>JAJOZX010000904.1:790000-1037500 GCA_023014485.1 Bathynomus jamesi | reverse complement strand
GGCTCCAGTGATAGCTCCTTGTATGTGACGCGCCGATTTTGTCGAATGATGCTGTAAGCACGTTGTACAGTGTGAGATGTCACAGCCGATGCCGGGCGACCGCTGCCTGCTGGCTCATCATCGAGGCTGGCTCTCTCCGATGATCTCACACGTTTAGACCAGCGTCCAACTGTGTTTCGATCAACAGCATCATCTCCATAAACGTTTTGTAGACGTTTGTGAATATTCCCAACTGTTTCCTTCTCTGCGGTTAAGAACTCGATAACAGCTCTCTGTTTACGACGCACATCACTGTCAGACGCCATTTCCAAACCAGCGTTTAAAAGCGGTTTTATACAAGGAGAGGTGAGGTTCAAACTGGGAAAATCCGGTTATGTGAAGCGCAGAAAGTTCAAACTTACGGCCTAAAGGACATTTTAGCCCCATGGCCTATTATTTAGCTAAGAAAAAAGGGTAGGTAAAATATATTGAGTGCCCCTAGTATATATATATATATATATATATATATATATATATATATATATATATATATATATATATATATATATATATATATACCAAATCTGTCCCTCACCAGGAGGGTCAAGTTAGCTCTGAATTGGAGACCACAGCGTTGACCATTCAGCTACGGCAAGATAAAAATTGCTTCTTTGGTGAAACTTTAATGCTTTTGGTCCAGGAAAGCTTGTTGTTATCAATGGAATCTTGAATCCAAAGAGATATCAGAAATTTTTAGAAGGAAATGTATTGCCTTCAGTTTGAGAGTTGCGAATGGGTCGCAGTTGTGTACTGCAACAGGATAATGATCCAAAATATGAAAGGAAGGGCATCATGAAATGGCTTCAACAAAAGAATTTCAAGAATAAAACGGGTGTCAAAAATGTCTTCCCACCAACAAACAATCAATCGATGGGGTGTCGGGGAAGGAAGAAATTGCAAGACTGTGTAAAAACCACTATTCAAACATTCTTAATAAGTTGAGTAGGGCTAATCTTAAGATAGGCTACAGCGAAACGCCCGTGGGAAGGCCCAGGGAAAATACTTTTATATCAGTTCCTGAAAGTAAGAGCTTAATTAAAGAGTTAAAGACTGGTTCTACTTCAGGGGTAGATGACCTTGCATTAGAGCATGCAAAGTTAAACCAAGGGTTTTTTTTTGCATTTGTAGTAGGAATAGAATATGGAATGTATGTCTCCATACCCGAGGGAATCACCTCCGTGATGCGCTCAGCACTCTTGGAGGAGCCCCGGCCACGGAAGCAGTAATAATTCCATGGGAAATCACAGAAGCACTGCTTAAGGGCCTTCCAGTCAGCGGCGCTATAGTACCAAAGGCGTCTTCTCTTGGGAGGATCCAAAGGCCGAATTGGAGCGATAACACAGGAAACAGATACAAAATTATGGTAGGTGATGGGCCCAACAGAGAAAAAAGTTTGACAGAGTAAGAAGTATCAGTGATCTTAAATAAATCTAGAATGTTGGAGCTATCTCCAAAGGGATCGGGGATACCAGTAGGGTAGGGTGCTGTACAATCTGCTCTAGGTCATTTAGGATAGAAAAGCTGTAAGCTAGTTCACTAGGGATGTTATTGAAATGGGAGAAAAGCCAAGTGGTAGTGAACATTGAAATCTCCTCAAATTTAGATTTCAGCAAATGGAGAATGTGATAGAATGTATTCCACTTCGGAAGTGAGATATCCAAAAAATTTTGGATAGTCAGTGGAATTGGGACAAAGATAGAAAGCGCAAATGTGTTTAGTTTGAGATTGGCGATTAAGCCGTGGCCAGAGGGTGTAGAATTTGAGGGATTCAAGTTCGGGAATATAATGGAGTCGTTAGGTAGGTTGTTACGTACATATACCAACATCCACTTTTGGAGTGAATTTGAGTATAGAGAAAGTAAAAGGGCACAGAAAAGGGGTTGCTGTCAGTTGTCCCAGAAAACTAAGTTTCAGTAAGTAAGAGAAGGTGAGGTTTAGGGGAGGTGGTGGTGGTGGTGTTCAACAGATTGAAAATTTGAGGAAAAGACACGAATGTTGCAGAAGTTAACGAAAGATGAATCAGGCACAGAGGCCCAGAACATCTCGAATGGGCAGTAGCAAAACCAGGCAACTGCCGGGTCTGGGTTCCCAGTATCGTCAATGGGGTAGCCAGAAGTGGGAACATTTATGTCCTCTCCCCAGGAGACTCAAGGTTCTTGAAGCCATTGGCCTTTTTTTTTTTTTTTGAAACGATTATATAGAGTGTAAAGATGCGCGTATGTGTAGTGAAAAATAGGGAGAGAAGCGCTTGTCTGAGTGCGTGCTCACAGAGTAGATGAGACACGGAAAAAGATCATCTAAGAAGGACAGTGACAGGAAAAACGGACGTTCCAGCACTCGCTGTCTTCCGTCTAACGTACCCCTCGGAGTACTTCATTGTTCTATTGGTGTGTACACTCTCCTATAAAATGTCAGTATCATCTAGTTTAGAAATGAATAATGATTTCGTTGAAAAGAAAAAAATTTTCCATAAACCTATGATCACACAACAATTGTCAACTTTGTTTATACGATATATATATATATATATATATATATATATATATATATATATGGTGGTGGTGTAGTGGTTAGCGTCGCTGACTACGAATCCATCGGCCCCGGGTTCGAGACCCGGTGACGGCAGCCGGCGCGCAGCAAAACCCAGCCGTTCAAAAACCCAGCTGTTCATCCTTCTACACAAAGTGGTTAGTAGGTAAATGGGTACGCTGGGTAGCCTGGTGGTTAAGACGTTGGGCTGCTGGTTGGGCGTGGTTCAGATCCCACGTTAAACTGTAGGTCTAAGGTGGAGTAGAAAGCTTGACCTTCGTCAGAATGAACAAATCGGGCGGAAGCTAACCAAAGGTGTGTGTGTATATATATATATATATATTATATATATTATATAGAGAGAGAGAGAGAGAGAGAGAGAGAGAGAGGAGAGAGAGAGAGACGTAGAATCTGGGGATAATTTTGCATGTTGAAAACTAAAACGTGCTTTGAATAAACATGTTTGAACAAGCCCTTGTACATAAACTTGAGTAAGTCGCAATAAATATGAAGGTCTGGAAGCAGAATTAATTAATTCCCAATAAAAATTCTCAAAAAGTTTTCCTATTTTTCTTCATTTCTAGTCATGATGCAAAAACAATTTTTAAACGCTGCCAATCCATTAAGTTCACAACACAACACACACACACACACACACACAATGTGCGCTTTAACGCATAGACGAGGTACCGACTTTTTAAATCTATACTGTATATGTATATCTTAAAAAAACTAATTAACCAAGCCTAATTTAACCTAACCTTAGTGCTATGGAACCGAGAAGGGCGTGATAACTGTTTCCGACGCAAGTGAGGGCTCGAAGGGTGGTTTTCATTGTTTTCTCATTGGTTTCTGTTAAGTCGTTAAATAGTGAGGTACTCGCTAATCTAGCCTTACCTAACCTAACCTTTATTAATTACCCTTTTTCTATGATTTTTAATAATTTTAAATAAAAAATTTAATCTGAAACTATGGCGACACCGCTCATATATATATATATATATATATATATATATATATATATATATATATACATACAGAGCTGGGCACTTGCGGCATATTTTGCGGTACTGCGGTACTACCGCCTACCAAACCGGTACGCGGAAATTTGAATGCGGTAGCGGTACTGCGGTACCGCTACCGCATTCAAATTTCCGCGTACCGGTTTGGTACCGGTTTGGTAGTGCGGTAGTACCGCAGTACCGCAAAATATGCCGCAAGTGCCCAGCTCTGTATATATATATATATATATATATATATATATATACTGTACAGTGTGTGTGTGAAGGTAATAACTAATAAGATGAAAATTTTTGAAACTATTAAACCATGATTGTTTTACAGCTGCAGGAATGTGGTTGTAAAGTGATCTGATAAATCTTTCAACCTGAGCAGCATTTCTTCTCTCTCATAGACTTCCACTCGTTCTGTTGCTACGATGTAATGTATGTAAAGTATGTAAAGTATATGTGATGCCCGCAGAAGGTCACGGTTCTACCTTCTAAAGGAGTTTACTTAGGCATTTTGTTGGATTGCCATGCAATTTTACAAATTTTAAGGATCTCTCTCTCTCTCTATGTACAGTATATATATATATATATATATATATATATATATATATATATATATATATATATATATATATATTATATACACTTACATACGAGGGTAGGTACGAAAGTAATGCCTCTTATTTTTCAGTTCATAAATACAATAAGAGGGATTACTTTCGTACCGACTTACATATATACATACATTATATATAATATATATATATACAATACACATACATACACAGTACATTTCAAATTATTTTACACCAAATTGTAGTTTATTTGATATAAGCGTCCGAAATTTATGTGTTAATCTGGATTGTAAAAAAAGTTTATATTTTTCAAAAACAAAACAAAAAGTTTTAAAATATTTTTAATATTCTTCTGTACAGTTTGGATATTTGATATGTCATTAATACATTCTCAGTTTTCTAATCTGAATATGCCGTTGGAAGCATGGAAGCTTTTCAGGCAAAGTTAATGGGATTCACTTTATTCGTTTCATAAGAAAGTGAAAAGGCAAGTAACAAGTAATAATATTAATAATAACAATACTACTACTACTACTAATAATAATAATAATTATTATTATTATTAATGATACTACTATACTACTACTAATAAAAAAAGGTAAAAATTTCCAAAAGTAGTGTGTGATTATTTTTCACATTTTTAAATAAGATAATAATTATCGTTTGTATATTTAACAGAAAATAAGTGATGTTTGTTAAAATAAAATAATTTAGGGTAAATTATTAAATTAAAAGATTTTAACGAAATGAGCATATTTTAGAAACTTATTTGTAAAATATGAATTTAATTACAATGGCAATAATGGCAGTAGTGAAATTACGCATCAATAGGAGCTAATGAAGTAATTCTTTAGTGTTTTGCGAAATACATTTAGTGATGAAGTCTGTCTGATATTTATAAGAATTGCGTTCCATATATCTCCTCCTTTGAAAGAGTGCATTTTCCACCAGTTTCCATTGTATAATTTGGTTTGTGTGTAAAATCTGTGGGGATTCTAGGGTTATAATGATGATGAATTTGGTGGAAGTAGTGCCTACTCTTTGAATGGGTGATGTACGTTGATTTTTATTGATAACTTTGAACATATTGACAGCAACATTGAATTTGTATAAGTCATTTAATTTTAAAATATTTAGGTCTTTAAACATTGGGAAAGCGTGACTTTGTCCGTTACCATTATCATCATGATAATAGCCTTTTCTTTATGAATGACTTCCAAAGGATGTTTTCTATATTTCTTTGAGCTACCTCATGTTGTAATACAATATAATAAATGTGGAAGGATGAAGGAATAACAGAAGGGAAGGAGTGCGTTTTGAGGAAGAATCTCTCTTAGTTTAAATAATAAATAAAAATCTTAATATTTTGGATATGATACGTTGTACATGACATCTGAAATTTAGTTTTCGTCTAAACTCTAAATTAATGCCGAGCACTAACTTTATTCACCCTTGCAAGAGTTGTATTTCCAATTTTTATTTGATAGTTTGTATTAACATGTTTTGTGGTAATAATCATTTCAGACATCTTTGTCAGGTTCGCTAAAAGTTTATTTGTACACATCCATTTATACACACGCTCTAATTGCCCGTTCGTTTTATTTATCAGAAATCCTAAATTATGACCTGAAGAAGTAAATGTGGTATTATCCACATTGTGCGCAATTTAATGCGGTTGACAGATGAAAATTGTTGACGTGGATTAGAAATAGTCACGTCCCAAGAATAGATCCTTGAGAGAGATCAGATTAGTCAGCATCACCTTGTCAGAAAATTTCTTTTAATCTAATAATGACGATTTGTCATACGATTTGAACCAGTCGAGGATATTTCCTCTTATTCAGTATATGTGAAGTTTATTCAGTAAGATCTCGTGCGAAAATGTATTAAATGCTTTTGATAAGTCAAGGAAGACCAAGACAATGTGTTTTTTGCTGTTTAGGTTCTTATAGGCTTTTACTAGTAGCATGTTTATGCCAACCTCTGAACCCAAATTGTGTTTTAGTTAATATATCGTATTTGGTTAAAAATTTAGTAAGTTTATTGTATAAGATTTTTTCAAATAATTTACTTGAAGTTCGCAATGCGGAACTGGGGCGATAAGTGGATGGAGTGCTTGGGTTTCCCGACTTAAATACAAGGAATACCCTGGCTTCCTTTAGACTGTCAGAGAATATACCTAGTATACCTACTAATTCATTCATCAGTTTACTAAAAGGAATTGCAGTTTCATCCTATACTAATCTGTATATTTTTATTGAGATCATATTGACGTCAGAATCTTTATTTTTCAGATTTTTGTTTTATTGCTAACGAGATATCGTTCGGTAGGACTGAATAATAAAAAGTTAGTTCGGAGTGGGATGTAGCATGTATTGTCGGTAGTGAGTGTCAGTATTTGCAAATTTGTTAAATTATGCAGAGGTACTTGATGAATGGAAAAAAAACAAATGTGTAGTACCCATTTAAAATAAAAAGGTAGGAAATTATAGCTTTGTTAGTTTAACAGTGTTGGTAGGAAAGATACTAGAAAGAGGTGTAAAGACTATGAAGACTATCTGGAAAGTACAAGGGGCCGTCAGAAAATAAGTTTACACGGCGTATAATTTCGTTACTAAAAGACCTACATTGATTATGTTTGTATCGGGTGAATTCGTTAATCATTGTTGGCAACACTGCATGTCGATTCGGCTGCCATCTACCGTACATTGGTTATATGAGTCACTCTATATGACTAAAATTTACAAAAAAAATTATGAGGGGGAGGGGGGCGTCAGTCAGCATTGTTTCGTGAAAAGGGGCGCTGTACTGAAAAAGGTTGGGAACCACTGTAGATAGATTAAGTTAGTTTCTCAGGCAAGTAAGTGGCAGATGGAATTCAAAATGCATAGTCATCCATTTTGGCAGAAATAAACTTTAGTTATGAGATGCAAGGCCCCGCCTCAGGAGGCGCTGAGTGGACTTCGTGGGAGCAGCGCACCCTTGAGGCAGAAGCGCTTTAAGGTAAATTTAAGGTAAATAGGATGTCAGTTGTGGAAAAGGCTCTAGATTTTCTAGGATTTTCCACTTTAGGTTAGACTTTCGCAAAAAATACCCGTATGGCCTCCAACTGCGTCATACGCAAACTTCATTTTAGCCTTTTACGAATCTGGAATTCCCACTTTCACCCCGCGTAATTTATTTGGCCTTTTAAATAGGAAACGTATTACTGTCACAGAAATATCCCAAAAGTCACAATATGCATATCTCTTCATTGAAGATAGAGGACTGTTGTCTCGAAACGTTTAGAAATTCAGTTAGTGAGCTATATTGAGAATTACAGCGTTTCCTTTATAATAAGTCAATTAAGTCATATTCTTCCAAACTCATGGGTGAACATGTCCTTATACAGTTCATGGACAGACATCCAATGCATCGCCAGGTGTCTTGTGGATAGGCTAGGTTATGTGACATGTCCCTCGAGACGACTCTGTGCCCCGTGGTCAACTAGAACTTATACAAAATTAGAGTGAAATTATTTGCAATTAAAGAAATGGTAAAAATTGTCAAAATTTGTAGAAAATGTGAAATTCAATCTAATTTGTATAAAATATCTGAAAAATTCTATAATTTTTTTCAGAAAATAAATAATTTTATTTTGTTTTCTTTTATGACCAAATTCATATGCAACATACATTTTAAGAAATTGTTAGTATGCTTCCCCACACCCAGAGCTGCCCCCTTTGAAATAGCCCTTCAAGAGTGAAACTTTTAGAACTCCTAGGTTACAGCGTAAGCTAGAGGAGGCTACTCCGTTCAAGTTAGATTGAGTGGTTTAAGTTATGTTTCGATGAAATGAAATGGACGTCACGCGAATGTTGCCGTATGGTCACATTGGTCAGTGTTGTTACTCTGCTGAAGGTAGAAAGTGGACACGGTACATTCTGAAGCATAGTGAGTCCAAATTACCAGCATTAGTTTATTTATTAGCCTTTCTACGACTTAACCCCAAAATACGGGTTTAAGCTTGAAAACATTTTTTTTTGGTTGAAAAATATTTTTAAATTTTCTTTCGTGTAAATTTTTTTCAGAAATTAATTTTTATTCGTTTCAATTTATTGTTCATAATCATAATTGCATTTGTCTCATCTTAAATCCTGTCTGTCTCGTCTTAAATCTTGTTTTTGTCTCGTGTTTTTAAAAATTTATGGTATGTTTTATCTACATCGAAAATTTAAATCTCTCTCTCTCTCTCTCTCTCTCTCTCGGCAACCTGGCAGTGCGTAGTTTCGTGCGACGATCCCTCATCACACGGAAGTTAGGCATGAGTTCTTGCCTCTACAGTCGGCTTGGTGAAGGAGAAAGTCGTTTTCTTGGGCTCTCTCTCTCTCTCTCTCATAGCCAGGATCCTCTGGGCTTGTCCCCTTTAAGATGGCCACATCAATACCATAGTTTTCCTTTGGCAACTGATGAAATAATTTTGGATCTCTAATTGCAAAATTAATCCTTACCAAACAATCGACACTAAGACACTATCTTAGCCTAACGGCCCTAACCTATTTTACTAATGCTAACCTAAAATAGCGTAACTTAATTCAACTTATTCTAGCCTAACTTAACCAAACTTAACTTAATCTAACCCACAATATACTCGTCGACAGAGTCTCAAGTCTATTCGATGTACGTCGTTACACTCTAAATCAGCGTTCCCAAACTATGGGTAAATTACCCGATTGGGGTAATTTGGTTTTTTCAGTGGGGTAATTTTGTACTCTGCAAGTACTTCTAAAGTACAAAAAGTGCATAAATAAACATGAAAACACGAGGCCGATGGATTCGTAGTCAGCGACGCTAACCACTACACCACCTCGGTGGTGTAGTGGTTAGCATCGCTGACCACAAATCCATCGGAGACCCGATGAGGCTGCAGCCGACGCGCAGCAAAACCCAGCTGTTCATCCTTTACACAATAAAGAAAGTGGTTGGTAGATAAATGGGTACCCTAGGTGGCCTAGTGATTAAAACGCTGGGGTGCTGGTGGGGCGTGGTTCCGATTCCACGTTAAACTGTAGGTCTAAGGTGGAGTGAAAAGCTAGACCTTCGTCAGAATGAACAATTCGGGCGGAAGCTAACCAAAAGGTTATATATAAATTGACGATTGGTTAGGTTAAGTCGTAATTTTTTCGTTAGTTTTAACGTTTTATTTGATTAGGTATACGCGGACAAAGTTGGGGAACACAAACTACACTAGGATAATGTAGGGGAACGTAAACCACACAAGGCACCACAGGGAGACGTAAACTACACTTGTTCCCGAACTCTAATTTATTAGTGTCTTTTCTCAAGTATAAGCTGTCTAACTTACAAATTGAACCTGGGGTTGACCTACTGTATATCAAGAGGCCTAGTTCTAAGGCTAGGATCAGGCTTCAGGGTTACAGGCTGGTTTTTAAGCTTGAAAGACTTTACTAGCCAAGGCTTAACTGAATAAGTAAAATTAAAAAATGCATGAAAGACACTTGGAAAACCTTAGCCTACATGCATAGGCGTATGAGGCGGGGGGTCAGGGGGGCCAAATGACCCCCAAATTCAGCCCGACTGAATTTTTTCGGTCAAGAGCCCAGTACACATTTTCAATCATCACAATTTCACCCAAAACTTTTCATGATTTTGATAAGGATATCATCTTGTAGTGAATACTCTTATTTTAGTTTCAAGATAAATGTTAATTTTACCGTCTTGAATTTCGGAATAGCTATAAATTCATTTTAAATTAGTTACCCATCATAATTCAATTGTAAACCACATTAATACTAATTTTATGTATACTGTATTATTTTATTGTATGTAAACATAATTAATTATATATCACAATTGTCAGTTAATTATTTATATTCAAATAATTATTTTAATCTAATACCATGTCCATTTTGCAAATAAATAATAGAAATCCAAGGGTTATATTTTCCATCCTTGGTACTGTCGCAGTTTCGCCTAACGGACTCAATACGGCTAGTGAGATAATCACTGGTTGGCACTTAACCAGCGGCAGTGCTTATGGCTACATCATCCAGGTTAACCCTATACCGGATAGATGCGCTACGGTCCCAAGCCGTAGCTTGCCTAGGCCCAACGACGACGAAAACCAACAATTGGTGACCCCGGAGTTGGATTCCCCCCTTTTACCCGAACGACTAGGACTAGACTGTAACGTCGTTCGTGCCATCACCCCCCTTCACCCGAGCGACTAGGACCAGACTGTAACGTCGTTCGTGCCCTCTGCCCCTCACCCCTGCCCGTGCGCTCTGTGCCTGCGCTCGTCTCAACCTCCACTCCTTCGTTGGTAACTTGTCGTCTTGCTTGTACGTCAGCAAGCATAGGAGAAGATGCCTGACGACGCTGGTGCCATCTCCCACTTGAGCGTAAAAGCTCCCGTCTTCTGGCCGGGTGATCCATTTATTTGGTTCCACCAAGTGGAATCACAATTCAACCCGCTAGCAGGACAAAATACGATCATGTTTTGTCCTCTCTACCAGCGAGCATCATCTCTGAAGTCCGTGACGTCATCGTGTCTACTTCCACGAGTGAGGACCCATACAACGATCTGAAGTCTGCCATCCTGTGCCGCACCACTGTCTCCGAGCGTGAGAAACTACATCAGTTAATCTCAAAAGAAGAACTTGGAGACCGTAAGCCCACTCAAATGCTGAGGGCTATGCAGTGCGCTCTAGGCGAACGCGCACAAACCTTCGATAAGGACATCTTTAGACAGTTGTTCTTGCAGAAACTTCCTCCATCAGCTCAGCGTGTCTTGGCCACTATGGATCCTGCTACTCCAGTTGATAAACTAGCAGAAACTGCCGACAAAGTAGTGGAGATTGACACAGCTCCGGTCAACAACGTGAACACACAATCGGAACTGGAGTTGAAAGTGGAAGAGTTAAGTCAACAACTCAACCACGTTTGTTCTCTGCTACAAAATCAACGGCAAAGAAGCCATTCTCGGTCAAGATTTACGAAGAGGCATCGTTCGAGTTCCGGGAAGATCTGCTTCTACCACTCTAAATTTGGAAAGAAGGCTAGGAAGTGCATCTCCCCTTGCAATTTTTCGTCGGAAAACCCCAGCAGCGAGTCCTAATGGCGTCTAGTACTCGCACTGCCAACCTGTTATTCATAAAGGACAGGAACTCTGGTGTCAATTCCTTGGTCGATACCGGAGCGTCAGTCAGTGTATTCCCTCAAAAAATCTGGTCATACGCACTCGGAATCTCCGCCTCTATACGCTGCTAACGGTTCATGCATACCCACATACGGTACTCAGTCGCGTGAACTAAACTTGGGCCTTCACCGATCCTTCAAGTGGATTTTCATCTGTGCTCAAGTGCAGCATCCCATAATCGGCGGTGACTTCCTCCAGCATTTCAAACTCCTGGTGGATCTTGACAAGCGACGCTTATGCGACCAGGCCACACTGCTTTCTGTTCTTGCCAAACAGGTTGCCCTTCCGGACGCCTCGAACTCTGCACTTTCCCTCGTTCCCCCTAATTCCATGTACCAGTGCCTTTTCCAGCGATATCCAGGAATTCTTCAACCGATGCAGATGGGTGATACCATTAAGCACACCATTACCCATCACATTACAACAAAAGGTCCCCCTGTGTTTGCAAAACCCAGACGTCTTGCCCCGGACAAACTGAAAGCTGCCAAATCGGAATTCCAGCTTATGATAGATCTTGGGATATAAGACCTTCCAAAGCAGTTGGTCCTCTCCCCTACACCTGGTCCAAAGAAGTCAGGAGACTGGAGACCATGTGTGGATTACCGGTTTTTGAATTCGACAACCATCCCGGACCGATATCCGGTACCAAATGTCCAAGACTTTACTTCTCTTCTCCACGGCAAATCTATCTTCAGTAAAATAGACCTCGTTAAGGCTTTCCACCACATTCCCGTAGAGCCTTCGGATATTCCCAAGACTGCAGTTTGTACACCATTTGGGTTATTCGAATTTGTGAAGATGCCGTTCGGGCTACGGAATGCTGCGCAAACCTTTCAGAGGTTTATAGATGAGGTCACCAGAGGCTTAGACTTTGTTTATGCCTACATCGATGATTTGCTTGTGGCCAGCTCAACGGAAGAGGAACATAAGGAACATCTTTCACTCCTCTTTCAACGCTTAGAACAATACGGTGTTACTATTAATGCATCTAAGTGTGTGTTTGCACAGCCAACCTTGGAATTTCTTGGTCACACGATTTCGCAGCACGGAATTACCCCCCTTCAGGACAAGTGTGAAGTGATAAAAATTACCCTATGCCAAATAATCAGCGTGAGTTACGTCGGTTTCTAGGTTTGGTAAATTATTACCACAAGTTCATTAAAAACTGTGCCAGTGTTCTTGCTCCTCTCACGCTATGATCACACACAAACGCAAGGTAACGAAATTGGTATGGTGTAGCGATAGTTTACAGGCGTTCGACAATGCCAAAAATGCTATCAATAGTGCATTGTCTCTGTCATTTCCTATCAGTGATGCCCCCCTAACTCTGACGGTCGATGCATCAGATGTTGCGATCGGTGGGGTGTTGGAACAAACCATTAACGGTCAACAAGCACCCATCGCGTTTTTACTCGAAAAGCTGCAGCCAGCCCAAACGCGTTATAGTGCTTTCGGACGTGAACTTCTTGCTATTTACTTAAACGTGAAGCATTTTCAACATTTCCTTGAAGGCCGAGAGTTGTGTTTTTACCGACCACAAACCTTTGGTCACTGTCTTCAATAAAAACAGCTGTAACCACTCTCCCAGAGTCATCAGGCAACTCGATTATATCTCGCAATTTACCACAGATATCCGCCACATCAAAGGTGTCTTGAACACTCCAGCGGATGCACTTTCAAGAATAGAGATTACTTCTGTTACCCTCAGCTCTACACTGGAATGCTATTGCACAGGATCAAGATAAGGATACGGAACTACAAGACCTGCTCAGAGAAGACTCCACTCACTCACTTTCCCTCAAGAAAATGAGTATGCCAGGATTGTCTTTGCCCCTCTATTGCGACGTATCAACAGCTGCTATTCGCCCTTATGTCCCTCCATGTCACAGACAAGCAGTCTTCACGGATCTTCATAAGCCCTCCCATCCTGGTATCCGTGCTTCGCAACACCTGGTTACCTCTCGCTTTGTTTGGCCCTCGATGCGGAAGGATGTCAAACATTGGACCAAAACGTGCCTTGCCTGCCAGCGTGCCAAAGTCCAAAGGCACACCAGGTCCCCCTTTGACGCATTTCCGCCCCCATCCCAGCGATTTGAGGTAATTCATGTAGACATTGTTGGCCCTCTTCCAGTGATTCAAGGCCAACGTTATCTGCTCACCTGTCTCGACCGCTTTTCCAGATGGCCTGAAGCCATCCCACTTCCTGATATCCAAGCGGACACTGTTGCAAGAGCCTTTCTTCATGGATGGGTATCAAGATTTGGATTGCCGACAAAAGTCATCACTGACCAAGGTCGCCAATTTGAGTCTTCGCTTTGGAAGAAGTTTACCAGCTTGTTGGGTACAGTACATGCGCATACCTGTGCGTATCATCCGCAAGCTAACGGCCTCGTCGAACGCTTCCATCGCCAGCTGAAGTCATCCCTTATGTGTCACGAAGACTCCCATTGGATGGATAAGCTTCCACTCGTGTTGCTTGGTATTCGCTCTGCATTTAAGAGTGATCTGAAGACTACAGCGGCTGAACTAGTCTATGGAACAACACTGCGGCTACCAGGTGGCTACTTCACTGCAGGGGATAAGTCATGTGATCCTACGGAATTCGCTCAAACACTTTCCTCTCACATGCAGTCCCTTCAGCCTGTTCCCCCTCGATTGACTAGCCAACAGAACATCTTTGTTTCCCCAGCCCTCCAGTCTTGCACCCACGTTTTCGTTCGTGTACCTGTCCCAAAACGGCCTCTCCAATGTCCATATGACGGGCCCTATGATTCTCCGACGTACGCGCAAATCATTTCTCATCCAGCGCGGTTCCAAGGTCGACAAGGTTTCTATCGATCGTCTTAAGCCTGCGTTTTTGGAATCAACCTTAAGCGAGGTACATGTAGCTACCAAAAAGGTCCAGGGGAAATCTGTGTCGTTCGGAACTCTTGAACTTCCTCTCTGGTGGGGGAGTGTGTAGTGAATACTCTTATTTTAGTTTCAAGATAAATGTTAATTTTACCGTCTTGAATTTCGGAATAGCTATAAATTCATTTTAAATTAGTTACCCATCATAATTCAATTGTAAACCACATTAATACTAATTTTATGTATACTGTATTATTTTTTGTATGTAAACATAATTAATTATATATCACAATTGTCAGTTAATTATTTATATTCAAATAATTATTTTAATCTAATACCATGTCCATTTTACAAATAATAATAGAAATCCAAGGGTTATTTTTCCATCCTTGGTACTGTCGCAGTTTCGCCTAACGGACTCAATACGGCTAGTGAGATAATCACTGGTTGGCACTTAACCAGCGGCAGTGCTTATGGCTACATCATCCAGGTTAACCCTATACCGGATAGATGCGCTACGGTCCCAAGCCGTAGCTTGCCTAGGCCCAACGACGACGACGACGAAAACCAACAATCTCTTTGCCCGAAATGTATGTCTTCAGATCTTGAACCATGCAATATTTAATTATAGAAAAGAAAATCTGTCGCAAAACGACAGTATTTAAGTATCTTATTTGATGTAACCTGTTACAACTTACTCTATTGTTGTAACTTGTTTGGTGTTCAACCTTTATTGTGTATACCTACAAATACCCCAAGAACCAGTGTATCAACACATTTTTCACCCACTGTATCTACTTATAATATATATATATATATATATATATACACACACACACACACTATGTATATACATATATATATACACACTGTATATATGATGCAAAGCCACAAGGAAAAGAAAAATGATTCCAAGGCCTTTCGTGTATTCAGAAGTACACCTCGTCAGGGAAATCCTGACGAGTGTACTTCTAAATACGCGAAAAGCCTTGGAATCATTTTTCTTTCCTTGTAGGTTTGCATCATTCATTAATTTCACTTGTTTAATTGTGAAATTCATTATATATATATATATATATATATATATATATATATATATATATATACACTAGGGGCACTCAATATATTTTTACCCACCCTTTTTCTTAGCTAAAAATAAGCCATGAGGCTGAAATGTCTTTTGGGCCCTAAGTTTGAACTTTCTGCGCTTCACATAATCGGATTTTTCCAGTTTGAACCTCCCCTCCTTGTATAAAACCGCTTTTAAACGCCCTTGTATAAAACCGATGGTTAACGCAGTTTCGAAAATGGCGTCTGACACTGATGTGCGTCGTAAACAGAGAGCTGTTATCGAGTTCTTAACCGCAGAGAAGGAAACAGTTGGGAATATTCACAAACTTCTACAAAACGTTTACGGAGATGCTGTTGTTGATCGAAGCACAGTTGGACGTTGGTCTAAACGTGTGAGATCTCGGAGAGGGAGAGCCAGCCTCGATGATGAGCCACGCAGCGGTCGCCCGACATCGGCTGTACATCTCACACTGTGCAACGTGCTAACAGCATCATTCGATCAAATCGGCGCATCACATACAAGGAGCTATCACTGGAGCTAGGAATTATTGAAGGAAGTATGAATACGATAATTCAGCAACTGGGATACTCAAAAGTGTGTTCACGGTTTGTTCCTCGCCAACTGACTAAAGATCACCAAGCCCAAAGAAGAGAAATTGCTTCCGAGTCGTTGGTTTGATACGAGACAGAAGGGGATGACTTCCTTTCACGAACTGTGACTGAGGATGAAACTTGGGTACACCACTTTGAACCTGAAACAAAACGCCAATCCATAGAGTGCATCATGCAGACTCCCCACGCAAGAAAATGTTCAAAGTGGCTCCCTCTGCAAGAAAGGTTATGGCCACCATCTTCCTGGACATGAAAGGGGTGATTATGAAGAAAGGACAATCAACTCATTGCTACCCTATAGAGACTCCAAAGACGTATAAAGCGAGTTCGACCGGAGAGAAAACTGGAAGACGTCGTCCTTTTGCACGATAACGCAAGACCACACTACAGTTTGCAAACAAGAGAGGCCATCATAAAAATGCTCTTGACTGAGTTACCCCACCCTCCATACAGCCCGGATCTGGCACCTTCAGACTTCCATTTGTTTGGGCCACTGAAGGATGCTATTCGTGGAAGAAAGTTTCAGTGACGATGAGGTTGTTGGGGAGGTTAAGAGATGGCTCCAGCGGAACCCAGCGGATTTTTACCAGCAAGGAATAAAGGTCCTCGTTTCGAGGTGGAGGAAAGCCGTAGAAAAGGATGGAGACTATGTGGAAAAATAAAAACTTGTAGAAAAGGGTATGTAACTACTTGTGTACAAAATTTCTGGAACTTACAAGGAAACTTGGAAAGAAAAAAAAGGTGGGTCAAAATCTGTTGAGTGACCCTCGTGTATGTATATATGTGTGTGTGTGTGTGTGTGTGTGTGTGTGTGTGTGTCCATCTACATTATCTTCATTTCGAAGGATAATAGAATGCCGGGATTAACGTCATTTTACTTGGCACCCAGTCTGTGGCACTTTTTGCTTGAAGAAATTGGGTGCGTTCGAAAAGTCATTATACTCTCGTTTAGTTCATTACTGTACGTGTTTCGGTATGTGGTTCAGTATGAGCTTTAGTATGTGGTTCAGTATGAACTTGATGACATCGAAGAATATATAGAATATATTTAACGAAAATATCACGACTTAACCTTACATGAAATCCCTGAACATTTTAGGGATTTTATGAAATCCCAAGTTACACAAATTCCCTGTAACATTATGTAAGGTGGTAACGGCCTTATCACAGATGCGAGACAATTCAGCGCCAGGGCCAGAGCCATGGAATGCCACATTTCTGGAGGAAACCACTCGACACAGGACAAATTCCACTCCCCTTAAAGAACGCGAACATTGCCCCCCCCCCCCTATTTAAAGGTGGTAACAGAGCAATGCCCAAAAATTATCGGCCAGTGGCTCTCACCTCACACCTTATAAAGTGTTTTGAACGTATAATTAGAGGCAAAACTACCTACTACCTACAAGAAAAAGACTTATACAGCCCAAATCAACATGGCTTCAGGGCGGGAAGATCATGCCTGTCACAGCTACTTGACCACCAGAGAAAATATTAGAAACATTGTGTCGAGGACAAAACATTGATGTAATATATACGGACTTTGCTAAACCTTCGATAAATGTGACCATGGAATCATAGCACACAAACTTAAGGATGCAGGAATTACTGGAAAATTAGGAAGGTGGATATTTAATTTCTTGACGCAAAGAGTGGTGGTAAACGGAGTTAAATCGGAAGTCTCGGAAGTCGTGAGCTCTGTCCCACAAGGAACAGTATTAGCTCCCTTGCTGTTCATAATAATGATTGCAGATACTGATGCCGATATTAATAGGCTGACCATACGTACCGTTTTGAACGGGACAGTACCGTTTTGTATGGGTTTTTGTATGGGTTCTGTCACTGAAGAATAATTGTAAGCTCAATATGTTTATGTACTTACTTTTTCATGAATACAGAATATTACATAACCCCGTCCCTTTTTTGCCATCCCAATGTCCCGTTTTTGTCTCAAGGAAATATGGTCAGCCTAGATATTAAGGACAGTATTGTATCATGCTTCGTGGATGACACAAAGATGTAAGGAAATATTGAACGAAGATGACGTAAGAAAATTACAAAACGACATTGAAACATTATTCCAGTGGGCAGAAGACAACAATATGAAGTTCAACGAAGAAAAATTCCAACTTCTAAGATATGGTAATAACAGAGCTACAGAGAAAAGGGTACAAAACTCCACAATCCAAACTTCCAAATTCAAACAGATAACACCAAATCCACAAGTCAGGGATCTTGGAGTAATAATGACGTCAGATGCAGAATTCAGAGAGCACTATAAAATCAAAATCACAACGGCTAAAAAAATAATGGGAATCATCTGGAGGAGCTTCCGCAGCAGAAAAGCAAACATCATGCTCAAATTATGGAAGAGTCTAGTCCTACCAATAATTGAGTATTGCTCAGTATTCACAAGCCCACACAGAAAAAGACATTGCGAACATTGAAGCTGTACAAAGGACTTTTACGTCTAAAATAGAGGAAACGGAAGGTGAAGACTACTGGTCTCGACTACAATCCCTGGAACTCTACACTCTCGAAAGAAGGAGCGAGCGGTACACAATAATATTAGGCTGACCATATTTCCTTGAGACAAAAACGGGACATTGGGATGGCAAAAAAGGGACGGGGGTTATGTAATATTCTGTATTCATGAAAAAGTAAGTACATAAACCGGGACAAAATTTACATTTTTATTAAAACGACGGGACGGCCAGGAAATATAAAAAAACGGTACTGTCCCGTTCAAAACGGTACGTATGGTCAGCCTAAATAATATACATATGGAAAATACTTGAAGGCTCTGTTCCTAACCTCAGAAATGAAATAGAAACAAACTGGAATGAGCAGCAGCAGATTATTTTGTACGGTCTCAGCTGCTGTGGGGACAAGGGACCATGAAAACGAGGATGGAAAATACCCTCATAATACGGGGCCCAAAGCTTCTCAATGTCCTTCCAAAAGAAGTGAGGAATCTCCAGCACACCGACCTGAATAACTTCAAGAACTAGCTGGACAAATTCCTGTGCAAAGTCCGACCAGCCATGCGTGGCTGGCTACGAGGACAGGAGGAGATCAGACAGCAATTCCCTCCGTCACCAAATCCCGCAAATGAGCAGATGCTGCAGAGGGGTCGACCGCAGGTCGATCCTGAACCGTCGTTCAAACTCGCCAAAAGAAGATATCCTGTATAATACATATACATGTATAGATACAGATAGTTTATAGATTAAGTAGTAGATAGAAAATAAAGCTTCACTTTTTTACAAAACACTTTTCTATGTACTTTTCTATATACTGTATATAGAGTATGCAAGTAACGACAGCATGGGGTCATATTACCGACTTCATAGAGTATGTATATATATATATATATCAGTGGCGACTGGCGTATAGGAGCGATGGAGCGGTCGCTCCCCCTTGCTTGAAACGATAAATATTAATTTAACAGATAAAAAATATATTAATTTTAAGATATTCAACAATTATTTTTATATTTTATTAAAATATTTTTTTAATACAAATTTATGGCTTCTTTTGACATAAGTACCGTACGGAAGCACCATGTGATTGTTTATGTACTAGAATTCTAAAAATTATAAATTTTATGAAATCGCACCCCCATACATTTATAGCACGAGTCGCCACTGATATATATATATATGAGAGAGAGAAATTAAGTCTGATTAAAGAGCTAAAGACAGGTCTCCCCAGGTATAGATGACTTGTCACACGAGCATTCTCATCCGTGCTTGCTCACAATTATACTCGTATTCCTGCAGAGTTTATGAAGGTATATATCACACCCCTTGTCAAAAATAATTATGAGGACATTCTATCCAGCGATAAATACAGGCCCATTGCCGTTGCCTCCTGCTTCTTGGAACTACTTCAGAAACTTTTGCTGCACTCACTAAATAATTATTTATGGAAGTTCCTAATCAGTTTGGTTTTTAAAAGGGGCCATTCAACTGACCTGTGTATTTATGATTTAGGAGATTGTATTTAAATTAACTGACAGTAATTCAAATATTTATAGTTGTTTTGGAGATATAAGCAAAACATATAGAGTGAATCACAATATTATATTTAAAAAATTAGAAAACAGGACTGTTCCACTGTACGTTTTAAACTTAGTGAAATTTTGATATATTCACCAAACTTTTATGGTTAGATGGGGGCAATGTTTCGTCCGAATGTTTTGATTCCTCATGGTGAGTTAGACAAGGCTCCTTGCTCTCTCCTTTGCTATCTAATGTGTATATTGATGGATTAATTACTCGTATGAATGAGGCAAGAGTGGGATGTTGTATAGATAACATGAGGATAAATAATTTGGTTTATACCGATGATTAATGAGTCCTTCAGTTAAGGGTCTGGATTATCTTATAAAAGTTTCCGAATTACTGTATATTCATAGAACCATGGCATTAATTGTAATGTTACTAAAACTAAGGTTATGCACTTCCTATTACTGTCCTCTTTAGATGATTTTTTTCCGTGTCTCAACTACCCTGTGAGCAATTCAGCATGCTTTTAAACACACATTTCTCTCCTTATTCTTCACTACACAACCATGCATCTTACACGCTATATAATCTTTTCAAAATTAAAAAAAAACAATGGCAGTGACTTCAAGAGCCTTGGAGTACCCTGGGGAAAGGACCATAAATGTCCCCACTTCTGGGTCCCCCATTGACGATACCAGGAACCCGGGCAGCGGGTCTGGTTCTGCTACTGCCCATTCGAGATGTTTGGGCCTCTGCCTGATTCACTTTTTGTTAACTTCTGCAACATTCGTGTCTTTTCCTCAAATTTTCAATCTGTTGAACACCACCTCTCCTCCTCTAAACCTCACCTTCTCTTACTCACTGAAACTCAGGTTTGTGGGCACTGGGGCAACTGACAGCAACCTTTTTTCTGTGCCCTCTTACTTTCTCTACACTCAATTTCTTTTCAAAGGTGGATGTTACATATATGTACTTAACGACCTAACCTGCTCTCGTATTCCCGAACTTGAATTCTCCAAATTCTACACCCTCTGGCTAGGGCTTAATTGCTAATCTTAAACTAAATAAATCTGCGCTGTCTACCTTTCTCCTAATTCTATTAACTATCCAAAACTCTTTGACTATCTTACTTCTGAAGTGGAATACATTCTAACGCACTGTCCTTTCGCTGAAATCGCCATTTTTGGAGATTTCAATGATCACCACCACCTTTGGCTTTCCTCCCATTTCACTAACATCCCTGGTGAACTAGCTTACAACTTTTCTATCTTGAATGATCTACAACAGATTGCACAGCACCCTATTGGTATCCTACATCGCCTTGGAGATAGGCCCAACATTCTGGATTTATTTTTCTCAACTCATCCTTCTTCTTACTCTGTCAAACTTTTTTCTCTGTTGTGTTCCTCCGACCACAATCTTGTATCTGTTTCCAGGCCTATTGCTCCAGTTCAGCCTTTGTATTTTCCCAAGAGGTGTCGTCTTTGACACTTTGTTGAGGCTGATGGGGAGACCCTTGAGCAGCACTTCTTTGATTTCCCATGAAATTATTACTGCTTCCGTGGCTGGCCTCCTATGGGTGTGGTGAGTGCATCACGGTGATTTTCTCGGGTATGGAGGTGTACATTCCATATTCTATTCCTACTACTAATGCAAAAAATCCTTGGTTTAACTTTGCTTGCCCTAATGCTATCTGCAACAGTGAAGAGGCGTTCAGGAGCTACCGTCGCCATCCAACTCCTGACTCCCACTCAGCTTATATTTCTGCCAGGAATCGTGCAAAATCTGTTCTTGGACTCGCCAAAAATTCCTTCATCCAACAAAAATGTGAAAGCCTATCGAATTCTAATCCTTCTCGCGCTTTGTGGCACCTAGCCAAGAGCTTCTCTAACAACTTTACTACTGCTTCTTTCCCTCCTCATTTCCATTCTGACGGCTCAGTTGCTGTCTCTTCTCCTGATAAAGCTAAACTCTTCTCTCACACTTTCGCATCCAACTCAACTCTGGACGATTCCGGTGCTGTTCCTCCATCTCCTCCTCCTTTTGACTCAATTATGTCTGAAATTAGAATCTCTTCCGAAGACGTTTTTACTGCCCTCTCTGGGATCAACTCTAGGAAAACGTACGGTCTTGATGGTATTCCTCCTGTTGTTCTGAAGAACTGTGCTGACACCCTACCTCGGTAAATTCTTTCGTCTGTCTTTCATTTGGTACTTTTCCTTCCTGCTGAAAGTTCGCGTTCATTCATCCTATCCCAAAAAAGGGTGACTCTCTCAACCCCTCCAGCTATCGTCCAATTTCTTTGATTACTTGCCTTTCTAAAGTTTTTTAATCTATCATTAACAGGAAGGTTCTTAAACACACCTCTTCTCACATTCTTCTTTCAGATCGTCAGTATGAGTTTCGCAAGGAATGCTTTACTAGTGATCATCTACTGGTGATCTAGTTATCTCTGACTCTTGGTCATCCTCCTTTCGGGATTTCGGTGAAACCTTTGCTATTGTGCTAAACATAGCAAAAGCTTTTGATAAAGTCTGGCACAAATCTCATTTTCAAACTGCCCTCCTTCAGTTTCTATCTTTCTATTTATGCCTTCCGCTCTAATTTCCTTTCTGGCCGAGCTATAGCTGCGGTTGTAGGTGACCACTGTTCTCCTAAAGCTATTAATAGTGGTGTTCCTCAGGGCTCCGTCCTGTCAACCACTCTTTTTCTTTTATTTATCAATGATCTATTAAATCGCACTTCCTATCCTATGCACTCCTATGCCAATGATTCCACTCACTCTACTTCTCCGCCCCCTTCACAAACCGCCCCTCTTAACAGTCACTCCATGCTTCGTGTAGGACCGCTATGGTGCACCTGACCTCTGATCTTTCTACTATTTTTGATTGGTGCAGAGAAAACTTTGTGGCTTTCAATGCCTCAAAAACTCGGTTCCTTCCTCTGTCTATTCGTCACAATCTTCCACACGACTATTTATTTCCTTACCTTCAAAAATACACGGCTCAATCTTTCCTCTTCTCTTAACATTCTTGGTGTTTCCTTTTCTCGTGATCTTTCCTGGAAAGATCACATATACTCTTTCCGAAACAGCTTCTAAGAGGTTAGGTGTGCTGTACCGTCTCCACAGTTTGTTCACTCCCACTCCGTTGCTATCTCTGGACAGGGGTCTTGTCCTCCCCTGCATGGAGTACGCTTTTCATGTGTGCGGTGGCTTAATCCACACATCCTTACTTGACCGAATGGAATGAAGAGCTTTTCGTCTTATCAATTTCCCGCCTCTTACTGACTGTCTTCAATACTTTTCTCTTCGCCGCAATGTCGCCTCACTCTCTCTTTACTATCGCTATTATAACAGACACTGCTCTTCTGAACACTAACTGCATGCCTCGTCCTTTAAGGAGAGCACGCATACCAGACTTTCAACACAGTCTCATTCTTTTTCTGTCTGACTCTCAAACGCAAGGGTTAATCGGTATTTTCGGTCGTTCATCTACTGAACCGGCCAACTTTGGAGTAATCTTCCTCAATCCATCTTTTCCCCTGTCTATGCCCTTCAATGTTTCAAACGCAGAGTGTCTAGGCATCTCGAAAACTTTGGACCTTGATTCTGGCTCTATTCTTCCTCTATGCGAAGTAGTATATATATGGTGTAACAAAAGTCCGTTCTCATATGGAAATAGGATAAAACAGAATTGAACGAGAAAATAGTTTTAACTATATATTACAAACAATGCAATCACCTTACCAATTAATCCAGTACATGTTCAAATTGCATTCCATGTAGCCGTTGAAACATTTCTATTCGTCTTTGTAAACTGTCGGTTACGTTTTGAAGTGTTTCCGCCTTAATTCTGTTACACTAATCTAATTTTTTTCTTTTAACTGCTGATCGTTCGAGCCCACAAGAAGTAGTCAAGTGGGGTCAAATCAGGCGCTTCGGGGCCGCCATTCTACACAGGGGCGTACCTAAAGTATTTGGCACCCGGGGCGGATCCTTCCTTTGGCACCCCCCATAAATAATTTTAAAATTTAAACACACAGAAAAATATATGTTTGCAAGTAGATTTTTAAACAGTACAGTACTGTCATAAGCAAATTGGAAATAAGAAAAATGCAGGACATTAAAAATTCAGTGAACAGGTAATACTGCACTTTATTTTATACAAAAAACACAGGAAATCCAGTCTCAACGCTCAGCGGCTGAGCGTGAATCCTCTCTATTTACCTTTGAAGAATAGGCTGAGCCGCAGCCTATTCTTCAAAGGTAAATAAAGAGGATTCACAGTCTCTGCTTTCGAGCCTTAATTTCTGCAAATTGATCAATGACCTCATCAAAATTCACCTTCTTTGCATATTCATGTTCAATTGAAAGTAAAGCCAGATTTGTCAATCTTGTCTGACTCATGGTCGAGCGAAAGAAATTTTTTATCAATTTCAATTTGGAAAAACTTCTTTCACATGAAGCAATAGACACACACAGACAGTCAAAAAGAATCTCAAACACGGTGACAAGCTTGGCAAAGATTCACAAAAATCCCATTTCACAAACTCCAGAAACTGCAATGCTGTCCATTTCTTTGCCTCTTCAACGCTGATTTTGGCAGCTTCCAAATGCCTCCGAAGTCGTCCAATTTCCACACTGATATTTTCATCAGAGAATTCATCGAAAATCTGAGTCAAATTTAGAATATACTTCCGAAGTAGTTCTTCTGTTGCAACAACCAAAGTGTTTGGCTGAATAACAGCGAAGATTGACAGAATTTGATCCATTGCCTTACAACGAATCTCCATAGTGGATGTTTTCTGCAAAATTTTAAAATCAAAAGGTATAAAGCATGAACATGCATAACAAGCATGAATTATTATGACTTGAAATACATTAACTGAACAAATTGTCTGTGATTATTATTTTTTTCTTTTTGGGGGGGGGGGGGGGGGGGGTTAAGTGCAAACATGACTCCTAAAAAAGCAGAAAACTATGAGTATTACTCACAAATAACTAGACCACTGACAAAATGAAAATTAACAGTATATCCAGTAAAGTAAAAAAATTTATTACAACAGAAAAGCCTCAAACAAGTGGTTCTCAAACTTTTTCCAACCAGATACCCATTGAGTTATCAGATTATCAACCCAGACAGCAGAGAGAATTAATCATCATTATTAATTATCATTAATTATCATTTATAAACACTTAAACATCACTATGATACCACATTGTCAAAAATTACTGGACACTGGTATAAGTACGATGATATTGTTATAAACACCAGCACTTTATGCTTTATCATAATTATTTATTTAATGAAACATACCCTCATGTATGTGGAGTCACAGTGTCAGGTGAAGAAGACTTGGAATGTCAGTTGCAGCCAGCTGGCTATGCTCAACAAACTGATGACTAAAACGTCAACAAACGTTCGCCTTTCGATGTAATTTTTATCAAATATTTAATTTTTCGTTTGTAAATTTTTTATTGCCAATAAAAATAAAAATTTATTTTATAGTGGAAATTAACATTAAGCTGTTGTAATAGTTTCGACATTTTTAAATTTTTTTTTCTTACCTTGGCGAATTTTTCATTTGGTTTGAAAACTTGTACTGGTATTTCAACTCTCCCGATGGCACCCCCCTTCTGGCTGTCACCCGGGGCGGACCGCCCGCCCCCCTCGCACCCCCCTTAGTACGCCACTGATTCTACACAACCTTGGCGTCCAATCCATCTGCCACGAAGATTCTCATTTAACCATTGTCTCAGTGAACAAGCGAGATGCGGAGGTGCACCATCTTGCTGAAACCAAAACTTTCGTCTAGCATCCAAAGACATTTTGTCAATGTACTTTTGCAAAATTCCCTCCAGAATGTTGTTCCAGTAAGAATCCCCGTTCATAGTTTCATCCAAAAAGTATGCTCCTATGATGGTTCCTCTATGAATTCTGCCCACACCGTAATCCTGGGATCAACCCGCGAATGTATATATACATTGCCAATATCCTAACAGTGTTGCCACGTAATACATACAAACTCATCACGATCGTTTCTGCTATATCTTTTTTCCCTATGAGAACGGACTTTTGTTACACCCTGTATATAATATTTAAAAAAAAAAAAAATGAAAGTGGCACTTTTTTCTTCGTAATTAACGTGCCAAATTTTGTGTCATTATCGAAGGTTTTACCTTAATTTTGCTTTACAACAAATATCAGCATGACGTCATATTACATTCATACTGAATCTTGAAACTATCCCAGATAGCAGCATCCGTTAGGCCGACGTGTATAGTTAGGATATCCTTAGCGCTAATAATAATTATTGGTTTTGTTTAACCTCCTTCGCAACATCTAGGTCATATGACGGAGGGGACCTATAGCTTTACGTGGGATCCGAACCACGGGTCGCTACGTAGTCTGGACGCAGCGACGGTCTCCCATCCAACTACTATCCGACCCAGTGTCGCTTAGTATGTTGATAAAGCCAATTCCATTAGTCATTTGTAAACTTGGCAAAACTTTGCCTGTTATCTGGAATTTTTTACTGCTATATTGATATTGTGGTTGAAATTCACATTATGACGACAGTATAAGGGTACTATGACGTTATGCTGTCGTTACCACACCCACCCACACGTGTGTGTGCATATATATATATATATATATTTCTATTTCATCATATATATATATATATATATATATGATGAATAAAACCACGAAGGAAAGGAAACACAAAATGGTGCTCAAGCGCTTTCGTCTAATGACATCCTGAGGATGTCATTAGACGAAAGCGCTTGAGCACCATTTTGTGTTTCCTTTCCTTCGTGGTTTTATTCATCATAAATATTTTTCACGTGTTACCTTCGTGAAATAATTTTCATATATATATATATATATATATATATATATATATATAATATATATTATATATATTATATATATATATAATTACTTCATGAGGGTTTGAACGACGGTGCAGGATCGATCTGCGTTCGACCCCTCTGCAGCATCCCGCCTCATTTGCGAGATTTGGTGAAGGAGGGAGTTGTTTCCCGATCTCCTCCTGCCCTCGTAGCCAGCCACGCATGGCTGGTCAGGGGCTTTGCACAGTAATCTGTCCAACTGGTTCTTGAAGTTATTCAGGTCGGTGTGCTGGAGGTTCTTCACTTCTTTTGGCAGGGCATTAAAAAGCTTTGGGCCCCGTATTCTGAGGGTATTTTCCATCCTCGCTTTTATGGTCCCCTGTCCCACTGCAGCTGGGACTGTACAAGATCTGCTGCTTCTCTCATTCCAGTTTGTTTCTATTTCATTTCTAAGGTTAGGGACAAAGCGCTCGAGCATTTTCCGTATGTACATTATTGTGTCCCGCTCGCATCTTCTTTCGAGAGAGGAGAGCTTCAGGGATTGTAGTCGAGACCAGTAGTCTTCACTTTTCGTTTCCTCTGTCTTAGACGTATAAACCTTTTGAATAGCTTCAATGTTCGCAATGTCTCATTTTCTGTATGTGCTTGTGAGTACTGAGCAATACTCATTTATCGGTAGGACTAGACTCTTCCATAATTTGAGCATATATATATATATATAATATATATATATATATATGATGAATAAAACCACGAAGGAAAGGAAACAGAATGGTGCTCAAGCGCTTTTCGTCTAATGACATCCTCGGAGCACCATTCTGTGTTTCCTTTCCTTCGTGGTTTTATTCATCATAAATATTTTTCACGTGTTACTTTCGTAACGAGTATTTAAAATCGTGTTCCTTCCCTCATCCATTATGGGAAACTGACACGTTCTCGCATTCCATTGATGAGTTTTGCCATTTGTGCTTGAGACAATTGTCGTGGTGTCTATTTAATTTTGTTAACTCTCTCTCTCTCTCTCTCTCTCTCTCTCTCATATATATATAATATATATATATATATATATAATTATCGATGCATTTATAGTTTAAATAGAAGTATATAGAGTTAAATATTTTTCCACATAGCGCACCATTCCGCCCACACACCCATTTCAGGGTACGAGCAGCTTGCAGCAGCATTGACAAACAAATACGGGGTCAAAGTACTGACGAGGCTTTCGTACGTGGTTCATCACCACTGAAAGTAACAATGTTCTCTGTTAATCTAGTCCAAAGATCATCATATCCACATTCAATTGATTGCAATTTTCGTTAGTTTGTATTGCAGACACCTCCAGTTATTATCAGTCTTGGTGCATGATTCTTCAGAAGCAAGATGCACCGCAAGTTTGTGTTTCCTCCCTACGGAAGCCCAAATTTACCTATATACTGTATATGTAGACAGAGGAGAAAAGTCTGTAAGGATTTTATACACAGAACTATTTAGTTAACAAAATTATAGAGATAAGTGTTCAAATGATGAAACAAATCAAACAAAAAGTCTATAAAAATTTTATTCATACAAATATTTTGTTAAATGTTAATTTAATCTTCAGAGAGTTTTCCATCCGCTATCATACATTTGTGGATTCTCTCTCTGAAACTCTTCATTGTTCTTCTGAACATATCGACTGGGATCCTTTTCAGCTGTTCGTCTATTCTGCGGCCAAGGGCATTCATATTTGGATAGATGAAACCAGGAGTGTAAAGTTTGTCACGCGAATAAGCTCAAAGCCAGAAATCACATGAAGTAAAATCGGGTGATCTTGCTGGCCACTCGATGGGACCTCGCCGCCCAACCCATCTTCCTTAAAGGTTCGTATCCAGAATCTCACGGACAGCTGCAAACTAATGTGGCGGCGCTCCATCATGTTGATAAAGCCAATTCCTGCCAACGCCATTAGTAAACTGTGGCAAAACTGTCTCTCAATACCTGGCAATAACGTTTTCCATCCATTGTATTTCTCGATATGTCAAAGGAAATGAGTCCTGAATAAACAATGTACCCCCAAACTGTTAGTGTAGCTGTTTTAACGGGTTTACCCAATCGTATTTGGGATTTTTTTCGCCCAATAGTGAACGCAGGGCCGTAGCCAGACCAAATCAGTAGGAGGGGCGGAGAAATTGACAAGGGGGACAATGAAAAAATTTGTCATTTTTTGTGAATATCGAAATATACTGCAGAAAATTACATTCAAAACTATAACAAGTAAAACACCGTAGGCTAAATAAAAAAATGATCAAACCGATACATATAGAGAGGCATATTGGGTTATAGAATACAATATTTAGTCTAAATTTAGTGTAAATAAAAGTAAGTTTTTTAAATTTTAGAATAACTGTATGCGGCGAGTTTTTTTAGCGAAATTCTTTAGGAATTCAAACATGTCTATTTGCTTCGTTCTCTTATTTTCAAAGGCAAGTAAAACAAGTTGGCTTTGGCGTTTTTGTAACATGGAACGCCGTTGCGGTTGGTTTTCCCAGGGGGGCATATTATTTTCCAGGCGGGGATTTGCCCCCCCTGGCCCCCCTTGGCTACGGGCCTGAGTGAACGTTGTGTTTGTTTCCTTTACTCATTAAACCGAAGACACATTCATCTGAAAATGTGATCTTTCGAAGGAAATCTGGATCACTGTTGAACTTTTGTCTTATTGTTTCAGCAAACTACAGCCATCTATCAGAATCATGGTCGTATATGAGCTGAGAATAAATGGGTTTGTAATCGTGGCACCCCCCGTGATTTTAATATTTTTGCTAGTGATGGGACGATTAATCGGAATCGGAATCGAGAATCGGAAGAATCGAGCATTTTTCAGGAATCGGAATCGAGAGAATTGTACCATGATTTCCGATTCTTAAAACGATTCTTTAACTTTTAATTGAACCAGTTTTGCAATGTAAACTTTAAAATTTAAATGAAAGAGGATAACAAATTTTATTTTTATTGTATTGTAGCTATACATTAAAACATGTATATCCATGATGTGTAATCAAGAAGATTAAAATGAATTGTTACAACTTACAGTTGATTTTTATTTTTAAACCAATCTTTTATAATTTATATTACCGTACTCATAATGTAAATAGTTAATCTTACCAGAGTAAAATATGACAATTTCCAGAAAAACAAGTATAGAATTATATTTAAAAATATTGAGAATCGGAATCGAGAATCGTATCGGAATCGAGACTTTTTAGTGGTATCGGAATCGTTAAAAATTTTGGTATCGTCCCATCACTAATTTTTGCTACTGAAAATTTGAAAATACCCAATTCCTCCGCGACTTTTCTCGTTGAAGTTGTTGGATCGACTTGAAAACTGGCCAAGACATTTTCTGGCGGAGGCCTTTTCCTGAGGAGTGTAACTCACTGCCATATTAGCCACTGCGTGTTATTGTACCTGCAACAAAAAAAGAAGGTCCCAAAACAGGACATAAATTTGAAGATTTGTTTTAGTTCTAACGTATTACTTTCGTAAATTTAATGTAAAATAAATTTTCCTATGAGACAGGACTTTTTGGACACCCTGCATATCAGTAAATTATTTCCAAATGCTGAATCCACAGGACTTAGTCATGGTTAGTATTTATATTTCTTTGAAGCCCGCCCGTTTCCTCTCAGACGTATTTGTTGGAATTATCTTTGTAATATCCTGGAACTTCGATTCAATGCAAAAATTTCAAAATGGTTGGTTTGTTAAATTGTGAAACGTCATCGAACTTTGGGGCGAGGCATTTAGAGGCTTGGGCACTGCATTTAATGGGCAAATAAGGATGCGGAGATATGGACAGGAGAGAGAAGAGAGAGAGAGAGAGAGAGAGAGAGAGAGAGAGAGAGACTGACTGTGTGTGTTCACGCGCGCGTGTAGGCAACTGGCCATAAGTGCGGTTGCGTGTGTAATATAAATCATATGTTTTGTGAGGTACCATCTTTGGTACCTCGAAGTATTAAAAGAATTATTCTACAAATATAATTAATGTCGGAAAAAAGATATATTGGTCCTAATCAGATAAGTTAATAGAAGTTAAGTTAGATTAGGTTAGGAGTTAGATAGGTTAGGTAGTGCCCCACTATTTGTGCACTTCAAAGAAAACACCCTTCGCGCCCCCATTTACATCCAGACTACTTATTACACACTATTACGCACTTTTCGAGTCAATGGCACAAAGTTTAGGTTAGGTTAGTTCCTTTCATAAAGAATTTTAAAAAGTCGGTACCTGGCTCATGCAAAGATGCAGGTGTGTGGGTGGAGTAGGAGATTGAGATAAGCTTATGCTGGTGAAAAGATAAAGGTATAATATAAACTTTTTCAGAATAGGATTTAAATTCCATACACTCAATTACCCCACCTGGAATTTCCAAGTTAAAGGTTTCCATATCCGTTTCAAATTCTCTCTCTCTCTCTCTCTCTGTGTGTGTGTAACCTGTGCCAGGTGGACACCACAACTTCACCTGGGACTAGCGAAGTAACGAAAGAAATATATATTGACTCATCTTCCTTTCGTGATCGATGACGCGTCATTATTTATGGGAAATGTCGTGATTAATGTCTTTCTGTATGGGAGAGGCGTCGTGTAATTGGAGGCTCATGACGGAGGATTGCAGAGACCGGCGGAGGAGGTGCGGACGAAGACGCAGAGGGAAGAAGAGACAGGAGGATGAGGAGGGGAGGAGAAATAGGCAAGAGAGAGAGAGAGATAAAGAAAGAGAGAGAGAGAGAGAGAGAGAGAGAGAGAGAGAGAGAGAGAGAGAGAGAGAATCGATCTGATGAGAAAATAAAAACTAATTTGCTTTTATTTCCATTATTTTTTGTTGGTGGTCTAATAACTGTGATGGGCATGAGCTTCCAGTCGTGAAGTCATGTTGGTTCGGATTGAATAAATCCTTTTATTGTAGGTAGTAAGCAATTTTGCTTCTCATTACACGTTCGGAGCACTGTATAAGATGAGATGAGAGCTACTGGCCGATAGTTCTTTGGTAATACATTGTGTAAACCACAACCACACACACATCGTCAGGATTAATATCTGGTTTAAGTTTGTAAATAAATAAAAGATTCCACGATTCTAAATTTAAGAACAGAACTACCGCCAGCGAATACAAAAACTGAAATTTTACAGCCATCCGATTTCCCAATCAAATTATAATCAATTTCAATCAAATTTCAATCAAATTTAGTTCGTGGTATTACTTACTTATTTTGAACTTCTGATTTTCTAGTTTTTATCTTGTTAGTATTTTGTCATTTTACGTTAGTATTATATATATTTTTTTTAGTTGTTTTAAATTGGTAATTTTTTCTGTTTTTAGGCCTGATGATGAAATTAGTGTGTTCCGAAATGTTGGTGTAATAAAAGACGGAAGAATGTTTATTGATATACTCCGATGCTTCTTTTCACTGATTATATATATATATATATATATATATATATTATATATGTGTGTGTGTGTGTGTGTGTGTATATCTTTTCCTTCTTGTTACAAAATGTGGAAAGAAACATAGAATTAGTTCAACAAATTAAGAGAGTTTATGCCTTGTATGAACATCTTCATGTCCGTTTATCGTAGAATCAAAGTTTCCTAACTGCCTCTTACAAACATTCACACGGTAAATACCTCTTTCGTACGCACATTTTTCAGTACCTCAGTTTTTCTTTATGATTCTCACACCTAACCTTTACAAAAAGTAATTTTCCCTTCATTTTTTTTTTTTTTTTTTTTTTTTTTTGGGCTACATTTTTACGGATGAAAATTTTAAATGTCGAAATATTTTAATCTCCTTCTTATGGAGAAACCTTTAAAAATTTTCCTCTTCAGGAGTTAAGTGGTCGCGTGCTCTGAAGGTTATTACATTAGTATGGGAAATTCTTTGATGAAAGGTGATCTTTCCTCACGCTTAAAAAATACGATCTAACTTTACCCCCTAAAAAAAAACCAAGAAACTACATTCCCATCGTAATGTATAGAGGTTGACAAAAATAAATAGACACCACGATGACTCTCCTCGAGAACAAATGGCAAAGCTCGTCAATGAAATGGCAGTACGTGTGTCACCTTTACATAATGGAAAGGTGAAAGAATCATCATTCTAAATATAGTTCTTTGGTAAATATATTATTTGTTGACTTTTATCATATCCAAAACTATAGGAAAAAAAACGGTGTCTGTTTACGTTTGTCAACCCTCTGTACGTTTGTTTGATGCAGTTATTTACCAATCTTCGCGACCTCTAACATTTAACGGAGGGGACCTACGGCTTTACGAGAGATTCGAACCATCTGCGTATGAACATCTTTGGAGCTTCTTCGTTCTTATTCGCTTTGGAGCGAGAAAAGCGCGTATCTACTGAAGACAATCTTTTCATTTTTATTATACAGCAGTGGCGTACTAAGGGGGGGTGCGAGGGGGGGGGGTCCGACCCGGGTGACAGCCAGGAGGTAGGGGTGCCATCGGGAGAGTTCAAATACTAGTACAAGTTTTCAAACCAAATGAAAAATTCGCCAAAGAAAAAAATTTAATGTTCAAACTATTACAACAGCTTAATGTTAATTTCCACTATAAAATATATTTTTATTGGCAATACGAAATTTACAAACGAAAAATTAAATATTTGATAAAAATTACATCGAAAGGCGAACGTTTGTTCACGTTTTAGTCATCAGTTTGTTAAGCATAGCCAGCTGGCTGCAACTGACATCCCAAGTTTTGTTCACTTCACACTGACTCCACATACATGAGGTATGTTTCATTAAATAATTATGACAAAGCATAAAGTGCTGGTGTTTATAACAATATCATGGTACTTATACCAGTGTCCAGTAATTTTTGACAATGTGGTATCATAGTGATGTTTAAGTGTTTATAAATGTATCGTCGTGATGTTATAATAACATGCTTAATATAGTAAACGCCGTTTCAGATTTACATCAACAACTACAGTACTATTCTATTTTGAATTAGTACTAATGCCTATTGGCTTAGTCAAGTTCAATAATTTTACAATGTCCAGTGTAGTATCATTGTATACTTAATATGTTCTTAATGCTTACTGCTTTTTAAATAATGATATCAATTATAATAGCTAGCGTTATAACTTACCATACTATATTGAATTAGTGTTAATGCATTGGCATTGATAATTAATTGTCTCCGCTTGTCTGGGTTGATAATCTGATAACTCAATGGGTATCTGGTTTGAAAAAGTTTGAGAACCACTTGTTTGAAGCTTTTCTGTTGTAATAAATTTTTTTTACTTCTTTATTTACTAGATATACTGTTAATAATCCTGTGCCGTGGTCAAGGATATGACAACGCTGCAACTATGGCTGGGATTCATGGTGGTGTTCAGTCAAAGATCAGAGAGATTAATCCCAAGGCTTTGTTTGTGCCTTGTGCAAATCATTCTCTGAACCTTTGCGGAGTGCACTCATTTGGAAGTGTTTCTTCATGTGTGACTTTTTTTTTAACCTTGGAGAGAGTCTATTCCTTTTCAGTCTCAACTCATCGATGGGAAGTGCTGATGGAGAATGTAGGCATGACAGTCAAAAGACTTTCTTAGACAAGATGGAGTGCTCATTATGACGCTGTGAAACCAGTGAAGGCAAATTTTGAAAAGCTGACCTCAACCCTTGAAGTACTGTGCGATCCCAAAGAAAATGGACACAAGAGGATCAGCTCAGATTTTGCTCTCTGTTGTATGTGATTTCTCTTTTTTGAGTTACCTTTCTTTCTGGTGTGAAGTCCTAGAAGAAATTAATCTCACAAAAGTATTTGCAAACAGTCGGAATCAGCCTTGAAAAGTGCATGTGAAGCTCCAAACTCTAAGATCAGCGCAATGAAATTGTGGAGAGGGCCATTCATTATGCAACTACAAAGTGTGAGGAAATGGACATTTCTATGGAGAGAAGAGGGCGAGTAAAGCTCCGAAAAAGGATGCTAGGAGAGACGGCAAAGGATGCTGGTCTCACATTGCCAGAGGAAGTAAAAAGGGCTATGTTTGAATGTCTTGATCGCTTTCATCAAGAATTGGAGATTCGTTCTAAGACAATGGATCAAATTCTGTCAATCTTCGGTTATTCAGCCAAACGCTTTGGTTGTTGCAACAGAAGAACAACTTCGGAAGTATATTCCAAATTTGACTCAGATTTTCGATGAATTCTCTGATAAAGATAACAGTGTGGAAATTGGACGACTTCGGAGGTATTTGGAAGCTGCCAAAATCAGCGTTGAAGAGGCAAAGAAATGGACAGCATTGCAATTTCTGGAGTTTATTGTGAAATGGGATTTTTGTGAATCTTTACCAAGCTTGTCACTGTGTTTGAGATTCTTTTTGACTGTCTGTGTCTCTATTGCTTCATGTGAAAAGTTTTTCCAAATTGAAATTGATAAAAAATTTCTTTCGCTCGACCATGAGTCAGACAAGATTGACAAATCTGGCTTTACTTTCAATTGAACATGAATATGCAAAGGTGGTGAATTTTGATGGTCATTGATCAATTTGCAGAAATTAAGGCTCGAAAGCAGAGCCTGTGAATCCTCCCTATTTACCTTTGAAGAATTGGCTGAGTGTTGAGAGTGGATTTCCTGTTTTTTGTATAAAATAAAATGCATTATTACCTGTTCACTGAATTTTTAATGTCCTGCATTTTTCTTATTTCCAATTTGCTTATGACAGTACTGTACTGTTTAAAAATCTACTTGCTAACAGTAGATTTTTCTGTGTTTAAATTTTAAAATTATTTATGGAGGGGGGTGCCAAACGAAGGATCCGCCCCGGGTGCCAAATACTTCAGGTACGCCCCTGTTATACAGGGTAGCCCATAAGTCCCAATCTGTTATAATTAAAGCGAAACCCCATGTAGCGGAGCCCACACTGACGTAATCGATTACTAAGGAGAGACTTTGTGGACATTCTTATATTTTCCACTTTCAATAATCAATAAATATTTATAAACTTATTAAAAACTTTTTATATTGTTTGATTTTCTCTATTTTCGCTTTAATTATAACCGATTGCGATTTATGGGCCACCCTGTATAGTTTAGTGAACTTTAATTACCTACTTTTATATACAATATTAATCCTACTGGTAAACCTATCCATTCGATAAACTATTAGTATGTATGAATGTGATTTTTGTATGGTTTCTCAAACCATTTAATATCATTTACTACAGGGTGAGCAGAAAGTCCCTGTGCACCAGTAAGCACATTCACTAACTACTTCCAACAGGTGCACAGGGACTTTTCGCTCACCCTGTATTTTTATTTCCTAAGTTTAAGGAATGATTTAATTAAAAACTCAAATTAACTCCCAAATTATGGGATAAACCCAAGACCCACCTCCTTATCTGTCTTCCAGCCCGGGCCCACCTGAGGTCTGGGCTCTGGTGCTTTGACACCTCATGCACCCCCCCCCTCTCCCGGGCCCTGGACAAACCACAATACTAAAACTTCTATAATTTATAGCCGGAGAACTCTAAACCGGACCCGCGGCTAGACTTCTAAATTTGAAGGGGCAAGAAAATTATCGGTGCGGGGTGGAGTTACCCGCTAATGCCCTCCTAGGCTACGCCACTGCTCCAAATTACTTAGTTAAATTTTACTACGCTTCAGTAAACTTTACTACACTTTTGGGTCGGCCGCACGCAGGATCGTCTCACGACTCGGGTCGTGACGACTCGAGTCACGCGTGATTTTACATTGACAATGTCAGTCGTGAGTCGCAAGACGATCCTGCGTGCGCCCAGCCTCAGTGTTTAGTGTTAATAGCACCACCTATTTAGGTTAGGTTGGGTTAAATTAACGCATCCGACTAACCAATCACTTAAATAAGTGACGTACCCAAATTCAAAACTAAAACACTTTGATAAAATAAGTGAATATTCTCACTTACGAAGAAGTTGATTGAGGGAGATTAAAAGATACAATAATGAGAAGTTTAACCAAAACTAAATCCTTCATCAGATGCGATGAACGCGTTAAAAACATACCCAAAGTCTGTCTCGCTTTCTTCATAAATTAATTCCTTATTTTAGCTTTAATTTTAACTTAAATTATTTTTAATTATTAAGATTTAATTATTATTATTAACAATAATTAATTAAATATTAACGTTTATCCTACTGACATTAATCCTCAACATAAGTTACAGTAAGGTAAATTTAATTACATTTTAATTTTTTAAAAGTGTTCTCCCTCATCGCGTGGACTGAGAAAAACTGAAAACGAAACAGTCTTTACTTACGTGCAGTGAGGACGTACGTATGGCTTTTGGAAAACAGGATACGTTCCTTAAGACAGAGTTGTCAAGAAAATTTATTTAGGGGTGGACAGGTGTAACTTGTAACCCCACCCAAAATACAAAATTTAGTGTCATTTCTTTAAAAATTAATTTTGTAGTTAAAAATTGTAAATTAACGTTAAAAATAAGATAGTCACAGTCTCTATTGTAATAATAATAATAATAATTTGTTTAATCTCCTTCATAACATCTATATAAAGGTCATATGACGAAGGAGACCCACAACTTTACGTAGATTCGAACCACTACCACTCCAAGGAAGACCCAAAGAGACACCTTAGTGTGAAAAGTGGTCCGACCCTAGACTCGAACCCAAGCGGTGAGGTTAGCAGCCTGCGCTTTACCACAACGTTACCATTGACAGATTCTAACTGGGTATTTTTATGTGATCGAACCCATTGAAATTCATGAACTTAATACTTTGTATGTCTACAGTATATATGTAAGTATGAACCCTGTGTGTGTGTGTGTGTAAGCAAGCAAGCAATCATACATCTATAAATATGATGATTACTCGTATAAAGGAAATACTGTAATTTACAAGGAAATCGGTTGATAATTTCTAAAAGGAAATTATGAAACGACGTATTTGGAAATACAAATATTTAACTCTGTAATCAAATACAAATACTAAATTATATTCAAATACGTTGCTTTTACTTACACACACACACAACACACACACACACATATATATATATATATTATTTATTTATTATTTTTTACATTGAATCTGTGTAACTAGGGATTTCATGAAATCCCTAAAATGTTCAGGGATTTCATGTAAGGTTAAGTCGGGATATTTTCGTTAGTTTTAAAAAAAATTTCACGACTTAACCTAACCAATCGTCAAGGACGTACAGTTGACCTAACCGGGTATTCAATTAACTGGGCAGTCAATTTTCCTGTAGGTTTAACGAAAATATCACGAATTAACCTTACATGAAATCCCTGAACATTTTAGAGATTTCATGAAATCCCTAGCTACACAGATTCCCGTAACACACACACACACACATATATATATATATATATAATATATATATATATACAGGGCGTCCCAAAAAAATGTATACACACTTTAACAGCTGATAGCTCAATTGATGTTTCTTTCTTTCCAAGTTAAACCCATTAGAATTAATAATGGCAGTCAGACTAAGCTTTGAACAAAGGAAATTCATTCTAAAATGCTACTGGAAGTGTGAAAACGCAGTTGAAGTGCAAAGACAGTTTAGGAGGGAGTTTCAAACAGATCCACCAACGCGACTTACCATCACTCGAATTAGAGATAAGTTTGAAGCCGATGGAACTGTTCAGAATGTCCACAAGAAGCGTTCCGGAAGACCACGGACATCGACAAGCCCCACAAAGCAAGAAAGAGTACTGGAAACGTATCACCAAAGTCCAAGAAAATCTGTGCGGCAAGCGAGTCGTGAGGTAGGAATTTCAGAATCGTCTGTCCAACGCATTTTGAGCGCTGTCAATGGAAAAGTTACATTCCAAGATTAGTCCATGCTATTAATGAAGATGATCCGGACCGAAGAGTGGAGTATTGCGAGTGGTACTTGGCACGATGTGGATGTGGATTGGACGAAGGGGTTTCGTAGAATACCCTCCGCGTTCACCAGACCTCACACCACTAGACTTTTTTTTATGGGGATACTTAAAAGACAAAGTCTACGCTATAAAACCTGCAACAGTCGCTGAATTGAGAGCAGCCATTGAACGAGAATGCACACAAATACCAAACGAAATGTTTCGTGATGTTTGCGATTCCATTGCTTCGCGTTATCAGCAGTGCCTGGACCAGAACGGACGTCAGTTTGAAAACAGGCGTTGACAAAACAATTAAATAATGTCTGTAGATTCTATTACATTTTGAAAATGAAATGTATTTTAATAAACACTGCCTTTATAATTATTTAAAGTGTGTATACATTTTTTTGGGACGCCCTGTATATATATATATATATATAATATATATATATATATATATATATATATATATACAGTATATATATATATATATATACACACATACAGTGTGTCCGTAAAGTCATGGTGGGATTTTAAATAGCTATATTATTGCAACGAAACATGATAGTTCGATATGGGCTCCTCTGGTAGCCCTGCAGACATCTAGGCGGTGATTCAATTCCAGCCACACACGCCCAAGAACATCAGGAGTGACGGATGCGATAGCTTCCGTGATTCGCTCGTGCAAGTGATGAATATCCCTAATGGGTACACTGTACACGCTTTGCTTGACGTAACCCCACAAATAAAAGTCCAAAGGTGTCAGGTCCGGAGAGCGTGGAGGCCATGGCTTCCATCCTCCTCTTCCTATCCATCTCTGTGGAAATTTTTCATTAAGGAATTCTCGAACAACGTTGGCATAGTGCGGAGGAGCACCATCTTGTTGAAAGATGACATTATTGTCAATAAATTGGGGTACTGCAAAATGTTCCAACATAGCGAGGTAGTTGTGTGACGTCACAGTGGGTTCCGCGAAGAAAAATGGGCCAATCACTCGATCTCGTGCTAGAGCACACCACACATTAGCTTTCGGGCTATTACGCTCATGTTCAACATAGGCATGTGGACAGCCTAGACTAACTACGAGATAAAGGTTAAGCTTAGCCTAGACTAACTACAAAATACAACTTTGAGAGTTGTTCTTAAATTTGGCATTGTTTCATCTCATTATCATGTTTCGTTGCAATAATATAGCTATTTAAAATCCCACCATGACTTTACGGACACACATCACCGCCTAGATGTCTGCAGGGCTACCAGAGGAGCCCATATCGAACTACGTTAAATAAAGTTATTCTTTTAGAGTTGTTCTTCAATTTGCCTTTTTTTCATCTCATTATCTTGTTTCGTTGCAATAATATAGCTATTTAAAATCCCACCATGACTTTACGGACACACTGTATATAAAGTATTCCAAAAATGTCCATTTTTTTTAATTTGCCTATTTTATAATGGATGTCAGGGTGGCGCAAAAGTGAAGAGTGAAAGGAGGCAGAGAGAATGGATCTTTTCTGTTCTATGGCCGCCACTATTTTTAAATAAAATTACTTTTCATTTCAAAAATTAATCGCTCATTGGCGATTCCGTTATTCGAGAGCAGTTACGGGAGTTCTGCGACAGGAACCCAACTAGGAGGAGGAGGTACGGCTATCTTGGAGCCCGTGTTGACGACATCACGGACTCCATAGACGAATTTGGTAAAGATGCTGATGAAAGTACGATATTTAGGTGCATGTTGGGACTAACGATGTTAATCTTTCCAGGTCAGAGGAACTAATAGAGAAATACAAGCGGCTGATGTGGACTTGTAAGGATAGGACTAATATGTTAATTCTTTTCAAGAATTCTCCCTAGAATAGCAAGATCCGACAACTTTTTCAGCAGAGCTACTTACATGAATAATATTCTTAAGTCCCTTTGCCAACAGGAGAATGTTGAATTCGTCGATTGTGGGAGTCATTTTTCTAATAAAAAGGATGTATTTTTGCGTGATGGTCTTCACCTGAATGGTGTGGGAGTAGCCCGTCTTGGTAGACTACTACATACAGTAGCTCTGTGATGGCTTTTCAGGCAAAAAAACTGCGTAACTCCGATGAAAGCAACCAGCCCAACATAAATTTTCCTTACAGTGAACGACTGCCTCCACGAAGAACCTTAAAATTTTACTCCTGTCATGAAGATTTTAGAAATGTATTTTAAATTAATGTTCGAAGCTTAAAATTTAAATTTGATGAACTATTAAGTATTGTCCTTGACCAAAAACTTGAGGTTGTAGCAATTACTGAATCGTGGTTAAATACAGAGAGTAGAGATTTTCTCGGAGAATATCATATTCCTAGTTATGATATATCTAACTAGAATAGAAAGAATATGATACAGTAATATACGTTCGGTTACACTTAAAACCTATAATTGAAGAGACTGCAGAAATTGATAATATAAATGCCACGTTTGTTGAAATCAAAGACAACTCGCGAAAGAAATTAATTATAGGTTTAGTATAAAGGCCTCCTTCTCAGACTGTCAATAGTGATAATTGGCTTCAGGAAGTAATTCTTGATGTAAGTAGCGAACACGATGCGATAATAATTATGGGAGATCTTAATTTACCTTGCGGATATTAGGGTGGTCCTTTAGAGTCTAATTGCGGTCGTCGACTGTACGAGGATTTGCTCGAAAGTTCACTTTTTCAGATGGTCAAGGAACCCACTAGAGAACGCAATATTCTAGATTTTATTTTATTTTTTAGGACTTTTATTTTATTTAACCCTTAACCTTTAGGCTTTACTGGGCTCTTAATTAAAAATAAAATTATAGTTTTTTTATGTAGAAAGGAGGGGGTCAAGGGGTGAATGTCTGCAAAATGCCTGCAAAAATGCCTGCCCTTTATAAAAAAGTCAAAAGCAAAAGGTCTCCAAAGCTTACAATGCCATTTCCTTTTTTTAGAAATTTTGAAAAATATTATGTAGTGCGTAAAGTGCACGTATGAGAGATTTTGCACGATTGTGAGCAGAAATATAAGCTGAGAGTCAGGAGTTGGATGACATCAATACATTCTGAAAGCTTTCTCTCTATTGCAGATAGCAATAGAACGAGTTAAACGAGGTTTTTTTGCATTAGTAAAAGGAATAGAATATGAAATGTATGCCTCCATACCTGAGAGAACCACCTCCATGATGCACTCAGCACAATCAGAAGGGCCCTGGCCATGAAAGCAGTAATCATTCCATGGGAAATCATAGTAGTACTACCTAAGGGCTACCCAACCAGCAGCACCAAAGGAGTCTTCTCTTGGAAGGATCCAAAGGCCAAATTGGAGGACAGTGACAGGAGAAATAGGAGTTCCAGCACTCTGTCTCCTGCCAAATGTCCCCTCCCCCAAAGTACTTCCAAATCTCCTCCTTAGTTATTATTAATAACACATAAATCATGACTAAGAATTATTAATTAGAGTATGTATTAATCTTAAATTATTATTAGTTTGTTGATTGTAACACCCCCAATATACCTAATTACCACCAATGCCATCAGTTTCACAATGTCCATTACAGGCAAACTGTAAAGTTTTTTACAATCAACCTCATACTACTATTTACATAAACACTTCTCACAGCATTTAACAACTTACCACTGACAACATGCATTCTAAGAACTTAACCAGAGAGATCTATTCATTCTGTCATATGCTTCTCTGACTCCATAAATGCCATATAAATAGTTTTCTTCTTACCACTTAGTTTCTAAATCTGTGGTCTCACTGCGAGTATTAAACTAATTTATTACATTATGATAAAATCAGATGGTCAAAAAATGAAAAATGTACAAATTCAGGACCCACCCAAAAAATGTTCATGTACTGTACAGTATGTTTGTGTTAATTTTTCTTTTTATAGAAACTGGATTTTTCACATGCGTTTTCCTGAAAGAAAGTCGTCCAAAATGAGGGCACCTTTAACTATACTAAGTAATTTTTAAATTTAAGACATTTTTAGTCTGTCAAGATTTATTAAACCAGCTTAAGACTGGTTTTAACTTTCCATGAAATCTGAATATATTAGAATAAAACTTAAGAATATCTCCAAGTTTGTAAGTAAACCAAATTCACGAATGACTTCAGTTTTAAATACAGACCTAGACTTAATTGATAATATCCCTGTAGAAGACGACGACTTCACCAGTAATCATAGACAAATAACATTTTGAATTAAAATTAATAATGTTCATAATTTGGGAGCCTGGAATACGTTTTAGATTTGAAAGAGCTAAATTTTGCGACATGAAACTGCAACTTTCGACTCATAATTGGGATGAGGCTCTATCGCACGATGATATTAATGACACATGGACTTCTTTTTATAATTATTTTAGACGTTTAGAATCGAGTAATATCCCATTACGTAAAAAGAGACTGGCGAAGTCTACTAAACCTAAGTCATGGAATGCTGAAATGAAAGTTAGCGTAACGTTAAAAAGGAACGCGTATTTCCAATTTAAAGAAAATAATTTGTCCGATGAAAATGCTTACAAGCTCTTGAGAAGGCGAAGCAAAAAACTTATTAGAAAAAGTAAACATAGCTATGAACTATGTACAGTGAACCAAATTAAACTGAATCTGAAGAATTCTATAATTGTGTTAGGAATAAAACAATAGCTTCGCGGACCATTGGTCCACTCATAGGCGAAAACAACGAACAAATTTACGATGACTTACAAATGACGGAAGTTTTAAGTAAATTCTTCTCTTCCGTCTTCACTAACGGATATATGAACAACATTCCCGTCCCCATAATCATGCTCAGTGATGATCATTTAAAGTTTCACGATTTTACCATTAGTGAAACTGAAGTACTCTCGGCCATAGGTAAAATTAATCGCAATAAAACTCCAGATCCAACAATAATAATAATAATAATAATAAATCGTTAGAGTCTGGAGAAGTTCCAATTCGATTGGAAACTTGCAAACATTACGCCAATATTTAAAAAAAGGGACAAATCGCTTCCGGGAAATTATTGTCTCATTGGTCTGACTTCAGTAGTTGATAAGCTTATGGAGACGATCGTTCGGGACAAAATAGTTAATCACTTAAAAATGAATAAATTAATCAAAGATTCTCAACATGGCTTTCGACGTAATCGTTCTTGTCTTATTAATTTGCTCGATTTCTTTAATGATATTGTAATATAAGTCTTATATGACGAGAGCAAAACGGTAGATATTTTATATATTTCGATTTTCAAAAGGCGTTTGATAAAGTGCCACATGAGAGATTATTAGCTAAACTTCATTCTTACGGAATTGATGGTAATGTTCTCAAATGAATTAAAAATTGACTTAGTGGACGTAAACAAAGAATGGTCATTAATGGCAAAGCGTCTAACTGGAAAAGCGGCGTGCCTCAGGGATTAGTTCTGGAATCAGTTCTTTTTATTTTTTATATCAATGACATCGATTTGGGAATTAAGAATATAATTTCAAAATTTGCGGATACCAAACTATGTCGATGAACAAAATCAGCGGCAAAACGTTTGCAGAATCAAGAAGATATTAATAAATTACTCGAGAGGGCAGAAAGTTGTCAAATGAATTTTAATGTAGATAAATGTTAAACGTTGCGTATCGATAGAAACAATGTTCAAGAAAAGTATTTTCTACGCGACAAGACACTAACGCGTGTTACGGAAGAAAAAGATTTTGGTATTATTGTTGGCGACACTCTTAAACCGAGTAAGCAATGTATCGAAGCGGTCAGAAAAACGAATAAAATCTTCACGTTTATTGGTTGATCACTTGAATTAAGTCGGAGAAAACAATGTTGACATTATATAATTCCTTCGTACGCTCCCACTTACAATACTGCGTTCAGTTCTGGTCCCCATACTTACGACAGGACATAGACAAAATGGAGAGAGTGCAGCGACGGGCTACTAAGATGATTCCCAGATTTAGAAACAAATCCTGCGCTGCCCGTTTAGAAACATTAAATTTATTCTCACTCGTAAAATGGCGAATTCGAGGAAATTTAATCCACGTGCTTAAAATGATTAAAGGTCTCGATAATGTCGACGCCGAAACATATTTCACCTTCAGAAATGCAGATAGAACTAGCGATAATGGTCTCAAATTAGTGGGTAAACATTTTAATTCTAATGAAGCTAAACATTTTTTCTTTAATCGTCTAATTAATTTGTGGAATGGATTGCCAGCCAGCGAAGTTCAAAGTAATTCGGGCAAGTCCTTTAAAAAAAGGCTAGACGCTTATCTTGCCTTAACCCCAAGTTGGAAGCATATTTGCCAGAGCGTAGTAGTGGAGAATCTTCACTCAGATTCCTTCCTCTTTACTTTAAATTTTTCATTCCTTTCAGCCTCTCTACTTTGCTTCGTTTTGAAACTTTCACTCGTCTTTAAATTTTCTTTCATCTTTTGACTTTCCTCATTGAACCGACAGCCTCGTAGGGACCAACCGGTCTGTTACTCTTTGATGTCCTTCGTATTCTTTCCTATTTTGTCAACGCATCGATGTTTTGGAGAGAAAAATTTCCTGACCAATCTATCGACAAAAAGGATATGACAAACAAACTGTTTCGACAAAAGTGTAGGAATGACAGTATAAATATAAAAAAAGTAGTGTTTTCTTACACATTATGAAGGAAACGAAATGACAAAACGTTATTTATTTGGCAGGATAATAATTAAATCACTTTGTAATTCAGGAGTTTTGCATTATTTATTAAATACAACTATAATACCTATTTACCCAACCAACTATGTTCCGTAAAGTAGGAGTGGTTTATTACAATCCAGCTTTTGATGACGTGAACAAATGTGTATTTTGCTATTTCCTTCAGTCCCTCTCGGCTATTATAGGAGATGAAACTTCCGTGGTGATTCTAAACAATGCACATAATGCCTGACTTCAAAATCCCCATCAAATGATAACATTTGCTTCCAGGATGTCATGCCGACAGAAAGGGCGAAGGGGGTGGGGGGGTCGGAATGATATTCATTCAATGGAGGGGAAAACCAAATGCATCAGGAAATCTCAGAAGCCATACTTCGTGCGTCATTCTGGCACGGGGACAGTGCCCTAACCTAGGCCACAATGGGGAAAAAAAGGTAAAAATGAGACTGAGAAAAAAGGGGGGGGGGGGAGTTAATCAACGCCGCAATGTTCATAAATCCGGTTTTTAAAGCAAGACGATTGCGGGAGGAGGAAAATACTGAAGCAGGAAGAGAATGCCATAGCTTAGCTGTGGAAGGAAAGAAGGAGGTATCATAACGGAATATCCTCGTGTAGCCAATGTCGACTCAAAAACATGTCAGACATTGCACAACGTACTTACCCAAAATGCCTTCGGAAAGAGGATATTTGGAATTGAATAAACAGTATATATATATATATATATATATATATATATATATATATATATATATACCGAGGGAGGAGCATACAAATTTGTAAGGAAAATTACTAATTTTACCACTTTGCCCGAATTCAACACAAGATCAAATAGATTGTTTACAACCAATTTTATAGATAATGCCTGAACGATATATAGGTCACAAAAAAAATAAAAAATAAAAATTGTAAGAGGAGCATACAAATTTATAAGGGAAAATTACCAAAGTAAATAATAACACTCGCACTTTGTCAAAGAATATTTTAGTACTTCCATTTTTCCTGGGCTTTTTAGGCATTGCTAATGTACTTAAACTTCTGGATAGTAATGTAATATGTTCATATAACAATATTGTGAAAAATATCATAGCAAAAAATAGCCCTACCAATAATTCAGGCATTATCTATAAAATTGGTTGTAAACAGTATGATTCCTTTTACATTGGTCAGACGGGAAAGGATTTGCACACGCGTGTAAAACAGCATCAATATTCCGTTAGAACGGGACAGTCGTCCAGTGCCTTTTTTGTCCATTTGTCAGAGTTATCCCACTGTATTGATTGGAATAATGCTTCAGTTTTGTTTCACTCTAGCAACATTGTTAATAGAAATATTCTTGAATCTGCTATTATCCAACTTACAAATAACTAACATGAGCCAAGGTCTTTTTCCACTTGATCCTGTTTTGAATTCGTTCAGACCGGATTTATACAAGAAGGGCAGAGTGCTAAAACTGGTAATTTTCCCTTATAAATTTGTATGCTCCTCTTACAATTTTTATTTTTTATTTTTTTTGTCACCTATATATCATTCAGGCATTATCTATAAAATTGGTTGTAAACAATCCATTTGGTCTTGTGTTGAATTTGGGCAAAGTGGTAAAATTAGTAGTTTTCCTTACAATTTTTATCTATATTTATTATATATATATATATAATATATATATATATATATATTTTTTTTTTTTTTTTTTGGTAACCTATAATTTATATAGTCTTGAACTCTATTTACTTCAGTGTTCCTGAGAATGTCATGACGAAAGCGCTTGAGCACCACTGTTTCCTTTCCTTCGTGGTTTTATTCATCACACACACACACACATTCATATATATATATATATATATATATATATATATATATATATATATATATATAATATATATATATTCATATATATATATAATATAATAGGACTAGAAAATAACGGGTGTAAGTTGACAAGTAGAAGGTTCGAGACAGCAGTTGCCAAAAACTTTTTTACGCATAGAATAGTAAATAGCTGGAATAGTTTGCCGGTAGAAGTAATTAGTAGCACTTATAAAACATGTTTAAAAATCGATTAGACAAATATGTTGATAGATTGGGTATAGTTTAAGGTAGTAAAAGTAAGGCTTGTGGTGATCGATCCCACAGCTCAACACAAGTGTTGTGGGATATAGGGAGGCAGCATCTTGGGTTAGGGGATACTCTCTGTCCTTACACACCCCATTTAAAGAGATTCCTCTGCCGAGCGGTGCCCCCATAGTACTGTCAGGTATTGAAAAACTCATGATCTTCACTTGCCCCACAAACACCTTGAAATGGGAGACCCAAAATGGGTGCACACACATTCTACATTACTGTACAGTCTTTACAGCCACACCTACACCTTTCCTCCTAAGTATATATATTGTAATGTATATGTAAATTTTGACTTGGTCCGCAATCGATATGGATCGTGACTTATTTTTCGTTGGCAAGGTACTAGTATTGATGGATACTGTAATGAAATTGACTGGATTCTTTGGATCTGATATATTTGCATGTTGGTTATAAATAGATATATAGTGTAACATATTTGTGGATAGTAGTCTATTATGACGACCCTCTGGATCCAGAGATTCTATCTTTAGTTTTAAATCGATAATTAATTAGTTTTAAATCGATAATTAGTTTTAAATTGATAATTAATTAGTTATGCAAAAATTGGTCGTTGCCAATGTACAGGCAGTTTTTGCATAAATTTCTTATGTTCTTGTGGTTCGGAACCCACGTAAAATTGTAGGTCCACTCCGCCACCACGGAGGACATACACAATTACGAACACAGTTAGGTAGACCAACCATGAGTGGATCCTAGGGTCTTTGTTGGTCTGTAACATTATTATAACATTATATATTTATATATATTTATATATTTATATATTTATATATTATATATATATATAATATATATATATATATATATATATATATATATATATATATACACACTCGTATATGTATACATAGGTAACATATGTGCTGAAACTAAGTTACTGTTTACGGTCCTTAAATGCTTACATAACGTAACAATTGTATTTAAAAATTGTCAAATACATTGTTGTAATTGATGATGTATATTGATTAATTTTTTATGATTTAATTTAAGTTTGTGAACTACTGATGAAAAACGGCACAGACATCGCGTCGATATTTTAAAGAATATTTTGTCCATTCTTAAAGTGACTCTCTTTTAAACTTGATGATATGTCAAAAGTGAAATGGTTTCCTGAATTATTATGTTTCAATGTCGAATTCATCGCAACTGTCAAAAATGGTGGTATTTTGTTAATTTTTCGTGTATTTTGTACCATCTCATTGGTGAAATGAAGTGGTTTCCAATTGCCCTCGCTTCACTTCTAAAATATCGACAGTGATTTCAATTAAAGAATAAATCATTCTTTTGGTTAAAATTATTAATATTTTTATTGATAAAGTTTTTTCTTGGATATTCATTTTTACTGAATTCCTAATTCCTAATGCAAATTCACATTCCTAATTCCAAAAGCGTGGACTTATCGGAGAACTAATTCGATTATTTAAAATTGATAACTGTCTTTGATAATGTAAATTACAGGAAGTTATTTGATAAGGATACAAAGTCAGTTACGAGAAGAATTAGATATAAATTGAAAGTCAAAAGTTATTAAGAGCAACGCTGTGAAGCAATTCCTTTCATATAAACTTAAACTTATGCTCAATATCCTTAAAGTTTCACGCATCAAACATTTCATCATCAAACAATTCATTAAACCTTCAATTAGACATTTCAAATTAGTTATTCGAAATGTTTAAAAAATTAGAAGAATTGAGACATTTGAAATGACTTACTAAAATGTCTACAAACTGTTTAACCAAAGTTCAATGTCTAATTCTAATACATTAGACATTTTAAAACTAACAAAACTGGGACAATGAAATGTCTCACGAAACGTTTATTTCTATTTATAATCACGAGTGACCTTTAACCATTTTTCCTTTTCTTGCCAAGACTAAATTAGCCTTATGGAAATCGGTATCGGATAATTTTGAAGGAGGAACGTTCTGCCATTCGGAGAACTGCTCCATGAACATTCATTTTTCTACATTTTACATTCTTTCATTTATTCCTTGCTCATATATATATATATATATACATTATTTTGTATTTTATATTTGTCATTCATTATGGTTTTTAATTTTCTGTTTTAACTTTAGAATTTTTGCCTGAAGATGAGCATAGTTTGTGCTTGAAACGTTGCATTGTACAAAATAGTCCCTTCCAAATGATAGATGTTTCTTTCCTTCTTGTCTGTGGCTTTCTGCTTAAATTGAAATTGAAGCTTGCCAGAAGCGGCCTTCACCAAAATAAATAAAATAAATAAATAAATAAATAAATAAATATTTATTTATTTATTTATTTTATTTATTTTGGTGAAGGCCGCTTCTGGCAAGCTTCAATTTCAATTTAAGCAGAAAGCCACAGACAAGAAGGAAAGAAACATCTATCATGTTGGAAAGGGACTATTTTGTACAATGCAACGTTTCAAGCACAAACTATGCTCATCTTCAGGCAAAAAATTCTAAAGTTAAAAAACAGAAAATTAAAAACCATAATGAATGACAAATATAAAATACAAAATAATGTAAGGAAAAAACCCAAACTAAAAATTCACAAGTTTTTTAAAACACTAAAAATGAAAGTCACACACTAAAACGAATCACACACCTTAAGTCTAAAGTAGCACAGATTCCGAGGCAAAACTAATACAAACAGAAGCATATAAAAACAAGTAGAGGTTGGTTGTTAAAAATGTTCAGTTATATTATATATTAAAACTCTTTCCCCTTCGCTCAATTCTGATAATTCATCCGTTCCCCTCCGTCTTAACTGAACATTTTTAACAACCAACCTCTACTTGTTTTTATATGCTTCTGTTTGTATTAGTTTTGCCTCGGAATCTGTGCTACTTTAGACTTAAGGTGCGTGATTCTTTTTAGTGTGTGACTTTCATTTTTAGTGTTTTTAAAAACTTGTGAATTTTTAGTTTGGGTTTTTTCCTTACATTATTTTGTATTTTATATTTGTCATTCATTATGGTTTTTAATTTTGTTTTTTAACTTTTTAGAATTTTTTGCCTGAAGATGAGCATAGTTCGTGCTTGAAACGTTGCATTGTACAAAATATAGTCCCTTTCCAACATGATGGATGTTTCTTTCCTTCTTGTCTGTGGCTTTCTGCTTAAATTTATATATAATGCAAATCCACAAGGAAAAAGAAAAATTAGTCAAAGGCCTTTCGTGTAATCAGAAGTACATCTCGTCATTCACTGACGAGGTGCACTTCTGAATATACGAAAGAACTTGGAATCATTTTCCTTTTGGGTTTCTATCATTCATTCATTTCACGTGTTTAATTGTGAAATTCATCGCATATATATATATATATATATGTGTGTGTGTGTGTGTGTGTGTGTGTATAAGTCCCTGGTAATCCGACTCGACGATATTCCGACGCTCCTTTATCCTTATTCCGACTCTTGACTGCCATATTTCTTTTATAAAAAAAAAAATTAGTTTAAATATGTACGAGTATATGTACAGTAGAGTACTGTAATGAAGTAATGTGAACATGGTGACCCCTCCTTCGATCGTCGGAAGAACGACTGGACCGATAATTTGGCGAGTTTTCATTTACATCTACTCCGTTATTTTATTATTTTATTTTATTATTTTATTATTTTAATAGTAATATTAGACAGATTAGAACTAAAATATTAATTTTATATAAAGCATTCAAATTGGATTTTTGCAGTAAACTAATAAACTCATGATACCTTAAGGAACCCCACTATTCCGACTTTTCGGCTATTCCGACCCTTTGACTACTACATCTCAACGAGGACTTCGTGTGTGTGTGTACCTTCAAGTATGCACTCCATATGTATTTATTCAGAAATCTTCTAAGGTTGTCATTCGAAACGAGTCCAGAGTATGAATTTTGAAACTTCTAAAATATTTGGTGTGTTCTATTAAAACCCTTTCACTCCCAGATTCACGTTTTTAAAATAAATCTGGGACACCAGTGTCCCGGTGGGAGTGAAAGGGTTAATTAATAGTAGGAATAACTGCGGAAAAAAGTTTGACGAAAAAATAAAATTAAAAACCTAAAAAAATTATTAGTATAGAAAAATGGCCAAATGACTTTTTTTGGCCTTTTTTTATGAATGGTTATTAAATGCTAACTAAATACTGGAGATGATCTTTATATCTAAAATCTTGGAGCAAGTGTAGTTTACGTCCCCCCGACGCAAAAGGGGACACAAACTACACTAGGTCAAAGTTGGGAACGTAAACTACACTAGGATCTTTAGGAAACATTTTTTAAATGAATCCATCAAATAAAATGTTAAAACTAAAAATATTATGACTAAAACCTAACCAACCGTCAAAAAAAAAAAAAAAAAAAAAATTTATATATATATATAATTTTTTTTTTTTTTTTTTTTTTACGGTTGGTTAGGTTTTAGTCATAATATTTTTAGTTTTAACATTTTATTTGATGGATTCATAAGAAATTGATCGTAACCACATGGAACTTTGGTCAAAAAATGGCAGTAACGCTTTGGAAACTAAAAAAGTCTGTAATATAAGGTAAGAAAAAATTCTTTAAAACTCTAGAATACCCTAACCGGGCCTAAACCACCGATCGGGGTTAAAGAACACCTCTAAAGCTTTTGTTTATGTTGGCTAATTATTTTTAATGAATTCATAATATAACAAAGGTATATTGTGAGTATAAAATGTAAAGTTTATAAATTAACATTAATTTCGTTAAAAAGCGAAACAGTGACAGACGAATCCATCTTTTTCATTGGGTACGAAATAAACCTAATTTTGATTAAGCTAAAATATGTAGAGACTGAGTTACTCGTACATAGGTAAGAGTACGCGAGGAAGGAGAGCGGAAAGAAACCCTTACGTACTGAAAATATTTGGGTCAACATAGCTTGGCTAAATTGGCTAGAATATTCTTTATTTTATTTAGTTTTATAGGGATAAAATTGAAAAAAAGGTTGTAGCAAGATTCAGGATAATTACAGCATTCTTGTACGAGTAAATACGTATGTTTCCATACAAAATCTTTTCTTAATCACGTAATTGAAATATCACGTCTCAGCATATATCACAGATTAACTCGGATTCCTATAAAAACGGCTTCAACTCGGTGTAAGTTTATTTATATATATATATATATATATATATATATATATATATATAATATGGTGTCCCATAAGTTCGGTCTGATTAGGAGAATTTCTTTCGAATTAAATTTACAAAAGTCATACATTTAAAACAAACAAATATTCAAATTGATGTCTTATTTTACACTCGTGAGTTACACTCGTGAGAAAAAGGCCTCCGCCTTTTCTTCACGAGTGTAACTCACTTTCATGTTAGCCACTGAGTGTTGTTCTACCTGCAACAAAAAAAAAAAGGTCCCAAAACAAGACATCAATTTGAACATTTGTTTTGGTTCTAATGTATTATTACATTTGTAACTTAATTTAAAAGGAATTTGCCTATATGAGACCGGACTTATGGAACATTCTGTATATGTATATATGATAACTCAAAATGGCCCCCTGAGAAACTATATTACACACACACCGTGCATGGAACAAATTTCCCCACAAGAGTTCCTTGTTCCATACATGGTCTGTGTAACATATACAGTATATATATATATATATATATATATATATATATACACATACATACATAGTTTTCCTGTTACGCAGCTTTTGTGAAGTCAGTCAAATATAGGTCGAATAAATATATTTAAAATTTTTTTTTATTAATTAAAGAAATAACTTGACAGCAGAACAAAAGTCTAAGACGTAATAATAGGCGAGGAGGAAGAGAAACTGACGCATCGCTCAGACCAACTAACGCCGACTATTGCTCTGATTTCTGTATTATTATTATTACAGGAACATCGGGATTCGAATCACTGCCCTCGGTGGCTTCACTTCGCTTACGGGAAATTGGTGTTACTCCATTGAGCCACGAAGATTGGAAAGCCTAAAAGTTAAGTTTTGAACCATAATTTCTACATGGACATACGTATACATACAATAAATACAGCGTTATATTACGATAGCATCCAATAGTATACGATACCGCAAGAAGTGGTACTATTAATGGCACAATCCTGATTTTTTTACTTCTAAAATATTTACAATTGTTGATCAATGTGTATTGATCATTCCCGTTTGATTCCTCGTTCAAATAATGAAAAATTCTAGAGTGGTGATCTCGGTTAAAAATAATTCTCAAATAGGTTCATCTCCATTCCCAATGTAAGACTTTACTTTAAGTTAGATTTTTTTTCCCATAGAAAATGCCCATCATAGACCTTTTTATCATATCCTTTCCCAAATCAGGAAACTTTTTCTCAAATTTGGAAGAATTCTCATTCGCGGACCGCGGATGACAATGGGAAGGATACTGAGTGGGGGAAATAACCCTAATAATGAATGAGGAGGGCCAGAAACTGGCACACTGCTCAGGCCAACTAATGTAGCCCCATTCTGCTAACTCCTCTGTTATTGTTACTTTAATATTATTACCATCATTGGAAGTCGAATCCCCCGACCTCATTGTCACTTTGGTTATAGGGAAACGGTTTTACCCACTCAGTTACGGAGGCTGGCGGAAGTTATGATCTATGCACTTTATATATATATATATATATATATATATATATATATATATGCGCCTCATGAAGAGAATACCTTTTTCAGAATCAAATCTAATCCCCGCAAAATCTTTGGATCAGGTTCCAAATTGACCGTGAAATGACCTTGAAAATCAAAAGTAAAAAGAAGATTTGAAGGTGTTTAAGAAAACCAAAAGCGTCAAGCAACTCGAACTATTTTCTATATCATTTACTTTGATCTGAAAAGAAGTCAAAAGTTATAATACGAATATAATAGGAACAGAAACTCCTCCTCTGATCTCTGACCAGGTCAAAGGCGCTGGATCTATTTGTTCGAGCTTGTTTTTTTTCCTAGTCTTTCGTACGATTTATCGGTTTACTTAATTCCTTTTTAGCTTGGGATCATTTATTTGCCTTAAAAAATAAGTTAAAAGAACTCAAATAGTTTAATGATCATAATAGTCGTATATTTAATGATCATAATGATCATTCGTCTATTAACTTAAGTCATGTTACATAGACTCCTCTTTCTCGTTTGTGATAAACCTCCTCTAGTTTTATCTAATGACCACAATTTCCTAATTTGTCTATACAGACTATACCCTATAGATACCCTATAGATTGGGGTATAAGGTATAGTATGCAGGGTTGTATATTTAACACTTCCGCAGTGGTTGCATCCTTCTGTACTCTATATACAGGGTGGCCCATAAATTCCAATCTGTTATAATTAAAGCGAAACTCCATGTAGCGGAGCTTACACTAACGTAATCGATTACTAAAAGGAAAGTCTATTTGTCGACATTCTTATATTTTCCACTTTCAATAATCGATAAATATTTTTAAATTTATTAAAAACTTTTTTTTCGCTTAAATTATAACCGATTTGAACTTATGGGCCACCCTGTACATAAACATTATTTTACTTTTTATATATTTTTTTTACTGTACTGTTTTGGATTACTTCCCATTCATTCCCATTCTCACCGGCGGTCCGAGAGTGGGAATGCATAAAGTGGGAATTCCAAATTTGACAAGAATTTCCTGTTTTAGGGAACAATAAAAAAAAAAAACCTGTGACGCAGTTGGGGACCCCGACGACGGGGATTTTATATGGAAAACCCAACTTATTAAAATAAGACGGAATGGGATCGGATAGAAATAGGAGTGGGATCAGATAGGGACAGGAATGGGTCACGTGAGAATTGCTTTCTTCGTAACGAAGCGTGAAAATGGAATGAATTGAGAAAATACCCACTTTTTTACCATGCAGTGGTTCTCAAACTGGGGTATGGCGTACCCGCAGGGGTACGCGAGGGAATCTTAGGGGGTACGCGAAGGGATCCTGAAAATATAACCCTTTTAATTTTATATACGATTAACAAACGGCAAAGATAACCTAATGCAGTGGTTCTCAAACTAGGGTACGGCGTACCCCCAGGGGTATGCGAGAGAATCTTAGGGGGTACGCGAAGCGGTCCTGAAAATAACCCTTTTAATTTTATATACGATTAACAAAACCACGAATCACGCGGTCGTTGTGAATAAAAATTGCACTGTTGGAGATTGACCTCAATTAAACCTGCCTTAATTTCCCAACCCCTAACGCGGGTTAAATTAATCCAACCTATTAAATTAGGACTCGAGAATCCAGAAATGGTCCGGAGCAAATAGGATGATTAAAGTCACAGATACAATTCCCACAAATAAACCATAGAAATTTACTACGGGTTCATGTAATAAATTGGGAATATTTGTTAATTGTTAACCAAAAGGTAAAGTGAAAGAATTGACTCACCTCAGTTGGTCAATGGGATGATGTAGCGTCTTGTAGAGTTAATCTTAATATCGTAGTCTTCAGTTAAGCTAATTTAAGTAGGCCTATTCTGGGTACACTAATCTGTATTGTTTTTGAACTTCACCTTTTGTTTGTCACTATTTCTGTAGAGTAGTTCGCAAGCCAACTGCGTAATTTTTTTCTCTTGATGCGACCAAAAGGAAGAAGGAACTGAAGCCAAGGTTCTGGTGTCTGACTTCAGTTTTGTTGGCTGGTTGTTGTCGGTGGGAGATAATCTCACCGAGCACACCCTTTACCACATAGTAATAAATTACTAATGTGGATATGACCCAGTATGATGAACAATTATTCACATACCTTTGTTAATCATAAATTATTGTACATTAAAGAGACTACCAAATCTATTTCCTCTGAGGACCACTTCTGTTCTCTCTCAACCACCCTCCCAATATCCTAAATTTCATAGTCGTAAAGAAAGTAAAAATCTTCTATGTCTCGAAAATCCAGAAAATCCCGTGAAAGAATTCAAGGGGTAGAGAAGAAGAAAACGTTTGAGAACCGCTGGTCTAATAGCAGACCGCCTGACTATTAATCCCAAATTCCCGGGTTTGAATCTCGGCTTAAACTTCAGATTTGAACGACTGACGTACTTTTCTGAGTTTTCCTTCTGAAGCAGTATGTTTTTTTGGGGTTCCAAGAAACGCCGCGAGTAACCCCCACCCCCACTCCTCCGTTTACGTATGTCCTTTGTATTACGAACGAGATTAAACACACCCAATTACTATTATTGTCATTATTGAACCAAAAAGGAAAAAATTGTAAATAAAAAATTGTACAAATAAATGTAAACTAATTTTCTTTGTACCTTTACAAAATTTGTCCTTATAAATTGGAGAAAAACAGGCTGAAGGATGTTCATTGTGAGTCTGCATGAGAGAGAGAGAGAGTTACAAGGAGTTACAAGGAAAAGAAGTACCTCAAAAGGCCTTGCGGCCCATACCAAGGAAGTACCAATGGCAACGGGTGCCACGGAAAATTTTCTACACCTTCAAATAGTGTGCAAGATTCGGTCTAACCGTTTCTTGAACAGATCCACAGAAGAACTGTTCACAATTTCTGAAGGTAGCCTGTTCCATGTGTCACAGATCTTATACGTAAGGTAATTTCCACACACACTAGTCCTAAACCGTTTCAAATCCAACTTCCAACCATTGTTGCGAATTGGGTTATCATTTAAACTAAACATGCTTCTAAATTCGATATTGTTCAACCCGCGTAAGAACTTGAAAACCTCGATCAGTTGACAGCGCAGCCTCAGAGTTTCCAGCGAAAACAAATTCAGGGCGCGTAAGCGTCGATTGTAGCCCATATGCCAACGGGAGGGATTAACTTGTGGCCCTCGCCTGCACTCGCTCCAGCCTCTCAATATCTTTCCTGAGGGTGGGCGACCAGAACTGCACAGCATACTCCAGGTGCGGCCGAACCAGAGAATTGTACAGCGAGAGCACAGTCTCCTTGTTCCGAAATCGAAATTGCCTCCTGATATAACCCAACAGCTTCTGGGCTTTCTTTTCCACCTCTACGCACTGTTTGGTAAACTTAAGGTCGCTGCTAATTAGCACACCCAAGTCCTTTTCCAAATCAGTGGCCTCGATATTACTCCCCAACATTGAGTAGTCCGACTTTGGATTGGCGTAGCCAATGTGCATCACCTTGCACTTACCCAAGTTAAACGGCATTTGCCATTTTTCAGACCACTCTCCTATCCTACCTAGGTCCGCACGCAGTTGCTCCATCGCCTCAGGCGTCCCAACATTGGCCCCAAGCTTTGTGTCATCAGCGAATTTGGCGATCCTACTGACGATGCCAGCGTCGATATCATTTATGTAAATGATAAAAAACAGTGGCCCCAAAACGGAACCCTGAGGAACCCCGCTAGTGACCGAGGCCCAACCCGAACTAGCCCCTTTAATTACAACCCTCTGCCGCCTATTCTTCAGCCAGTTTTCAATCCAGAGAGAGAGAGAGAGAGAGAGTTTTTTGCTAGTTTTATGTACAATTTTTTATATAGTATTTTATGAATATATCAAGTTGCTTTGTGTTCTGATGTTAATATCTTATTCTGCCTTGTCACTACTTACGTCGCATTTCGCTACAACGTAGAAAGTCTAAAGTAAACAGTTTACGTCATTTTAGGAAAATAATGACATATAAAACAACGTAAAAAAAAAAAAAAACGGGAAATGACGAATGAAAGTCGTCAATAGTTTTTTGCTCCCATCATTGAAATGGTTTGAGATGGATGTTACATAATTACAGAAATGTTATCTCACTTTTCATACAGTTTTCATACGAAATTTATGGACGTCTCATTTTTTTATCAGTTAACCTTACAAAATAGGAAATAATTGCCAAAGTTCACTTTGGTATGTACAAGTTGCATTACAAACTAAGCGGATAGAAAACTTAAATTCACCAAACTATATATACACACACACACACACACACACACACACACACACAGAGGGTGGTCTAAAATTACCTAGTAAACTTTTATGTCTGTCGATCAGTAGTCGAACGTTGTGAACAACGTGTTGAAGTTGAAGGAAGACACATTGAACATCTTAAAATAAATAATTATTGTTGCTTTTATTATTGTTGCTGTATCTGAAATAAAATTGTTAAATATCAATCCAATTTTATATATCTAATAGAATATATGTATTAGAATGTCCCCAAAACACAACCTAGAGGGTGGGGGGCTGGGAAGGGCGAATGTGTTACTAAACCCTTCCCTGGTTATCTTTAATGTGTATGCTAAATTTGGTGTAGATTATCCTCGCTCTTTTCGAGTACCCTAGCCGTTTACGGGCTCACTATCAGTCCCCACCCTAGCGGGGGACTGGGAAGGGCAGGTGTGTTATTAAAACCTTCCCTGGTTCTCTCTTAATGTGTATACTAAATTTGATTCAGATCATTCTAGTCGTTTAGACGTATATAAACGAACAGAAATCATCTCATATATATATATATATATACACACACACACACCTTGGTTTAGTTTCCTTCCGAATTGTTCATTCTGATGAAGGTCAAACTTGTCACTCCACCCTAGATCTACAGTTTAACGTGGAATCCGAACCACGCCCCACCAGCAGCCCAGCATCTTAACCACTTGGCCACCCAGGTACACATTTATCTACCAACCACTTTCTTTATTGTGTGGAAGGATGAATAGCTGGGTTTTGCTGCGCGCCGTCTGCCGTCACCGGGTCTCGATCTCGGAGCCGATGGATTGGTAGTCAGCGACGTTAACCACTACATCACTGAGGCGCCCAGTACATCACCAAGCATATAACACGTATATGGTTACTACATTGGTCAAAACGTAACCCATATATATACTGTATGGGTTAAATCGTGGCCAGTGTAGTCACATCGCTTCTACCAATCAACGAAGTTTAGCGATATTGGGTCTGGCGCGCAGTTGCCTGAGAGATGATGCAATAGGATCTTAATTTTCGGAAAATATTGCAAACTGAGAAAATGCTACGTGACACGTTGCATGTGAAAAGCTGTCGGCTTCACCTTCGAAGCTTTTAAATAAAATCTAAGTTGCTCGTGAGCTTAAAATAAATTTAGCGTTCTCATTGACCTTTTTTTTAATCGGTTTTTTGAAACTATTTAAAATATGGTCAAAATCGAGGATGGAGTGATTACATACGGAAGTATATAGGCTTTGATGTCCCAAATATATAATCTTGGTTAACCTTGGTTTTGCTTCGTCCGAATTGTTCATTCTGACGGAGGTCACGCTTGTCACTCCACCTTAGACCTATAGTTTAATGTGGAATCCGAACCACGCCGCACCTCGGGCGGTCAGAAATTACAAAGCCCTCGCCCGAACTCCATCTCACGACCTCCCGGTCAGCAGCAGCCCAGCATCTTAATCACTAGGCTACCCAAAGGTAACCATTTATCTACCAGCCAATTTCTATTGTGTGGAAGGATGAACAGCTGGGTTTTACTGCGCGCCGCCACCTGCCGTCACCGGGTCTCGATCCCGGGGCCGATGGATTCGTAGTCAGCGATGCTAACCACTGCACCACCGAGGGGCATATATATATATATATACGCACACACACACAACAATCCTGCACGGGAGAAATTACAGTTTTCTGCAGCATGTATTCCAGTAAAGGTTTATTGTTTTCGGTTGTATTACAGATTTTTTGAATCTAAGTTTCTTTTTTCAAAAGAGAAAAATATCCCTCGAGCTTCCTATTGCGTCACAACCCTCTTTTTTAAGCTTTCCAAAACCTGGAATTCCCATTTTTGACGATTCCCACTTTCGGATAGAGAATGGAAAGAGGAGAAGCATGAAATGGAAAGTAATCAGACTGATTTCACGAGTTAATTAAGAGTGTGGCATTTCCTTGAGGCCTACGTTGAATCAGGCTCATCACGCTCAAATCGGCAAAGTTAAAAGCAAAAACAAATTAGAAAATTAGGAAAGAAAATTGTTGTATACAAAGACAAGTGTATATACTTGGTAGACCCGTGTATGCCCATGTTCTTCTCTAGATTTAATTTCCTTTTACACACACACACACACACACACACACACACACACACATATATATATATATATATATATATATATATGGCCATCGTTAAATACCACACAAAACATAAGATTAAAAGTTTTCTGACCCGCTGCAGGTTCACCGAATTTGTGAATGACCCTGTACTGTAACTCTAATTTAAAGGGCTAGTTCATTGTAACTAGTTCATTGTTGATTTTCTAAGCAAGTGATATTTTAAAAGGTTTGTATTTCTTTTTATTAATTGAAATAAAAGCATGAAACTTTTACCGTACCTTCTCTACAAATGGGGAATTAGTGCCCTAATACAAAACATGCCCTTTGTGATGATGCCAGCTCACGATATTTACGCAATACTTTCGACGGAAGAGTCCTGTCCAACAGATTTCCCGCGGTTTATGATAAACGAATATCATGGCCATCAACATCACCAGATCTAAACCCTGGTGACTTTTATCTTTGGGGTTATTTAAAAGATAGAGTGTTTAAACAGAATCCATACACGAGAGAAGAACTGCAAGCATCGAGTGAACGAGAAATTTCTCAGATTTCAACAGATACTCTGTCCAGAATACCGCAGAATTTTGTTGTTCGTACGCAGAGAGTTGATGAGCTGAGAGAACATCACACGGAACATGTTTTGCACCAGGGGACTAATGCCCTGTGTGTAGAGAAGGTACGGTAAAAGTTTCATGCTTTTCTTCTGTTAATAAAAAAATACAAACCTTTTAGTGTCACATGTTTCAAAAATCACTCGATATTTGCAGTACAATTATATTTTAATTTTACAGTTTCTTGGATGCGGACAGCTTTGATTTTTCTATTCATATGCGACATAGTAAAGTTTACGAATTACTAGAATGAAAATGAAAATGAAAAGGTTTGTTGGCAGACTATAGTCCATATAACATATATTAATAATACAATGACAGTTCACATACTAAGGATAGAAATATATACAATTGATTAGAAATAATACAGTAATGGCGGAGTTAAGTGAAGCTACAGACAGACGTTTTCGTACCATGAATTCCTCAGCTTAGAAGACAAACGGCAGGACTCATAGATAGCTTGGATAATCAGGGTGGTTGATTTTTTAATTCTTTGCATTAGACTGTATTGAGCACGTCTTGTTACCTCCGGGAAGCTCGGGACATTGCGGGTAGCAAACATTTGCGAAGCTCAGCATCTCGTGGGTAATTTATGTAGGAGTCTAAAAGACCCGTTGTACAGCAAATTTAGAGTTCTGCCAAAACCTTTTTTATAATTCACCCAGAGTTGCTGTCCGTATATATTAGTGCAGAAAGTACGAAAGAGTGTCTTTAGCGTCACTTGTACAGAACCGGAAGTTCTTTATTGTCATATTCGCTTTAGCACAAAGGCTTCGAGATTGTTTTCTTATATCCGAGTCATCACTCAAGGAGCTGGTAATAGTTTGGCCCAATACTTAAACTCTTGTACTCCCCAATTACTTCACCTCTCATTTTAAACCTTATATCAGCTGGCTGATTGCAGCTTTTAGGATGAAATTGCATAACCTTAGTTTTTGTAACATTAAAAAGAATATCATGTTTCTGCGAATACACTTCGCAGACTTCTAGTAGCCGATCAAAACCTTTAACAGGGACTTATTAACACCATATCATCGGCATAAACTAAGTTATTTATCCTTGTGTTATCTATACAACATCCCACTGTTGCCTCATTAAGTGAAGCAATTAATCGGTCAATATTCACATTAAACAGCATAGGAGAGAGCAAGGAGCCTTGTCACCCCGCAAGAGGAGCCAAAACATTCGGATAGTACATTGCCCCACCTAACAGTGAAAGATTGGTGGGAATACCAAAATTTCAATAAATTTAATATGTCCATGGGAACCTTCCTGTCTTCTAGTTTTGCAAATAAAATATTGTGATTCACCCTATCATATGCCTTACTTATATCTCGGAAACAGCTATAAATAGTTGAACTACTGTCAGTGTATTTAGATATTATTTCCTTAAGTACATAGATACACAGGTCAGTTGAGTGGGTCCTTTTAAAACTAAATTGATTAGGAGATGTCCATAGGTAATCATTCATTTAATCGGAGTAACAAGAGTTTTTCTAGTAGTTTCGAGAAGCAGGAAGCGACAGCAATAGGCCTGTAATTATTGCTGGACAGAATGTCTCCATACTTATTTTTGACCAGGGGCAAAATTTATACCCTCATGAACCTTGCAGGGATATACTGTAGCTATGAGCAAGCATGGCTGGTAAGAGCAATGATATATGTGTATATATGTAATGTATATAGCTGTTCCATTTAAAACTCTGTGACATATTTGGTTAACAGTAACTTGTATTACGTATTTACAGTATTACATCGATACAATATATGAGAAAGAGAAAACTTCATCAACTTGAGTAGTCTAAGCATCATCATCCTGTTTGCATATACATTTTGTTTCGTATTTATCAATTATTACGAAAGAAATCGTTTATAACTTGAAGAACCTAATCATTTTCATTAATCAATAAAGTAACATAAATATCATCAACTGTTGCCGCAAAATAGAAGTCAACATCTTCCTTCCTTAAATATAATCAATTTTAAAATTAGAAAGAGCCGTTTTGAGCAGAAAACTGAGATTTGTTTATGAAAAACCTCTGAACAGTTAGCTAGAACAACGTGAAAAAAGTGTTAGCAGCTGACGAGGAAGCTTCTAACAGTGGCTGTATCCTCCAGCGCGGGACACGTCAACGCGAAGAAGAGGCGACGTCAAACCGAAACATCAACGCGCTGGTGGCCAAACTTCCTCAAATCTCCGTGCAGCGGGCTGTCTACGGTTGGCCAGACTGGCAGTCGACGGCCTGTTGCGTGGCACAGTCAGAATGCCGATCGGCTCCCGGGGCCGGACCTATTCTCAGCGTGCTATTTTTTCATTTACGGGGAGCAATTGCATGCTCCCCGGACTACTCTTACTCTCCGGCGACATTAAGACTAATCCAGGCCCCACTACAACTTACACATGTCACCATACACAAAGACATAGAAACAATAGGACCACCATGAGACACATATAGAAGTATAATATTAACATAGTACAGTACAACGTAGATGGCCTCACAAACAATATCATGCAGCTTAGGAAATTCGTACACAAACAAAACACTCACATAGCACTTATACAAGAAACAAAACTAAAACGCACACACAAAACACCGTAATGGATACCGTAATGAAATTGACTGGATTCTTTGGATCTGATATATTTGCATGTCCGTTATAAATAGATACAGAGTGTAACATATTTGTGGATAGTAGTCTATTATGACTAGATCCTCTGGATCCAGAGATTCTATCTTTAATTTTAAATCGATAATTAATTGGTTTTAAATTGATAAATATTTAGTTTCGTAAAAATTGGTCGTTGCCAATTTACCGGCGGTTTTTACATACATTTCTTATGTTCTTGTGGTTCGGAACCCACGTAAAATTGTAGGTCCCCTCCGCCACCACGGAGGACATACACAATACACGATTACGAACACAGTTAGGTAGACCAGCCATGAGTGGATCCAAGGGTCTTTGTTGGTCTGAAACATTATAACATTATTATAACACCATCCCTGACTTCACGGCGATCCGTCAAGATCGTACTGGGGGTCACGGGGGTGGACTCATCACTTACATATGTAAAAGCATTAGCTATACTGATGCCACCCAAAACATTACAAACACAATCCAAGCAGAAAACACGATAGAAATACAGGCAGTTAACATTAAAACACGCGCAAAATACAACACCACACTATTCAACATTTACATCCCACCAGATAGTTCACCTCACGTGCCAGCCAATTACAATCCACAGTTACACAATCTGGCCTCTCTCACTAATGTCATCTTAGGAGGAGACTTCAACACGAAAGACACTAGTTGGTACCTGCACAACCAAAGCAACACCAGAGGCGCCAACATAGCCACACAACTGAAGAGCCTCTTCATTCTTAACAATACAGAAGAACATACACACATACCACATCAAGCAGGATACTCAAACTCCTCTCCAGACATAACGTTCTGTTCCCCCTCACTAGCAACACATACACACTGGAGAACAGAAAAACAACTGTCATCTGACCACCTGCCCATCATCATTACAACACGTTCTACACTTTGCCCCGACAGCCTTAGGCACACTTACAGAAATTACAAGAAAGCTGATTGGGAACAGTTCAAAATACAGACTGAGGAACAATTCACCACATTAAACAGCACACCCATCATAAACTTCAATACAACACTTAAGACATTTAATCAGATCATCAATAATGCAAACAAATACATACCCGAGGGCAACATTAGGAAATACAACCCAAATTACACTAGAGAAATAGCCCACCTCATAAGGCAATGTAACAACCTCAAATATAACACACAAAAACACAGAAATAACACAGAAATAAACAACAAACTCAAAGAAAAACAAACAGAAACATTTAGGGAATTCATAACAACACTAAACCACTCCACAGATACATCCATGCTATACAAGACTATAAACAGCATTACCCACTCTAACAGCGGCATTCACACCTCACACGCGGCTATCTGTCGCAGCCAAAATAATATCCCAACATATACACAACAAGCTAACATTCTAGTTAATCACTACGTAGAGATAAGTCACTTAAACAGAGACAACAGCCAGACACACAAACAGCCAGACACACAAACAGCCAGACACACAAACAGCCAGACACACAAACAGCCAGACACAAGCAAACCTACAGACTCGACACGACCATTACACCCTTCAATACAGACCAGACCACCAATATCATCAAAAACATTAAGAATTCGAAGGCTACTGCACCAGACAACATATCTAACATACACCTTAAACACTTGGGCCCACAGAGAATACTAGCTCTCACAAATACCAGCACATATTCATACCAACACTGTATTATTTCTGACATATGGAAACAAGGTAAAATTATTACACTACTCAAACCAAACAAAAATCCAACAGAACCAGCTTCCTATAAACCCATTACTTTACTATGCACACCTTCCAAAGTAACAGAAAGACTAATCTTACAAATCACAAACCCACACATACCACTATCGCCTACTCAACATGGATTCAGACCTCACCACTCAACCACGACATTACTCACTAACCTCACGCAGTACATCATGGATGGCATCAACTCCAGACGACCAGCTCAACGTACACTATAAGCAACAGTAGACATTAGTAAAGCATTTGATGCTATCCCACGCTTCCCTCTCATAAACAAAATACTCAACACAAACAAGCACAATAACACCAAAAGGTGGCTGAGCAACTATCTTTCACTCACATGTCACATTTCATGGCAAGTCATCCAAAAACAAGCTTTTTCCGAACAGGGTCCCTCAAGGCTCTCTTCTCTCACCAACACTGTTCAATTTATACATGCATGACATTTCAACACCCATAGATAACAAGCTTACCTTATCATCATATGCAGATAACATCACTCTAACATCCACCCACAACAACATTAACACCGCTATAAATAACCTACAAACATACATAAACGGTATACAAGACTGGCTCACACACAATAGACTCAAAGTAGCGCCCACAAAATCAACCATCACCTTGCTTACAAGCAACACAAAAGAACACCAGATAACTCCACAGCTTACATTAAACAACACCAACATTCCACACACTCACAGGACCAAAATACTTGGGGTCACATACAACACATCATTATCTTTTGCAAACCACATTCAGGACATTAAAAACAAATGTACGTCAAGACTTAACACGCTTAGGGTACTAACAGGCACAAACTTTGGACACCAGCAGGAAACAACATCACTCATATACAAACAATATATTCGTTCAGTTATGGACTATGCTAGCCCATGTGGGCACCCATTATCTCAAACACACACATGAACACCTTACAGACAATACAAAACAACGCACTTCGCATCATTACAGGATGCACTCAAACAACACCAATAGAACACCTGCACACAGAAACAAAAATACTGAAAGTTAGGGAACATTTAGACATGAGGGGAACACAATTCATGGCAGCAGCGACAACTAACCCACAACACTCTTGCCACTACATGTACAATCATGCACCGACACCTCGCACCATTAAGGTAACACCAGAGAGACATTATAACCAAATACTTCATTCCATACCACGCCCCACAGACATCACACAGTACAGAAAACACATACACACACACCTAACCCACAAAGCACTGACACGACTCGGTCCGAATGCGGTCCTAGTTGCGAAGCCGCCACCCATTAACAGGTCAGAGATCAGCCTGAGCAGATCGGATCGAGTTAACTTAGCACGATTCCGATGTGGACAAACCCATATAAACACAGACTAGACAACTCCACAGACGACACCTGCCACCTGTGCCAGGACACACCACAAACAATTGAACGCATTATGACAGACTGTACCACTCTAGCACAATATAGAACAGAACACAACATCACTAGTGCGCTGAACCTCTGGTCCACTCCGGAGAGGGCAATCGGTTACCTGCGTGCCGCCGGCTGCTCGATCAGGGTGGGCTGATCGGCTAAACAACAACAACAACAACAACAACAACAACAATTTTTCTTTCGGTGTTTTAATACCAAGTCATCATTTCCAGAAAAATATATTAACCATTTAACGCCGGATATTTTGTAGGGTTAAGTTATGAATGCTTATAATTGAAATGTTACCATTTTGGGAGCTATTGAAGAATAGGGACCCCAGCCTTCTTTTGTTAGCTTTATAAGGCTAACTAACGAAAATATCACGACCTAACCTAACCAATCGTCAAGGGCGTACAGTTAACCTAACGATTGGTTAGGTTAGGTCGTGATATTTTCGTTAGTGATATTTTCGTTCGTAAATAGTTATAAACTCCAAAAATAATGTTCTTTTAACACTGGCTAGTATAAAAACTTAGTCTGATTGGACAAAATTTGTATCGTCACATAATGTAAATAATGAAGATGAATCTACAGTGATATTTTTTATCCTAGAAATGTTGAAGATGGTCACAGACATTCTAAAGGAATGTTCATGACTTTTCATGTAAATAAAATACAATTCCACATTTCCTGTGTAGGATTAGTCTTTCAGGAAATATTGTTGTCAAATCTTGATCAGTACTAACCAATGGGAACAATGTAGCTTCTCCTTGATACAAATATATGCGCACCTGCTGAACTGAATAATTCCTATGTCCTCCTACATGACCTCCTATATGACCTCGACACAAAAGAATAGGAAATATTTTACTTACGACCCTCATCGCTACATCTGGACTACCCCGAAAGAGGAAAGATTTTTGGAACGCCAACCGTAGAACGGACGTGAAAGCAATACGTGCAGTTTCTCCAAATCTCTAGAGACCTTCAAGGGGGTAATTAATTTAGTGTGATATTTTTTTCATTTTTTGACTTACGTAATTATACATTGTAGAAATAAAATGCTGGATGTCTTTTCTAATAATTCAAAATTTTAAAAAGACATTTGGTATTTTATCTTCTATTTTTTAGTAAAAGCAAATATCCAAAAAGACCTCATTAAAATACTTAATTACACTCAACCCTTAAATCTTATTGACATTCCTTTTGAAAAACCTGTACAAAATTTAAATTTTCAAATCCTAACACATGACTATGAGTACGTCATGACGAATGATATTTTGTTAAAAGAGGAAACATTTTCTCCTTCGAAACAAAGAAAGAAGAGAGCAAACAAACACGTGACATTATTTATATACGAAACAACTGACGGCGAGTGCGCATTCATATAAAATTTATTCCGAATGAAGCGCTTTCGTCGAGAAATTACAGTACAGTACAAGTTAAAATTTCTTTAGGGTGAAATATACCATTTACGTTATACTTTTTAGGAAAGATTTTGGTACTTTCCTGTTATTCCCAACCCCCAGACTTTTTGCCAGATTCGTACGCCACTTTTGCCAGATTGCCAAATTTTATTGCCAATTTTTTTTTTTAAATGTTAAGTAACTAACCAAATCTAATCTAACCTAACCAGGGTTTGGATTAGGTTAGGTTAGTTACTTAACATTTAAAAAAAAAAAATTGGCAATGAAATCTGGCAAGTGGCGTACGAATCTGGCAAAAAGTCTGGGGTCCGGGATAACAGGAAAGTACCAAACTGTTAATTATATATATATATATATATATATATATATATATAATATAATAAAATTTGCTGATCTTTTTCCGTGTCTTATTTGCCCTGTGAGCAATCCACCATTCTTTCATACACACACTTCTCTCCCTATTCTTCGCTACACATACAGGCATCTTACATACTATACAATCTTTTCAAACTTAAAAAAGACCATAAAAATGGCATCGACTTCAAACGCCGCGGAGTCCCCTCGAGAGGGGACCGTAAATATCACTACTTCTGGCTTCCCCGCTGCCGATACCGGGAACGCAGACCCGGGCAGCGGGGCTGGTTCTGTTACTGCTCATCGAGATGTTTTGAGCTTCTCTGATTCACTTTTTATAAATTTCTGCAACATTCGTGACTTCTCCTCAAATTTTCAATCTGTTTATCACCAAAGCGTCCCTCACAACAGTTACTCCATGATTCGCGTAGGACGGCTATGGAGCACCTGACCTTTGATCTTTCTGCTCTCTCTGAGTCGGGCAAAGATAGCAGGCAGGCTTTCAATGCCTCAAAAACTAAGTTTCTTCACCTCTCTACTCGTGACAATCTTCCACACGACTCTCCCCTTACCTTCAACAACACGCAACTCAATCCTTCCTCTTCTCTTAACATTCTTGGTGTTTCCTTTTCTCGTGATCTTTCCTGGAAAGATCACGTATACTCTCTTTCTAAAACAGCTTCTAAGAGGTTAGGTGTGCTGTATCGCCTCCGCGGTTTCTTCACTCCCACTCACTTGCTTCTCTCTGTACAGGGGTCTTGTTCGCCCCTGTATGGAGTACGCTTCTCATGATTGCAGTGACTCAATCCACACAGCTCTACTTGACCGGGTAGAATCCAAAGCTTTTTGTCTCATCAATTCTCCGCCTCTTACTCACTGTCTTCAATACCGCACTCTTCGCCCCAATGTCGCCTCACGCTGTCCCTTTACTATTGTTATTATAACGGACACTGATCTTCTGAACTCTCTAACTGCATGCCTCCTCCTTCGAGGAGAGCACGCAGTACCAGACTTTCTACACATTCTCATTATTTTTCTGTCCAACTCTCTAACGCAAAGGTTAATCAGTATTTCCAATCTTTCATCTACTCAACCGGTCGACTGTGGGGCAAACTTCCTCAATCCATCTTTCCCCTTGTCAGTGATCTACAGTCTTTCAAAAGCAGAGTGTCCAGGCATGTCGAAAACCTTGGACCTTGATTTTGGCTCTCTTCTTCCTCTATGGGAGTGGCATTTTTGTGGCATTCGCCTTGGCCCCTCCTTCCCCAATAAATATAAAAAAAACACTGAAAAGCTTATTGGCAGAAGAAAACAAAATAACTTACATTTTATATATATATATATATATATATATATATATATATATATATATATATACAAACTTCACAAACAGCACGTGATCTTTTTACTAAGCAAGGAACCACAGGGAAACGGGAAATAAAACACGAAGTCCAAGCGCTTTCGTGATATAATTCACATCTCCTATCTCTCCCTTGTCCCTGAAGATGTGAATTATATCACGAAAGCGCTTGGACTTCGTGTTTTTTCCCGTTTCCCTGTGGCTCCTTGCATATATATATATATATATATATATGGGATGAATTTCACAATTAAACATTTGTGGGTTTGCATCATATATATATATATATAGGCCCGTATCCGGGGGGGAAGAGGGGCACGTGCCCCCCCCCTAAATTTCGCGAAAAAATATTTTTTTGAAGGGTTTTAATTTTTTGCTTTTTTGTTTAATAATATAATTTTGTATAAGACGCTGCTGAACGTCAAAAGACGTTTGCCCCAATAACCGTCAACAACGTATAGCCCAGTTGTGCCCAACTCGTTGGGTTGAAAGGCACAAAACTTTAATAAGCTTCAAGTTGTTGTACATCCCGATTCCCGTCGCCCTCCAACGATTAGCCGAAACTGAAAATGATACGACATATCAGCAGAAGATTTATTGCGTGGAATTTCGACATTCGAATCCATCGTGGCGCTCACTGTTGCAACCACTGCAGCGGGCATCTTGCAGCACCTATCAGCTTTCCTGCGAAGCAAATCGATCGACTTGATAGCAGCATTCAACGGAATTATGATTACAAAAGATGTGTTGCAAAACGGCACGCAACGTTGATTATGATGAAATTATGAACTTGTTTGCTGATGCTGGAGATCGTCGCATTTCCTTACGTTGATTTTAGTTCTACAGAAATAAAAGTTTGCTTTTGAATATGGAATAAAAGTTTGATTTCAGAGACATTCATTTGATTTTTTTTCTGAGCTTCATTTAATACATCATGTACTTGCAGTTAATGAATTTAAAGTAACGCCACCCTATGCACCCTCAATGCTCCTAGGAAGAGCTATACACACTATTATCTATTTTCTGAAGTTGGTGTGCTTCCCCCCCCCCCCCCCCGGAAAAAAATCCTGGATACGGGCCTGTATATATATATATACAAAGATGCAAAAGTACCGTACGTATTTTTATCGAAATTCTGAATTAAATAAAACTTTTAAGACAGAAAATTTTCCTCATAAACTGAGCTACGTTGTGACCAATGTCGTAACACCGCTTCCCGTCGATCATTGAAGTTAAGCGACAATGAGTTTTGGTCGTAGTTGGATAGGGGACCTTCCTCAGCGTCAAGATGATGTAAGACCCGTGGTTCGGATCCCACGTAAACCGATAGATCTCCTCCGTCATGTAATCTTACATGTTGCAAAGGAGGTTAAACAATTAAGCCCATAAAACAGTCCTTATAAACTTAAAGGAAGTTTCTGGTAGCGAGCGATTCTGTTCCAAAACGTAAGATAACATTCAAATGTCCAATATCTCCAGCAAGAGGGGATTACGGGCCCGAGCCAGGGCTACCTTAGGCCACATTCAATTAATGGGGGTGGCCGGTCCTCTGCCTCGTCGCGACGTGAGATACAGAAAAGACAACCACCTAGCTCTGGCCAGAACTGTGGTTCGCACCCACGACTCAGAGGGGCACCCTAACTGATTGAGCCACGGGACGCTTTTGTTTACATATGAATAATTCAGATTCTTCAATTAATCTCTCCAAGTAACGGCAAAATTCTAAAGTTTCTGGTAAATTCATGCTTTTTTAAAATTGATATTCCAACTGTGGAATAAAAAACTCGTCTAGCATCTTTAGGTAAGAACCTCCAGTTAAAGTTCGTTCGTCAAAAAAATAAGGTCAGTAGATGCGAGAACGTGACAAAGCACATCATACATTTACTTTAGGGGAATCCTTCTCATTTTCATAGATTTCACGTTGGTTGTGTTCACCCCAAATCCTACAGTTATGACGGTTTACCTTCTCCGAAGTATGGAATACAGCCTCGTTACTAAAAATGAGACGGGAGAAAGTGGTCATCTGATTTTATTCTTTCGATTAAATCACTGCACTCGTGTATTCCGGTTTCATAATCTTGCTCTAAAAGTTGGTGGAGTACCGGCACTGCGTAAACTTTGAAATGCGATTATTTATGAAGGATTCTATGGACAGAGACGCGCGGTAAGTTCACCTCAGCCTCTCTTCTCCTAATTGACTTCTTACTGCTTCTGGTAAATGCTTCACGAACTACATTCATTCTTTCGAGAGATTTGTTCCGTTTTCCGAGAGATTTCTCTTTCAGTACAGTTCCAGTTTTCGGAAATTGATCTTCGTATATTGCGTCTTTCGGGTGGGGGCTCGTTCATTTCGCGTCAAAAGCGTCTTTGAGCGGCAACAACTGAACCACTTTCACGCGCAAATGTAACAATTTTTTACTTCTCTCTCGGTGTTCTCATCTTATTCACCTTCAAAAACAGGGATGAAACTTACGAGTAGAATGTACTGTAGAGTAGCAATAGCCTATTAGGCCTTAATTAATTAAAATTGACGCCCCCCCTCTGTAGGACACCCCCTTAGAGACACCCCCTTTGGGACATCCCCTACACGCTTAACGGCCTAAAATGGCGATATTTTCAGTACAGTACGAGACAATAGCCCAACGTGGGCACCGGGTTACTCGCAAAGAGGCCCCAAAATATAGCTTCCCTCACCAGCTATCTGCAAAGCAGATAGGATCCGGTGCCCACGTTGGGCTTTCCATCCTGAAAAACAAAAAACTATAGTATTTGTCATTTATCATTACTTATTCGAACTATAGTGGATGTAATTTCCCAGAAGAGTTCCTTGTTCCATGCACGGTCTGTGTTTAACATATATATATATATATATATATATATATATATATATATATATATATATATGTGTGTGTGTGTGTGTGTATATATATATATGTGTGTATGTATCATATATATGTATGTATCATGTATGTATATATATATATAACGCCAATCTATAAGGAATATTCCCAAGGTGGACCTTAAGTAGGAGACAGTGAGTGCTGGAACTCCTGTTTCTCCTGTCATTGTCCTCCTTGAATGATCTTTTTCCGTGTCTCATCTACCCTGTGAGCAGTCCAGCATGCTCTCAAACGCACACTTCTCCCTCCATTCCTCACGACATATGCATGCATCTTACACACTACATAACCTTTTCAAAATTTATATTAAAAAAAAAGGCATCATTGAGCCTCGGAGACCTTGATTTCGGCTCTCTCCTTCTTCTTTGGAGGGACATTTTTGGGAGCGCCTGCCCTTGGCTCCTCCTTCACACACACACACACACACACACACACACACACACACACACATATATATATATATATATATATATATATATAAAATATTCTTTGGATTATCGTGAGGTTCGAGTAGACGGAAGATTTTGGCGCCTAATTTCCTCCTGCCAAATTTTTCCGCCAAACATTTCCACTTGCTCCAACCTCATCATATTAATAACTCTTCATTTTCGAGGGAAGTTATTTAGCAATTTTCCAACAAGACTTTGTATTTCAGCTTATGCCCTATTTTTCCGTGATCACATTTCCTGAAGAGTTTGGCAAAATTTGTGTGTGTGTGTGTGTGTGTGTGTGTATATATACCTTTCAACTTTTCATATGTTTCGTGCGACGATTCCTCATTTTACGAAGGTCAAGCTTGTTGCCCCTCCTCTCATATTACGCTCAAAGAACTGCAGATTCGTGTCACTGATATAACATATAAATATATATTCGAAAAAGTTGTTAGTGAAAGAATGTATGAATTTTAGAAGATACACGCATGGCACACTCAGTACATGCATGGCACACACACAATACAGGCATGGCACACTCAATAAAAATCAACATCAATTTACGTTACGAAGATCTTGTCTCTCCCAACTAATAAAACACTAACAATGTCACTGATCCACCAGAAAACAATACTAATTGTGATATATATATATATATATATATATATATTATATAGGGCGTCCCAAAAAAATGTATACACACTTTAACAGCTGATAGCTCAATTGATGTTTCTTTCTTTCCAAGTTAAACCCATTAGAATTAATAATGGCAGTCAGACTAAGCTTTGAACAAAGGAAATTCATTCTAAAATGCTACTGGAAGTGTGAAAACGCAGTTGAAGTGCAAAGACAGTTTAGGAGGGAGTTTCAAACAGATCCACCAACGCGACTTACCATCACTCGAATTAGAGATAAGTTTGAAGCCGATGGAACTGTTCAGAATGTCCACAAGAAGCGTTCCGGAAGACCACGGACATCGACAAGCCCCACAAAGCAAGAAAGAGTACTGGAAACGTATCACCAAAGTCCAAGAAAATCTGTGCGGCAAGCGAGTCGTGAGGTAGGAATTTCAGAATCGTCTGTCCAACGCATTTTGAAGCGCTGTCAATGGAAAAGTTACATTCCAAGATTAGTCCATGCTATTAATGAAGATGATGATGATCCGGACCGAAGAGTGGAGTATTGCGAGTGGTACTTGGCACGATGTGGATGTGGATTGGACGAAGGGGTTTCGTAGAATACCCTCCGCGTTCACCAGACCTCACACCACTAGACTTTTTTTTATGGGGATACTTAAAAGACAAAGTCTACGCTATAAAACCTGCAACAGTCGCTGAATTGAGAGCAGCCATTGAACGAGAATGCACACAAATACCAAACGAAATGTTTCGTGATGTTTGCGATTCCATTGCTTCGCGTTATCAGCAGTGCCTGGACCAGAACGGACGTCAGTTTGAAAACAGGCGTTGACAAAACAATTAAATAATGTCTGTAGATTCTATTACATTTTGAAAATGAAATGTATTTTAATAAACACTGCCTTTATAATTATTTAAAGTGTGTATACATTTTTTGGGGACGCCCTGTATATATATATATATATATATATATATATATATATATATATATATATATTAATTCCGTTAAACTGTAGATCTAAGGTGGAGTAACAAGCTTGACCTTCGTCAGAACGAACACTTCGGGCGGAAGCTATACCAAAGTTAACCAAGGTTAAATACGGTATATACTGTATATCACAATTAGTATTGTTTTCTAGTGGATCAGTGACATTGTTAGTGTTTTATTAGTTGGGAGAGGCAAGATCTTCGTAATGTAAATTGATGTTGATTTTTATTGAGTGTGCCATGCCTGTATTGTGTGTGCCATGTATGTATTGAATGTGCCACGCGTGTACCTTCTAAAATGTATACATTCTCTCACTAACTATTATTTCGGATACAAATATATATTTATACGTTATATCAGTGACACGAGTCTGCAGTTCTTTATATATAGGATCAACGCGTCCGGTATTTCTTCCTTGTCTAAAGAATTCTATAGTAAATACAAAAGGGTATATAACTATACACCATCTTTAAATTTATTTTTATTAGTATAGAGTTCCATTCGTCTAGATCTGCCATTTAATGTGATTTCATTTTTTTTTTTTATGCATCCCAGGTCCCAGGAGTATCTATTTATTCAAAAAATTTCCCGATATCGACCGATGAAGTCAAAGTATGTAATATTTTCTCTCTAATTCTTCCTCAAAGTTGTTGCTGCTGCTGCTGTTGCCACACATTGCGTTATTATATTTTTTGGTTGGGAGGTGGGGGGGGAGGAGTACTGAAAGTTGACTCGTATTATATTCTTGGATCAAATGTAGAATTCGGACCCCAGCCTTCTTTAGTTAGCTTTATAAGGCTAACTAGCGAAAATATCATGACCTAACCTAACCAATCGTCAAGGGCGTACAGTTAACCTAACGATTGGTTAGGTTAGGTTGTGATATTTTCGTTAGTTAGCCTTATAAAGCTAACTAAAGAAGGCTGGGGTCCGAATTCTACATTTGATCCATATTCTTAGTACTTTAGTCACGATTTTCAAATCGTCATTGAAGGCAACTTCTTTCTTCAGAAATTACAGTGATTGTTTTGGCTTTTCCTTTGTGTAAAATTCTAGAAACATTTTTGGGTTTTACTTAATTGCTTCTACATGTTTTTCCTTCTGTTCTTCAGACATGTTTTTCCTTCTTTGTGTTTTTCTGTTATCGCTTTTATATCCCATCTTCAGCGTTTTTAATCACGGTTTGGGTGTTTTTTCTCCACACTTTGTTTCGAAACTACTTTTCTTTGCCTGCGAAACGGTGTTCTTTTTTTCTCTTTCCTCTTGTTTTCTTTTCGATATAAACTGTAATTTTAGAGTATTTTTCTCGTTTTTTCTTTCATTGGTTTTACCCTTAAAAACGGTTTCCTAATCTATTGTTGTTATGCCCAATTTGATTCAATGTGTGTTATTAGAGTTCAAATTGAAACACTCATTTTTACCTCGTTCGTTAAGTTAGTTTATTATTTGAATTAGTAGTCATGCGGTTTTTTCAATAGTATTGTGGTCCAGTGTAATTGTTCAAACCTACAGCTTTACGTGGGATCCGAACCATGGGTCGCTACCTACAGTAATCTGGAATGACCTAGAGGTGGAAAGAGTACACCAGTACTCGAGTATTCTTGTACTCGAGTATGGGTTTTTGTTGTACTCGTTTTCAATGCAATGCGTTCATATGGTCAAATAAGCTTTGCTCATGCAAGCAGCCACGCACCAGTTAAAGTTTGAAACCACACTCTTACACGTATACTCGTATTCGAACACTAAAAAAAAACCATACTCGTGCTCAAGCACTAAAAAAGTATACTTGTACTCGTACTCGACCACTTAAAAAAATATTGTAATCGTACTCGTACTCGTCCAACTCCATAACTTTGGTACTCTTTTTCCTCTAGGCCAGCCTGGACGTAGAGGACGGTCTTCCATCCAACTACTATCCGATCCAATGTCGCTTAACTTCGCTGATCAACGGGCGCGGTGTTGTTAAGACATTGGCTACGACGTGGCCCCATTTAAGCTGCTACTGTTTGTGAATATACTAGGTGTAAGGAGTTGCTTTTTCTGATGTTTTCTGATATCTTTTATGTTAACATAAACTCCTTCGTAAGGGATAACAGCATTTCTGCATATTTCCAATCTCATGTTGTGCCTCATTTAACTTACCCCTACCATTGTCTACTTTATAACTAGGAAGTTGAAACCTCCACTAAATATTATGTATTAAATTTTCGCAGGTTTCAAAGTTCATTTAAGTCATCACAGAATTTTCATTTGGGATATTTGAAGTTCTTTATACAATTATTATCACGTTTAATTTTAATGTTTTTTTCCCTACTAATCCTAAGTAACTGTTTGAGTTCTTCAATTAATGTATATACAGGGTGTCCCAGAATTAACTATCTATTTCAATGAAATCGGACAAATTTTTTAAAAACACACTTTTATTTATGTTTATCATGTTTAATGTGTTAAAAATGTATAAATTTCTAAATTTTTTTCATAATTTTTTTTTCATAATTTTTTCATTATCTGGTCCAATGAAAGACCGTCTGAAGTCATAGAATGGCAAAGAGACTCTCCAAAAGTTAACGTGTGGCTTGGAATGACCAAATCCAAAATTTATGGTGCTCCATCTTGTTGAAACACAACATTATCAAGAATGCCATCATCAAGAAGCTGTGGTTCGAGAAAATGCTGAAGCATATCAAGGTAGACGGTACCTGTTACAGTTGCCTCCGCAAAGAAGAATGGGCCATAAATTTTGGATTTGGTCATTCCAAGCCACACGTTAACTTTTGGAGAGTCTCTTTGCCATTCTATGACTTCAGACGGTCTTTCATTGGCAGAGCTGGGCAGTATTTAAATACATTTGTATTTAAATACGTATTTAAATACATTTGTGTATTTAGAACTGTATTTATAAAGCTTTTAAAATCGTGTGATCTATCGAGTGGTGTATTTATTTCGAAATTCACCGTGTCCCCTAAAGTAGAAATTTATCAAAAATTGATATCAATGATTATTGATTCATTAATTATCGATCATTATTCATTAGGTAATTCATGTTTATTTTTTTCACAGCGTGTCCACCCTGGCATGATTCAAACTGTGCAAAAGTTGAGTATAATATGTCACTGGTTGAACATCGTAAGTTCTAAGTTCTTTTGTTTTTGTTTTGTTCTAAAAAGGGAAATATATAATCGGAAATTAGATTGTACTATTTCTTTATCCTTTATCAAGCATTTTATATTGTTGTTACTCATGAATTAGTGAATGCATATGTTAAAATTTGTATGTATTTAAAATGTATTTACAAATGTATTTAAATACAATTGATGTATTTTGTATTTAGTATCTAAATACATTCGTAAAATGTATTTAGTATTTAGTATTTAAATACATTTCTCCCATGTATTTAGTATTTAGTATTTAAATACATTCAATGTATTTATTGCCCAGCTCTGTTCATTGGACCAGATAATGAAAAAATTATGAAAATAAAATTATGAAAAAATTTTAGAAATTTATACATTTTTAACACATATTAAACATGATAAACATAAATAAAAGTGTGTTTTTAAAAAATTTGTCCGATTTCATTGAAATAGATAGTTAATTCTGGGACACCCTGTATTACAGGTAAATATTAATGTATATATTACAGGTATATATTAATGTATATGTTACAGGTATATTACAGGTATATACCACAACCTCGGTTTGTTTTCCTATTCTGTCTGTTCGTAGCTGTCTATTTGGATTCCTTTTTCATCAGTACAATTTTCGATGTTCATAACTGGCTTGGCAGTTATGAACAGTTGGCAGTTATCGATTTCTGTTAAGTCTTCAGTTGCAATACCTTGTTCAGGGAGTGATTTGTCCTTAGACCTTGTATGCTCACAAATATCTTCTTTAATTGTTTCTTTGCTCTTTGACTTATGCATGGGTTTTCCCGTTTCCTTGTCCTTCAGAGAAGCACGTTTCGTTGCCCTGTGATCATCAGCGTAATTTTCTTTTACATATTTCGATATGTAGTGTTTTGATTGCAACTGTAATCTCTCCTCCTGAGATTACCATTTTGGTGGGAGAGATCCCAGCTACAGTCTCTCTCTCTCTCTCTCTCTCTCTCTCTCTCATCTCTCTCTCTCTCTCTTCTCTCTCTCTCTCTCTATCTATCTATCTATCTATCTATTTCTGAACGTTTTCAACAATTTTTATTAATTTGTTTGTTTTGAAGTTATCGAAAAATCCTTTTCTTTCCTTTAGGCAATGGTTTCCAACTTTTTCTGGCTCAAGGCACCCCAGTACCATCTGTTAGTCTTTCGTGGCACCCTCTGGAAGGAAGCGAAACTTCTCCAGAGGCTTTGGAGGAGTTTCGCTTCCTACTGTTCAACATCTATTTCCCCCCTCCCCAACATCACGTGACTTCAAGCTGAGCCTATACATCTTCAGTAACTTTTTAATCAACTATTACTTTTGTAATTACTTATTAATTTACTATTTACTTATTAATTACTTGTTAATGTACTATTTACTTATTAATTACTTATTACTGTACTATTTACTTATTAATTAATGTACTATTTACTTATTAATTACTTATTAATTTACTAATTAATTACTAATTTACTATTTACTTATTAATTACTTATTATTTACTTATTAATTTATTAATTAGTTTACTTTTGTAATAACTTTATAATTATTTTTTTAATTTTCATGAAATTTTGCGCACCCAAATTGGGAAACACCGATTCAAGGATTCTTTGACAACTTGAATTTTCATTCTATTTTTGGAACGATGTTGGAATGCTCATTCATAAAAATAATGAATGAGAAGGGGCTAAAAACTGGCACAGCGCTCAGGCCAATTAATGCGGCCCATCGCTCTAATTCCTATATTATTATATATTCGAGACTTGTACGGGCTACGTCATGGTCAATGTCGTAACACCGGTTCCCGGAGATCAGCGAAGTTAAGCCCCAGATTATGTAGCGACCCGTGGTTCGGATCCCACGTAAAGCTGTAGGTCTTAAAGCTATAGGTCTCCTCCGTCATATGACCTTAGATGTTGCGAATGAGGTTAAACAACCCCAATAAATTAAATTAATCGGGATTCGAACTCTTCGCTTATAAGGAAACAGTGTTAGCTACGGACACTGGCAATACTCATTGATGACACTGGCAATATTCAATGATAGCAAGTGAAAACAACGAGGGGTTGGGAAGCATATTCGCAATCTCCGTATTTCGCGTAGGTTTTCGTATAGAGAGATGATGCGATTTACATTACACCACATTCGCAGTATCTATTATGGTATATGCCGAAAATGAGGTGGTCATAGATGCATTGTCCATCTTCCTATCTATCATAAATACCTTTTAATAAAATGTTTGAATAGAGATTCTTTTCTAATATTCTCTGTCTGATTCTCTTTTTGTTCTTGGGTGTAATTTATTTTGTATTTCTTTCCACGTTTTTGCTCATTCTGTCCATGGTTCATCTTTTCGTCGGTAGATGTCACTTCGCTGCAGTATTTTATTCGCGGATGTAATATCACGTTTCAAATGGGTCCTTTTGAGATCTTGTTCATGCTCCGCGTACGTGTTTCCTCTCCGTACTATATGTTCATCTCTGTAGACTGTATCTCTGCTGTTTTCTTCAAATTCTGCAAATACTACAAAGAAATCTATTTTCGTCGTAGTCTTCGTAGAAGAATTTCGCACACGAGATGAGACCAACGTTTGTAGCATCTTATTTCAAACGATTAAAATCTAAGAGATGTAAAAAAGAATTGCACCTTATTTTTTTTCTCCTCATTTGTCCGTGAAAAATTTGCAAATTTTGCGTTCTTTGACTTTTTTCCTTTGTTTCCATATTATTTCATTCAGAAGTCCATTAAAATTACTTTTGTTTCCTTTGTAAATAAGGGGAAGTGAAGTTGGGGGGAGGAAACAAGCAAGAGAATGCCTCACTGACGTTATGAGAGTGAGAGGACATGTTTAACAAACACTGTGATTTCAAAATTTTATTTATTCCACTTCGTAGAAGTGACGTGCGTCGTAAACAGAGAGCTGTTATCGAGTTCTTAACCTCAGAGAAGGAAACAGATGGAAAATTCACAAACGCCTACAAAACGTTTACGGAGATGCTGTTGTTGATCGAAGCACAGTTGGACGCTGGTCTAAACGTGTGAGATCATCGGAGAGAGGGAGAGCCAGCCTCGATGAAAAGCCACGCAGCGGTCGCCCTGCATCGGCTGTGACATCTCACACTGTGCAATGTGCTAACAGCATCATTCGATCAAATCGGCGCATCACATACAAGGAGCTATCACTGGAGCTAGGAATTAGTGAAGGAACTGTGAATACGATAATTCAGCAACTGGGATACTCAAAAATGCATTCACGGTTTGTTCCTCGCGAACTGATTGAAAATCACAAAGCCCAAAGAAAAGAAATTGCTTCTAAGTCGTTGGTTCGATACGAGACAGAAGGGGGTGACTTCCTTTCAGGAACTGTGACTGAGGATGAGACTTGGGACACCACTTTGAACCTGAAACAAAACGCCAATCCATGGAGTGGCATCACGCAGACTTCCCACGAAAGAAAAAGTTCAAAATGGCTCCCTCTGCAGGAAAGGTTATGGCAACCATCTTCTGGGACATGAAAGGGGTGATTCTGGTGGACATTATGAAGAAAGGACAAACAATCAACTCAGAGGCATATATTGCTACCCTACAGAGACTCCAAAGGCGTATAAAGCGAGTTCGACTGGAGAGAAAACTGGAAGACGTCCTTCTTTTGCACGATAACGCAAGACCACAGAACAGTTTGCAAACAAGAGAGGCCATCACAAAAATGTGCTTGACTGCGTTACCCCACCCTCCATAGTCCATACAGCGCGGATCTGGCACCTTCAGACTTCTATTTGTTTGGGACAATGAAGGATGCAATTCGTGGAAGAAAGTGTCAGTGACGATGAGGTTGTTGAAGAGGTTAAGAGGTGGCTCCAGCGGAACCCAGCGGACTTTTACCAGCAAGGAATAAAGGTCCTTGTTTCGAGGTGGAGGAAAGCCGTAGAAAAGGATGGAGACTATGTGGAAAAATAAAAACTTGTAAAAAAGGTATGCAATTACTTGTGAACAAAATTTCTGGAACTTACAAAGAAACTTGGAAAGAAAAAAAAAGGTGGGGCAAAATATATTGAGTGGCCCTCGTAATAACCAAGATTTTACTTCATTTCAACTTATATTGGGACCTTGAAGAACAAACCACATGCTGTTACCACTTCACACACACACACACACGTATATATATATGTGTGTGTGTGTGTGTGTATACACATGGAAGAGAATGTAGACACTAATCAACCAGGGAAGTATTTCGGGGGTGGGGGGCGTTAGGCAGGAGACAGAGAATGCTGGAACTCCCGTTTCTCCTGTCACTGTCCTCCTTAGCTGATCTTTTTCCGTGTCTCATCCACCCTGTGAGCAGACCAGGATGCTCTCAAACACACATTTCTCCTTATATTTTTCACTACACATACATGCATTTTGCACACTACAAAATCTTCTTAAAATTAAAAAAAAAAAAGGCATCGTGAGTCTCGGAGACCTTGATTTCAGCTCTCTTCTCCATATTTAGGGAAGCGTTTTTGCGGGCGCTCGTCCTTGGCCCCTCCTTCTTGCATATATATATAATAGGAATATGAAAACAAGTGATACGACTCTCAACATTTATTGGCCAAACGTTTCGGTCCACTCAGGGGCCATCTTCACTGACTAAATAGAAGCATCTAAAAAAAATAATCATAAAACTAAAGTAAATACAAATGTCAAACTGTACAAAAAAAGTTGTTAAAAAAAAAACTATCTGGATTATAAAACAAAATAAAAGTAAAAATTAAAAAATAAAATTTAAAAAATTTAAAAGTTTAAAAATGTTAAGTTTAAAATTAAAAAAAAATTTAAAACATTTTTAAAAAGGACTGACCTGGATGGTAAAAGTTACAAATGACAAGTGGAGAGAAAGGAAAAACAACTTAAGTTAGTGCGTTAGTTGCGTTAAAAAGGTGTTGGTTGGTTAGGAAGTATGTAATTTTATCGAGGAAAGTTGTTTTTTCCTTTCTCTCCACTTGTCATTTGTAACTTTTACCATCCAGGTCAGTCCTTTTTAAAAATGTTTTAAAAAAAATTTTAATTTTAAACTTAACATTTTTAAACTTTTTAATTTTTTAAATTTTATTTTTTTATTTTTACTTTTATTTTGTTTTATAATCCAGATAGTTTTTTTTTTAACAACTTTTTTTGTACAGTTTGACATTTGTATTTACTTTAGTTTTATGATTATTTTCTTTAGATGCTTCTATTTAGTCACTGAAGATGGCCCCTGAGTGGACCGAAACGTTTGGCCAATAAATGTTGAGAGTCGTATCTCTTGTTTTCATATTCATATTGAGGATAAGGTTCCCGAAGAACACTTCTATCGTAACTATATATATATATATATATATATATATATATATATATATATATATATATATGGTGTAGTGACTGACTCGCTGACTACGAATCCACCGGCCCCGGGATCGATTCCCGGCGATGGCAAGTGGCGTTCAGCTTACCCAACTGTTGTTCATCCTTACACACACACACACACACACACACACACACAAATTGGTTGGTAGATAAATCAGTACCTTGGGTAGTCTAGTGCTTAAGACGCTAGGGTGCTTGCTGATCGGGAGGCCGTGAGATCGACTACGGACGAAGACTTTATAATTTCTGACTTCCTTGGTGGGTCGTGGTTCAAACTCCACGTTAAGCTATAGGTCTAAGGTGGAACAACAATCTTGACCCTTGTCGGAAGGAACAATTCTGGCAGAAGCAAACACTAAGAATTTTATTTTTATATGTAATATCACGCGTGAACACGCATGATTTTGCTTAATGCAAAATTAACCCCACCAGGATTAGAACCCGGACCTGGTATATATTTCAACACCGGAGGGAATACATAACGCTTTTGTTTTTATGTGTTAACCCCGCTGCATTCGAGCTAATAGAGGCATTTAATTTAAATATGTCTATTATAACAGTTGGTAATTACTATGCCACGCACTGTGAGCAGTAGCATTCCGTATGACAAAAAATTGAAACCGTTTGGTTCCCTATTACGTGTCAAAATAGGTCAAGGAAAGAGTCCTCTCACAATTAGGTTCCAAATTAAGGACCGCATAGACACTAACCGGCAACTTACTGACTCCTTTTCGACCTATATGCCAGAAAAGGAACTGTACAGTCAAGGTTAGGAACTCCTTATTACTTGGAACGGTAAAATTGCAAAAGCCCATTAAAGTACTTCAACCTTTAGAAACTTTCCTCTTTTTTTAGTCTCGTAACCTTTTTCCATTAAGTTCTCTTTCTTATTTTACCATATTGTGGTACCCCTTCATTTGTTTACTAATTCACTCATTAAACAGGTTCTGTTCTTCTTCTTCTTCTTCTCTTGCTTTGTTCTCGCATCAAAATGTTTTCGTTCACCCTTTACAGTTTTAAGCCTTATTAAGTAAGAATAATAATGGTTTGGGGCTGTTTCGTCTTCTAAGGTCATATAACGGTGAGGACCTACAGTTTTACGAGAGATCCGAACTATCTAAGAGTCGCTACATCATCCGAACCCAGAGATAAAGACGGTCGCCCGTAAAACTATGGCACGGATCCATCGTCGTTCAGTCTCGCTGATTTAACGGGTAGCTATGTCGCGAAATGGTCCTTTAAGGCTTAAATGGCGTCTAATCGAATACCTTTTGTATCGCATCACACGCAAACCAAAACGCTCGTAAAACTTTACATCAGTCACTCTTTGAATAAGTAAAAAATGAGAAAAAAATACATAAAAGAAGCTAAAAAAATGTTTTAATCCACTCAAATATTGAACTATAAGCCAACAATTCTCGAATCCTGTTCAAAATTTGGAATTTTTTTTTTAGAATCGAAATCGGACTCCAACAAATTCGAAACCGAATTAGAATCCATCCAAAATACTCTAAACTCCAGATTCTGCCACCTAATATATATATATATATATATATATATATATATATATATATATATATAATCTTCTGGCATTAGCCACAAAAAATCATTGAAGTACCAATGGGCGCTAAAGGGCTGAAATCCTTTTGGAAAAGCCAATAACTGAGAAAAGAAAATCGAAAAAAAAAAAACGAACAAAATTAAAAGAACGAACGAAACTGGAAAAGACAAAAACGAAAGAAAATGGGAAAGAAAAAGCAAAAAAGAAAACGGAATGCGGGAAAAACGCGCGTGTCCTTGAAACGAATTTGCGCGAGCGTTTTGCATCTTAAAAGGACGAACAAATCAGGATGCGACTGACGCGTTGGTTGGTTGGTTGGTTCCTGACGCGATTATGCGCCGCCACGACTTAAAAAAGGACGAATGAAGGAAAATCCGCAAGAACAGACATTGTTTCTCGCTCATCAAATGCGAGTGAGTGAGTAGCATTTCAATACTGATTCAGGTGCAAACATTTTGCTTTGTAAAAAAGGCGAATATAAAAACAGTCGTTCTTTGGTCATTCCATTTTGGATTTTTAAATATTAATTTACAGCCATCTCAAAGGAAGGAAAGTTCTCTCTCACACACACACACACACACACACACATTCTCCTATACAAGCGTCGTTCTTTACGTTAATTATACTGCGTGTTTGCAGTTGAAATGTATATAATGTACGGCATGCGAGAGGTGCCCCCTTGGGGCATTGGTTTCTGCGTGCGCGTATGTAGGAGAATTACGACTTCTGATCGAGTGAGGCCCATGGTGTAATGGCTATCATATCTGACCGGCAATCGGAAGATCCCGGGTTCGATTCCCGGGTGGTTACCTCATTTTTTCATTTGTTCGTTCTCCCTCCTCATCTTGCGCGGAATATTCTCCATACAAGCGTCGTTCTTTACGTTAATTATACTGCGTGTTTGCAGTTGAAATGTATATATATATATTATATATATATATATATATATATATATATTCGCTTAATGACGATATATTTCGCGTTTAAAGTGTATTAATTAAACTAAACCTAAGAATTGTTTAGGCAATGAATTCCACATTTGTGTAAAATGGATTTCTCCATTTCCTTCTTCCTGATTACAACACTGAAGTCTGTCAGCTTCACATTCTCTGGCGTCATCTTATCCTGTTGGGTTCTCCCTCTGAAACCTTCCAAATTGGAAACCTTTTGAGTACAAGAAGAAATCCCTGGATATTGTTATGGCCAGGGAGCATGCGAGACATAAACAATTTGTCGACGAGAAATTTTCTCGACACTCTAATAAACTAAAAGGAACTTTACCTAACCTAATCTAAACCTAACCTAATCTAACCTACAAATGTTGTCGAAATGCCGTTAGCCCATTCAATAGGCCACTGCATTCAATTGATCTGTTTGGAAATCTTAAGATTGCACCAGAACGTGGGCCTTTTTATGAGAGTCCCATTCGTTTATTTTCACCTCGCGTGCCGTCTCTTCTCCCCACAGTCATGTCAATCTTGTCAATGATGATATGGAATGATCGTCAGAGGACCGTAATGTTCCAAAAATGTTGGTTCAATCGCAAATCATATCTACAACTCGTCAGCTCTCGCAGCTCAGTGAGTAAGTTTCCCTATAAGGAAGCGACGACACTGGTTGGTTGGTTGATCTGTTTTACGTCCTTCGTATAGAGGACACTGAGGTTGGGAGTTTAAATTTAGTTACCGCATCACACACTGCTCTCCTCCAAAGTCACCATCATAGATAATGAAGTGATGTAGTTTGTAACGATGTTGAATCAGTGGCGTCACCTATACCTTTCCTAAAATGCTTATACGTTTTATTCGGATTAATAAACTTCAAATTTTACATCTATCCTCATTATTTCAACATTAAATAAACTTTGAAAAGTAACAGAAATTTATGGACATCCATAAATTTCAGAAACCTGAAGCAGTTAGGCCGCTTGGGGATTCCGTCTCCAGAATGAAAGCTAAATCTGGAAGCTATAAAGCACACATGCATTTGCATTTGAACCAAATTTACGTGAAATACTTATTTTTTTCATGGGTGTGTGTGTGTAGGCCTATATATATCGGTTTATGGAAGTGATTTAACAATAAAATTTATCAAAAGGCGGATCAAGAGTAGAGTATGAACTAGCCCTGATGGCTTAATTCTGAATCCATTAATAATATACACCTTGTTCAATCAAATATTGTAGAACCACAAATAAATAAACACATTTGTTGGTTAGTTTGGTAGTATTTTGTTTTCTTTTTCGCTTTTATTTATTTGTACTTAACTTAAGCTAACGTAACGTAACCTGAACTAAGCTGCGTATTGCATATGCATTTCACTTAGAATGATAGTTAATCGCTGAACTTGCCTAACCTTTGTTAACTTAACCTTTGTTAACTTAACCTTTGTTAACTTAACCTTTGTTAACCTTACTAACCCAACCCAATCAAACAGGTTATACTCTGAGATAGATTGAATTTAGATTTCTTTGTGATGTAACACCATTTTAAGTTAATGTTCTACTAGGTTATCGATATTGTAAAAGAAAAGAAACGTCTCTTTTTGTCATTTCTGATAACATTTGATGCTCGAATTTGTATATACTACTGTTTGGACTGATTTAGGGAGTAACACTCTTGTAGTACGAAGGAGTTTCACTTCAGGAACTTGTTTGTTTGTAGGATTCTGGACAGCAAGCCCCGAGCTTCCTTTACCTTTACCGTCTTCGCATCCTAAAAAACTACGAAGGCGACCCCAGTACGTCCCCTGCATAATCTTTGACCTTGGGATATGGTTGCCTCCTGTACTTGTCTCTGTTAACATCCCAAACGTATTCGTGATGTTCCATGCCGATTGAATTACGTAAAATCAGTTACTGCGGTAGCTCTGTAAATAGTTTTATGTTAATAAGCTGACTCGCAATTGGCATTTTGCAAGTGATTATAAAATATAGCTTTACATCATTTATGACTTGGATAATCTTGATAGGCCCAAGTGGTTTCATGTTTTCCAAATGCAATGTAATAAACAAATTCAAAAGATAAACAAATGATTACGTATACTATATAGTAACATGTTTACGTATATTATGGTGACATGCGGCTACAGATGACGATTTAATGGTAGTGATCAGTGCCGGCTCCAACCTTTTGAGGGCCCTACGCGCAAATATCTTTGGGGGCCCTAATATATATATATATATATATATATATATATATATATATATATATATATATATTTCGCACAATAAAATGGTTTATATACATTAAATATACAAAAATCTGATAAGTTTATTTATATAGATATATATCACATACATTCAAAACCTTTCTCTCCTGGCTTTTTTTATTGCAAATTCATCAATAATATCATCATAGGACAGCTTCCGGCCTACCTCCCGATTGATGCTCATGATGGCAAGCTCACTCAGACGTTCTTGTGCCAGTGTTGACCCGAGGTATGTTTTAATTAGCTTCAACTTGGAGAAGCTCCTTTCAGCCGTAGCTACGGTCACTGGAAGAGTGACTGCAATTCTGAGAGCAATCCATAGGTTTGGATATAACTCTCTCAGCCGCTTCTCGTGTACGTAAGTCAGTAATTTCAATGCAGTCATCTTCTGAGATGGCGAATCTGATGGCACACATTAGGCGTTTGATAACGTTTTAATTTTTATGATTTTAACAACAACAAAAATTGCTAGATTTTATACGAAAATAAAATGAATGGCGCTGCAAGAGTTTTAAAAAAATCAAAATTTGGCCCATTTTTTTTATTTCTGTCAATCATTCATTAATTCATTTTTTTATACCGCTCCCTGGGGCTCTCCCGCCTCGCGGAGCCTCATTTTAGATGATAGACGTAAGCTTATAAATCGCCATTTTTATTCTTTTCAAAGTTGCGATATTTTTAAAAGCAATTTACACGATATGTTATTTTTTAACATGTTTTTATAATTTTACGATCTGAAAAGAAGGAAAATAAGCTTACTGTAACCACTGTGTACAGTTTGGTTTGGTATTTAATGTATTATGGAACAGGAAGCGCAGGGCCGGCGCTAGGCTTTACTAGGCTTTGCGGGGCCGGTGATCAGTATTCGGAATGGGCTTTTTTTTAATTGATGTTAAAATCTGTCTAAATCACCGTTGAATTTATAATGATTAACGTACGAAAATTATAATAAGGATTATTGTATTCGTATAATTAATTTATATGGAATGGAAAGTGGGTTTCAGGTCCCACAAAGTCACAATGATGTCTGTATCGTGTGATCTATCAATATTGCCAGTGGGCCAGCCCAAGCGCGGGGCCGGGTGGAGTGCGCATCCGGCACCCAACTAAAATCGCCGCTGGGGAATCGATATTACGACGTGGCAAAGAGGTATATAGCGCGCGCGGTGAGATACGAAGTTTGGAATTGCGTGGTAAAGGTTCGAAGATGGTGGTGGGAAACATACGAGAGAAAGTTGTCGCAAGGAGTTGATCACAACGGGTTAGGATGAAGATAGAACGTCAAGTGGAAAACTGTCAATGTACAAAAATGTTCCATTTCTCAAGTTTTGCACAAAATGCGAACAAATTTCTTCGTGAAATCGATAAATTGATCAATGGTGTAAAATTATATTTGGAATAACATTAAATTAATTTCTTATTCATATCGGAACATAAAAACGAGGAGATTCACTTTACAATCACTTTGTACACACACACACACAACACACACACACACACATTCAGAAGCAGTAAGTTGACTAATAATTAATTTAGATCCCTTTTAACCTATTCTTTGCATTTACTCTCAAATTATAAAAAATCCTTGTAAAGGAAAAAGAAAGAAGTACAGGGTGAGTCAAAAGTCTCCATACATAGGCAAAATGGTCATAATAAATAAATTATTATTTATTTTTTAGAAATAATCATTTATTTATCATGACCATTTTGCCTATGTATGGAGACTTTTGACTCACCCTCTACAGTGTTAGAGTTATAATAATAATAATAAAGTTATCTTCTTTTTTCTACGTAATTTCGGATCACTTGAAGATCAGGGCCCCCAGCCTTCTCTAGTTAGCCTTATAAGGCTAACTAACGAAAATATCACGACTTAACCTAACCAGTCGTTAGGTCAACTGTATGCCCTTGACGATTGGTTAGGTTAAGTCGTGATATTTTCGTTAGTTAGCCTTATAAGGCTAACGAAGGCTGGGGGCCCTGATCTTCAGGTGATCCGTAATTTCATAAATTTTATTTAATTATTTATCTCTTAGAAATTTATACGCGCTAAATATGCGACTACTCGAGGTTAGCCTAGTGGTAGAGCGCAAGGCAGTTAATTTGAAGATCCTGAGTTTGAGTTTAGGCTCATATTTTAGATTTCAGCGATAAAGGTGCTTCTCTGGTTCGTCCTTGGTAGGATAATGGTTCGGATCCCACTAGGGTTGGCGGTGCTCCGGCTCCGGAACCATGAGCCAGCTCCAAGATTCGGAACCGGAGTAGAGCAGGCCAATTGTTTAAGCTCTGCTCCGGAGCCGGACTTACTGAACTGCTCCGGAGCCGGACTTACTGGACTGCTCCGGAGCCGGACTTACTGGACTGCTCCGGAGCCGGACTTACTGGACTGCTCCGGAGCCGGACTTACTGGACTGCTCCGGAGCCGGACTTACTGGACTGCTCCGGAGCCGGACTTACTGAACCGCTACGGAACTTGGAGCTAGAGCCGAAGCATGGAGCTGCTCCACTTATAGTAGAGTGAATGTCAGCAAGGTTAGAGGATGGGAGCCGATCACTAGCGATTGGTGTTTCGGACGGTTTGACGTTCAACGGTTTTCTTTGAGTGTGTAAAACATTCGTTCTAAACAAACCGGACAGCTGATTTTGAGTGTACGAATGTGCGTAATATAATTTAATCGTAATATATTGTGGCAGTACCACTTTGCCAAGTATGAATAGTAAATCGTACGGTTACGAGTAAAGGACACGTTTTTTTTTTATAATAGATTAGATTGTCATAAAAAGCAAGTACTTTTGAGCACCCTAAAACCATCACTGTGACCAACTAAAATTCAAGCTGTATAAACGCTGCAAACACTTAGTACTTATTAGAAACTCTATCACACTTACAATTCAGAAAATTACCCAAATTGCAACTACTCACAACTATTTATCCCCATTATGCTGAATAACTCCAAAGATAGACACTGCACACAAAATGCAAGCACTCTCATGCGTGCTGGCAAGTACGACAAGTTAAAAAATAGAAAATAAATCAGCGGCAGCATGGACCATACGAATTCCTGTCAGTGACAAGTCATACGGGGTTATTGGGTTAGTGGAGCGGCTCTGGAGCTGGATCTGGGTTAGTGGAGCATCGCCGGAACTGGAGCCGGGGGTCACTCTCAGCTCTGGAGTCGGCCTGGAGCAGGAGCTGAGTCATTGGAACACTCCGGAGCTCGAGCCAACAAACTTGGAGCACTGCCAACCCTACATCCAACGTAAAGCTGTAGGTCCTCTTCGTCACGTGACTTTAAATGTTACGAAAGAAGTTGAATAATCCAAAAATATCATCATTTTGGGATTTTTCGGTTTGACGGCCGGAGGAAAAAAAAAAACCAGCTTTTTTATTTAGTTAATGTTCATAACATTTCAGAATAATACATTTTAGTTTAGAGAAATGAAAAATAGTATCAAGTTGAAAACTAACATGAGAAAAAGACATTACTAGCAGAAGCCCGTGGTAAAAATACCACGCTTAAACAATCAACAGGGACAACCTACGGGAAAATTATTGAATGCCCGGTTAGGTTAAGTGAATGGCCGGTTAAATTAACTATACCCCCTTGACGAGTGGTTATGTTAAGTCGCGATATTTTCGTTAGTTTACTGTCAAAACTAACGAAAATGTCATGACTTAACCTAACCAATCGTCAAGGGCGTACAGTTGACCTAACAGGGTATTCAATAATTTTCCCGTAGGTTGCCCCCTGTTGATTGTTTAAGCGTGGTATTTTTATCACGGGCTTCTGCTAGTAATGACTTATTTTTATGTTAGTTTTCCGCTTGATACTATTTTGCATTTCTCTAAACTAAAATGGATTATTCTGAAATGTGATGAATTTTGTACCAAAGACACCGCAACGTTTCGCTTAAAAACAAAAGTTCTCGTCACATCATAAAAATTAAATTAAACTAAATTTGAAATACATGATATACAGTGTGTGTACAGGGTGTCCCATAAGTCCGGTGTCATAGGAAAATTTATTTTAAATTAAATTTACAAAAGTAATACATTAGAACGAAAACAAATGTTTAAATTGACGTCTTGTTTTGGGACCTTTTTTTCGTTGCAGGTAGAATAATACGTAATTGCTAATATGGAAGTGAGTTACACTCTTGTGGAAAAGGCCTCTGCCTTTTCCTCAGGAAACCCCTGAGGTTTTTTCGTGATACACACAGACCGTGCATGGAACAAGGAAATCTTCTGGGAAAATTAAATCCACTATAGTTCGAATAAGTAATGGTAAATGACAAACACTATAGTTTTTCTTTTTCATGATGTTAGCCCGACGTGGGCAACGGGTCACTCGCAAAGAGGCCCCAAAACTATAGCTTCCCTCATCAGCTATCTACAAAGCAGATAGGATCCAACTTTGGGACAGGATCTAGGTGTTACAGCACCACCTAGCCTACTATATCCAGAACCTCAATATAAGCGAAAGACTCGTTGCATTCGCGTCGGATTGAATATATCAAAGAAAAAGGGATAACTATTGTATTTTTAGCCAAAAACCAAAACTTAAACCTCAACTGGCAAGATCCTGGCAGGAAATTGGTGAGGGAAGCTATATTTTGGGGCCTCTTTGCGAGTGACCCGTTGCCCACGTCGGGCTAACATCATGAAAAAGAAACTATAGTGTTTGTCATTTACCATTACTTATTCGAGCTATAGTGGATTTAATTTTCCCAGAAGAGTTCCTTGTTCCATGCACGGTCTATGTGTATAGTGTATCATATATATTATTATTATATATATATATATATATATATATATATATATATATATATATATATATATATATATATATATATATATATATATATATAGTATTATTTTAGTATAAATTTTCCTATGAGACCAGACTTATGGGCCACCCTATATATATATATATGTTAAACACAGACCGTGCATGGACCAAGGAACTTTTGTGGGAAATTGCTTGTTCCATGCACGGTCTGTGTTTAACGTATAAGTGTCTCAGGGGACCATTCTGAGTTTTATATATATATATGAAAATTATTTCACGAAAGTAACACGTGAAAAATATTTATGATGAATAAAACCACGAAGGAAAGGAAACACAGAATGGTGCTCAAGCGCTTTCGTCTAATGAGTGTTCCTGAGGATGTCATTAGACGAAAGCGCTTGAGCACCATTGTTTCCTTTCCTTCGTGGTTTTATTCATCATATATATATTAATATACTGCGTGGTCATTGCAGTTAATATATATATATATATATATATATATATATATATATATATATGGGATGAATTTCACAATTAAACACATTAAATGAATAAATAATGCACACTCACGAGGAAAAATAAAAAAAAACAATTCCAAAGCCTTTTGTGTATTCAGCAGTGTATTTACTTGTCAAATGTTTAACCATATGTATGGATATTAACAGTATTAACTGGAAAAATCCTAAAATTCTTGTTAAAAATGAAGGCGTATCTGAAAGGAATAACCTGGAATGCGTTTCCTGACCGATACTTTACAAATAGCATCAGTCACTGTTTGGAGCGTGAAAAACTGACCTCTATCTTTACGATATCTTTTTCCTCCAAATCGGTACTTACCACGTTTTTGCTAATCCCTCCTAATTACTTTGTTTACATTGTATAGAGATATATTTATTATACTGGGCTTCTTTAGGAGTTCGCTTATCATTTTCTGACGAAGTGTACTACTGAATACACGGAAGGTCTTAGCATAGTTTTTCAGTTTTATTGTGGGTGTGCATCATATACAGTATATATAAGGAAAACAATTTAAAAACAGAAACTATAAAGGTAAATTGAAAAACAAAAGATTTTAGTAATAAATTACGTATAATTTCCTTCTCTCTCTCTCTCTCTGGACAAAAAATTTGTTATCGAGCGCCTGAAAATGGTTAGTACTAAGTGCAGAAACATTATCATATAAGTATAAACAATATGTGTAGTTTAGACTAATGAAGGTTTTTTCCTTCTTGAAGGAACTGAAAGGGGAGGAGATAATTATATTACATTTGGAAAACATGAAGCCTCTCGGGCCTATCAAGGTTATCCAAGTCATACGCTATATTTTATAATAAAATTTTGCAAAATATCAATCTCAGGTCAAATAATTAACATTAAACTATTTACGGAACTACCAAAGTAGCCTATTTAACTTAAGCTAAGAATATACAGTATTTACAATCTACAAACTATCTCTTTCATTCGTGAAAGCATCCAAATTTTTCTTAAAATTAACTAATGAGCTACTATTTACCACATCATATGGCAAGTTATTTCAAACATCTACTACTGTATGACTGAAAAAAAGTATATTTTCGTAGATCAAATCCACGAGTCTGTTTTCTAATTTTCTTATTATGCCCTCGAGCTATTCCATCATCCTTTAATGAGAAAAAAGTTGCTCGCATCTAAATTATCCAAACCTAAAAACATTTTGAACATCCGTATCATATCTCCCTCAAACAACGTCTCTCAAAACTAAACATTCTTAGTTCCTTTAATCTGTCCCCGCATCGCGATCTTCTTAGGTTAGGGATAAATAAGCTCGGTTATCCTACTACGTTGCACGCCTTCAAGCATATCAATATCATGTCTAAGTTGAGGGGACCGAGCTTGAATGCGGTATTCTAAGTGAGGCCTAACGTAAGAATTATATAATTTACGGATAACTTCCTTATTCTCGTAACTAATATTCCTCTTAATAATTCCTAGCATTTTATTCGCTTTGTTTCTAGCCTCAAAGCACCGCTTAAAACATTTTAGTCCTCTACTAATGAGAAGGAAATGGTTTTCATTCGTCTTCATAATTATTAATGTATAATAATATAAACAATGAAATAATAAAATATAATTCAAAATAATAATAAAAAAATAATTTCACATTTAACATTCTGACTGTCGATAACTTTCATTCTTAATTAAAAAAAACATACATAGACAAAATCTATTATTATTATTATTATTATTATTATTATTTTGGGTAGAAGAGGGTATGTAATCTCTTTCTATATAAATCTTTGCACATAATTTTCCATTTAAAAACCTTTTTATACAAATGTTAGTTGAGAAAAATTTCTCATCTAACATTATCCAAGAGTAACATCACTAAATATCAACACTCTATCTAATAATTCCTTTTATACAAACTTGTAATGACCTAAAACACACACACAGACACACACAAACACACACACACACACACATATATTTCTCTCTCTCTCTCTCTCTCTCTCTCTCTCTCTCTCTCTCCAACAGTACGATAAAATTTTGAATTTTCTCATTATTTCATCCCGGAACTCGAAATACCTAAGTTTAAATGTGATGTCATTTTAGACTTTGGGCACTTGGGCATATAAGCATGCCAACAAAATTTTCATAATAGTGCCTTGTAAGTTTAAATTATTATTTATCTTATGTCAGTTTACGGTATACTAAAAGTATTGCTGTGATATATGCGCTAATATTTACTGTTTTATTAACTTATATATGTGTGTGTGTGTGTGTGTGTGTATGTATGTTGTTATAATAATATTAAGTTATAAATTAATTAATATAAAAAAGAACTAATACTTACGAATTAATGCTTATATTAACGAAAATACATGTTTATAACATATTATAATTTCATTAATTGTAATAAAATGCATTTTAGCTCTAAAAATAGGGTAGAACTTGGTGAAAAGTTTCAACCCAAAATATTCACAAAATATTCAAGTACTTTTTTAAAAATTAAACTTTAATTGTAAAGTTTAAAAATACTTAATTATTTTATGATAAATCTTACACATAATAATAGCGTATTTAAAGTATACCTTACCTATTTTATTTGTTCCTAAACTGTGTATATATATATATATATATATATATATATATATATATATATATATATATATATATATATATATATAATATATATATATATATATTCTACCAAAATATATTCTACCAAAATATATTCTACCAAAATTAATACCTAAAACCCTAAAAACAGACGTTTCAAAACTGAAAACGCCTTTAGGGAAATGAGGCACCAAAATTTAATTCCTAAAAAACTTGATTCCTAAATTTGAATAAATAAAAATAAAAAATAAAAATTCTTTAATTCGAAAGTAAAATAAAATAAGATTCAAAATTGTGAAAGATGCTACATCGCTCGTTGCAGATGTCAAGGTCATGCCCTTTTGACCCTGGCAGGTGATCACACAGCGGAATTTCCATACTGCATCCCCCAACATGGAAAACAAAAAAACAAAACAAAAAAAATATATATATATATATAATTTAATTTATATATATATATATATATATATATATATATATATATATATATATAATCAAACTGGCAAAATTCCATCATAAAAGTAAAATTTATCTCTGCAGAAATTTGACCTTACCTACAACAAACGGATCTGATGTTAAATTCCATTATTTTGATTGTAATTTAACATATATATATATATATATATATATATATATATATATATATAATGTGTGTGTGTGTGTGTTTTTCCGCCTCGGTGGTGTATATGCGCCTCAGTGGTGTGGTGGTTAGCGTCGCTGACTTCGAATCCATCGGCCCCGGGTTCGAGACCTGGTGACGGCAGGCGGTGCGCAGCAAAACCCAGCTGTTCATCCTTCCACACAATAAAAAAGTGGTTGGTAGATAAATGGGTACCCTGGGTGGCCTAGTGGTTAAGACGCTGGGCTGCTGGTGGGGCGTGGTTCGGATTCCACGTTAAACTGTAGGTCTAAGGTGGAATGAAAAGCTTGACCTTCGTCAGAATGAACAATTCAGGCGGAAGCAAACCAAAGGTGTGTGTGTGTGTATATAGTCGCTTACATCTCATCTCACTAAAATATTTGAAAGAATAGTTAGACAGAAAATCTATGACTTTTTGGAAACTCAGAAAAAATTCAACGATAACCACATGGGTTTCGATCAGGCAGATCATGCCTATCATAACTAATGGAACGCAACAACAACATTACTGATGCACTTGAAAGTAATGAAAACTATGATGTAATATACACAGATTTTGCCAAAGCGTTCGACAAGTGTGCCCATGGAATCATAATACGTAAACTGAAATATATGGGAATAACGGGAAAAGTAGGGAAATGGATATATAATTTCCTTAGTGAGCGGCGGTAAGTCGTTACAGTAAAAGGAGTATCTTTATCAGAATCAGAGGTCCTCAGCTCAGCACCACAAGGAACAATATTAGCTCCACTACTCTTCATAATCATGTTAACTGACACAGATGAGGACGTTACCAGAGAGAGCACAGTAACATCCTTTGCGGATGACACAAAGATCAGTAGAAAAATAAGAAACCCAGAAGATATAGGATCTCTACAAACCGACATGGTCAGAATCTACGAGTGGACGGAAGACAACAATATGAAGTTTAACGTATGAAAATAAAAACCCACTCTAATAGACAGAGTTTATTTCCACGACAGTTTCGACGCCCACTGGCATCCTCATTCGTGTTTCTGTATCCACCCGAGGAGGATGCCAGTGGGCGTCGAAACTGTCGTGGAAATAAACTCTGTCTATTAGAGTAGGTTTTTATTTTCATATTTTGACCTTCACGTAGAAAAAAGTGAAGTTTTTTGCATTTATGAAGTTTAACACTGAGAAATTTCAGCTGTTACGGTACGGAAAAAGAAAAGACCTAAAATCCATGGAATATCATGCCTCAAATGGACAGGAAATTCAGAGAAATTCTAGAGCAAAAGATTTAGAGGTTGTAATGACTGATGATGCGAAATTTGAAACACAAAATAAGATAGCAGTAAACAGAGCAAAATGAATAACTGGGCAGATACTGAGAACCCTTAAACGAAGGGATAGGAATATAATGATTCCTCTACTGAAAACACTGATCATACCTAAATTGGAATACTGCTCGGTCCTAACATCCCCATATAAAAAGAAGACATTAGTCAGCTAGAAGGGATTCAGAGAAGCTTCACAGCCAAGATCAATGGGTGCAAAGAACTAAACTACTGGGAAAGGTTACGCGAACTAAACCTATATTCACTGGAAAGGAGAAGAGAGAGAGAGATACACCATTATTTACACTTGGAAAATAATGGAGAAACGTCCCTAATTTTACTCTGAACCCTGTAACTCCGGTGCTAGTGTCTCCGAGCAACTGATACAATGAGCAAACCAAACCAACAAACCAACAACAGTGGAAAGTAGAAAAGGAAGACTGTGTCGTGTTTCGACGAATTAGTGGTGAAAGATATAATTTTCAACAAGATGGCGCTCCTGCTCACAGAGCTCGCCAAACTATCACATTCCTTGAGAACGAAACACCGGATTTTATCGAACCCAATATGTGGCCGGCTAGTAATAGCCCCGATCTTTCACCACTAGATTATGGTGTTTGGGAAGCCGTGAAGTCCAAAGTTTACATCCCTGGTACCAATATAAGAAACATAAATGAACTACGCGAAAGAATTCTGCTCGGCCGGGAAAAGGTGTCTCAACGATATGTAAACAGGTGGATTGATCAGTGGCGTCCACATTTGGAGGCCTGCTTTAAGCAGGAAGGGGGACATGTCGAGCAACTTCTCAGTTAAGACGAACAACATACTAAGGTAAGCATCTATGAAGTTTTGGAGCTCTAGTCCCCTTACTTTTTCTAATATGACAGTTTACCTCTAAGTGGTCACTTTTTCACCCACCCTGTATATATATATATATATATATATATATATATATATATATATATATATATATATATATATATATATATATATATATATATATGATGTATAAAACCACGAAGGAAAGGAAACACAGAATGGTTTTATTCATCATAAATATATTTTACGTGTACTTTCGTGAAATAATTTTCATATATATATATATATATATATATATATATATATATATATATATATATATATATATATATATATATATATATATATATATATATATTGTATTTGCATATATAAGCATTTATTTGATATAAAGAGGACGTTACTTAAAAATCATCTCATATTTTTCATTCCACAAATGTTAAGCTGTGGGTATTAGTTGAGTGAGTTAGCCTCCTTTGCATTCAGATGATGTACCGACCCTTGGTTCGGATTCTAGATTAAACTATGGAACCCTTCTATCATGTGACTACTGCGGGTTTTGTTAGTAGTTTAACAAGTTAAAACAACAAGAAAATTGTGTCCTTCATTCCAACATCCGGACTGATCTTAAAAGAGCATGATAATATTACGTTGACAATCTCGCAAACAGTTATGTTAAAAAAGAATGACGCGAATCCTTCGCCGTTACGAAATAAATTGGAAAAAACAATAGCTAATGATAAAATAACATCAACAACGACAATAATAGTAAACATCGTCATACGTGAATATCACATTTTAGTAAAAAAAAAAAATGTATCAATGATGTCAATAAGTTCATATACAGTACTGTACAATCATTTTTTTTTTCCTTGATAAAGAAAGTATGATGCACCTGTTCACCAACTTGAAATTTTTTTCTTTTCATTATTCATTATCGTTTTATGATAAAACGAATCTCAAAAGCAGATTCATGATGGAGTAATGACCAAATTTCATTCAAGATAATATTCACAAATTAGATAGAGAAGTTTTCAGGACAAATCCTTAAATGTACTGGTATATATATATATATATATATATAGGTTCGAATCTTGTACAATTGGCGATAAGCAGAAAAGGAAAATTATCGATATAGGACACGCCCATTTTTACATCCATGTCTTCGGCATTAGTGATTACTTCGTTAAAAACAAATAAAGCTTGTCTAATTCAAATAATAATAAAATGTTTCGCCTTAAGAATATCAAAAATGGTGATAATGAATGTATTTAAAAGGATTTGAAGGTCTAAAAATTCATTACTAGGAGATATGCGATATTTTACGAAAGGTATTTACGATATGGTTCAAAACAAACATCTGTCCGTAATGACTTTATCTCCATCGCACATAGCCAGGCACACCCGGCTCATCTGGTACCTCCCTGAGCCAGGCATCTAGTCTTTTTTAGAAGAATTCTGCGTGGACACCAATAATGTTCCCGATCTCTCTCCGAAGCTGGTTGAAAAGTCTCGGTCCCCTGACAACCAAGCTATTTTCCTTCAGTGTTGAGGGTGTCCCTTGTCGGGTCCTTAGTTTGGGAACACTACACATTCTACCTTTCCTATTTTCCAGTGTTGTTTGGATGGTAATTGGGTTTAGTTTGAGGTTAGGTACCGGGTTTTCGATCATTTTCTATATGTAAATTATGGTGCATCTCTCTTTTCGTCTTCTTTCCAGGGAATACATATTTAATTTACATAGTTTTTCCCAGTAGTTCAGTTCTTTGTAGCCATCAATCTTGGATGTGAAATGTCTCTGCGTTCCTTCTAGTTTATTAATGTCTTCCTTTTTATATGGGGACGTCAAGACTGAGCAATATTCAAGTTTTGGTATGATCAGTATTTTCAGCAGGAAAATCATTACTGTCTTGTCCTTTCTTTTAAAGGTTCTTAGTACCTGTCCCGCGACTCTTTTTGCTTTGTTTATCGCTATCTGATTTCGTGTCTCAAATTTCGCATCGTTGGTCATTATAATCCCTAAATCTATTGTTTCCATGATTCTCTGAATTTTCTGTCTATCTGGGGTATAATATGTTGTTTGTTTTAGCTCCTCATTTTTTCCATATCTCAAGAGCTGAAATTGTTCTCTCCTGATCATTTGTATATTCTGTTCCTGTCCCTCTGTAGGGCCTCCACCTCTTCCGCATTACTGATTTTTCTGTTGATTTTTGTATCGTCTGCAAAGGATGTTACTATCCTGTTGTTGGTTACTTCATTGTCTATATCTGTTAGATTGACACTGAATAAGAGTTTGACCAATACTGTTCTTTATGGTACTGAGCTGCGTACTTCCGATTCTGATGATGATATACCTTGGATTTTTACGACATGCTGACATTCTGTAAGGAAAATGTAGATCCATTTTCCAACTTTGCCTGTTATTCAAAACTGAAAACTGATTCGTACTAGGCTCTTAATATTTCAGATAGTTCTTTTAAATCGTCAGTTGGTTTATTATTTCCTTTATATATATATGAGCGCTTGAGCACTCCCATCTTTTACTATGCAAATTATTCCCACCATGAGTCGAGTATGGGACCTCTAGTTATTTTCCATTCAATGTCATTCCTATTCCCAATCACGGCAAAGACACCAAATGGGAAGAGCTAATATATGCTAACCTAAGTTAACCTAACCTGTACCAAAGTGAGAAAGGCATAAATTGAGAATAGACAGATTTGAAAATTTCCCTCCCTTGAAATTCTCATTCTCGGGTTTTCACATTCTTGGGCCAAGAATAAAATGGGAATGACGGTGAGTGAGAGTAAATCAAACGGGAATGGTTTACTCCCACTTCATGCTATGCTTATTCTCATCGATGGCTTTCCCACTTTGGTACGGGTTAGGTTAGGTTAGGTTAAATTTAGTTAGATTAGCAAATATTAGCCATTCCCATTAGGCGCCTTTACCGCGAATGGGAATGACACTGAGTGGGAAGAAATCATGGGAATGACATAATACCTAATAGTTAATACAAATATTTTCAATCGAGGAAAACACGAGCGGTTTCGTGTCCAGAAATATTTTTACGTTAAAATATTCGCCAGGTTGGATTAACTTTTATTCTTTCGTAGTTTCTTGGTCACTGCCAGTGACTCCGAGTGAAGAGGTACTGGATTCGAAGTTTGGTAGAGGGTGGGTTATATATCATATGAAAGAGCTGCTTGTTCGTAGGGAACCTTATCCGTCGAATGAAAAGGAGGACATGGATATGGAGAAACACTTTTCATAAATTAATAGATTTGGCAGTGGGTGATACTGTGCTTGTTTTTAATAAAGAATTATACACACAAGTTGACAGTATGGCTATGGGTTCACCCCTTCACCCTTCTTTTGTTAATTGTTTTCTATGTAATCATAAAGAATCCTGGTTTCAAGACTGTCCTCCCGAATTTTGCCCCTTTGTATTTAAACGTTATGTTGACGAGTGTTTCGTAATGTTTAAAAGGAACAGAATTAAGCGCACTTATTCTAATTATCTCAATCACTGCCATCCTAATATTAAATTTACACTTGAGAATGAAAATGAACAAAAACTGTCCTTCCTTCACGTTACAATTCTGTACAGTATTCATGAACATTTTTCCATATCCGTATATATGATGAAAAATACGAACTCTTTCTGTACTAACTATTTCAGTTAAATCCCCTTTGGTTTCAAAGTGTCGATCAAGATTGAAAACTAGAATCTCATGAGCTTTCCGTACTTGGTCCAGTTGGCTCTCCTTCCATCATGCCATTTCATACTTAAAGAACGCCTTTTCTATGAACCCCGTTCCCTTCTCGCACTTTTCATCAAACAGTTAACAAATTCCTTCAAAATATATTCAACAACTCATCCACTATCTACTGTTGCAAAACTTCCAGTTTACGTAAAACTCCCATATTTGGTTGCATCTCGCCCTAACCTATCTTCCTTGAAATCTCTCCTCATCGAGGCTTTCCCCAGTGTAGCTTCTTGTATAGTATATACTCTTCCAAGCTACTTAAAGTCCTCTCTGGTTTATCTATTTACGTGTGCTGACTACCGAGCCAGCTACGTTGGACAAATATCCCAACAACTTAAACAAAGAGTGGACAAACATAGAGGTTTCTCACGTAGAACCAACAGACTCGTTTCTCACCCAAAACACTCGCCTATCTATCTACATTAGATAGTAAATAGGTGGAATAGTTTGCCGGTAGAAGTAATTAGTAACACGTCTATAAACATATTTAAAAATCGATCAGACGCGTATGTTGATAGATTGGGTATGGTTTAAGGTAGTAAAATTAAGGTTTTTGTGGTTTGGAACCCACGGAAAATTGTAGGTCCCCTCCGCCACCACGGAGGACACGCGCAATACACAATTAGAAACACGGTTAGGTAGACCAGCCATGAATGGATCCTAGGGTCTTTGTTGGTCTAAAACATTATAACATTATAACATTCAGAAGAGTTTTCTCAACCATTTGAACTCAACAATTTTAAAATACTCTTAACTGAAAAGACATCTTCAGATTTAAAATTTTTAAAAACTCTACATATTCATAAAACAAAACCATCCCTCAACGAACAATCTTCCTCCATCATATTACCCACCCTTTAAAGAACAACCAACCAATTCTTTGACTTTGTCCTTTGATGATTTTATCCACTGTAGTTGCTCTCTGGGATTGCTACTATGGCGGTGGGTTTTTTGCTTGACTCCCAATTAATTAATTTACCCATAGTATCATAAAAATTGTGTTCTTTGTATTATTTCAAATTTAATTTAGATTTATTTATTAGTTTCAAGGTTTTCAAGGTTTTAGTTACTGAAGTATGGTACAAACTGTGCTCTTGTGCGTAGTTTTTAAATTTATTTTTCGATTTATTTGTATTTTTAATGTTTTAGCTAATGAAGATGACAATTGATGTTTCCGAAACGTACAGTTAATTGCAGTAAATAATGTCTACTGTAACATGGGCCCTCCTTTCATTATATATATATATATATATATATATATATATATATATATATATATATATATATAAGAGAGAGAGAAAGAGAGAGAGATGAATAAAATGACAAACGCTTGAACTAACATTCTCTAATTACCAGACGTTTCGGGAGACCCAATTCCTATCTTCAATGGTTGTCACAGCTTACAATGTTTAATTCAATAGTTGAACCATAAACATCAGGGGCGTAGCCAGACTTTTGAAAACTATACGCACGAGATTGGTTAATGGTATCAACAAAAACAATGATTTGGTTCAAAATACGTTTATTATAAATAATATACACTTAAATATAAATACAGGGTGTCCCATAAGTCGGCATCATAGGAGAAATTCATATTTTTCTATTTCTACAAACCATAATTCATATTTTTCTTATGCTCGGGATGCCAATTTCCCGTCCACCATTCTGTTCAGTGACGAGGCTGTTTTTTATGGAAATGGTGAGGTAAATCGACAGAACACCCGCTACTGGTCTCAAAACAACCCTCACTGGTATACCTCTTCAAAGGAACAAGGTGCATCTCGGGTGATGGTATGGTGTGGCATTTGGAAGGATCGCATCATAGGCCCCCTCTTTTTCGATGAACATGTCACTGGAGGCACCTACCTACGTATGCTCAAGGAAGAAGCATTTCCCAGCGTCTTGAACGAAGAAGGAAATTTCCCAACATGGTTCCAGCAAGACGGCGCTCCTGCACATTACAACACTCAAGTAAGGGAATACCTGTACCAACAATTCCCTGGTCATTGGATAGGATGTCAAGGGCCTGTGGAATGGCCAGCTAGAAGCCCGGATCTCACGCCACTAGATTTTTATCTCTGGGGCTACTTGAAAGCGCCGGTATACGCAGAGAAAATTAGGAGTGTTCAACATTTGCGGCAGCGTATTATTGGGGCATGTAACACCATTACTCCTGACATCATTCACCGTGTGCTTGCTGACTGGGTGTCACGTCTGAATTTGTGTATTGAAAACAATGGTGGACATATTGAGCACGTTCTGTAAATAAAAGATTTTGTTTTGCCTTTTTTTATTATTTTTCCTATGATGCCGGACTTATGGGACACCCTGTATATATTAGAAATTAGACCTTCCTTCAGAGAAAAGTCACGGAATTGCGATGAGCACATAAAAACTATACGCACTTGCGTATAATGCGTATGCCTGGCTACGCCGCTGATCATTCAGAGTAGGTTTATTAGAGTAAAACTGTAGTGTGACTCCATAAGGGATACGGGTGAAGTCGGCCCTTGGTAACTTCGGCCTAGTGATCTCAGCCCACTACCCTAACCTAACCTAACCTAACCTAACCTATCAAAAAGGGCCGAGATCACTGGGCCGAATTCACCAAAGGCCGATTTCATTGGCACCCCTCCATTAGTCTTAGATTAGTTTCATAAGTTAGCTTATAAAGGATTGAAAAACTCAGTTTGTGAAACTGATCTAAGACTTGTGGAGTCGCTTTACATTTTTACTAATAAACACACACTGAATTATTATGGTTCAGCCATTGAATTAATTGAATTAAACATTGTAAGTTGTGACGATTACCACTGAAGATGGGAATTGGGTCTCCCGAAACGTCTGGTCCGGTCATTTTATTCATCTTGAAATGCCGCTTCCCTATGAATGCGCCCTTGTCCAAAACTTCTATATATACTGTAGTGGTGGTGTAGTGATTAGCGTCGCTGACTACGAATCCATCGGCCCCGGGTTCGAGACCCGACGGCAGCCGGCGAGCAGCAAAACCCAGCTGTTCATCCTTCCATACAATAAAAAAAGTGGTTGGTAGATAAATGGGTACCCTAGGCGGCCTAGTGGTTAAGACGCTGGGCTGCTGATGGGGCGTGGTTCGGATTCCACGTTAAACTGTAGGTCTAAGGTGGAGTGAAAAGCGTGACCTTCGTCAGAATGAACAATTAGGGCGGAAGCTAACCAAACCAAACTAAAAGTATATATATGTATACTATAGGGTTAAATTTTTGGGGTTGGTAATCTATATATATTATAGACTAACCGCTAATGCTGACCCACCCTAAAACACAGAAACGGCTCCTCGAGAGAAAAAGTATTAGGTAAAAGTTGCTTAAAATTAATCAAAATCTACGGGAAAATTAAAATCTATTTATCTTCTATATATACAGGGTGGGCCGTAAGTTTCCATACATAGGAAAAATAAACATTTTTTTATGGACAACCATTTTTATTTATATAATATGCTCTACATGGTTGCCATTGTTTTGAAAACACATTTCAATACGTGTTCCCCACTGTTGATGAACACGCATTAGCACAGTTGACGTTATGCTTGTAATGGCGTTGGTGATACGTTCCTTTAGATGATTTATGTCTCGTATCTTTTCCTGATACACCATGGCCTTCAAGTGCCCCCAAAGATAGAAATCAAGGGGGGTGAGATCTGGAGATCTGGGAGGCCACTCCACAGGACCACGCCGACCAATCCAAGCATCCGGAAACTGCTGCTGCTGATCCAAATACCGACGCACGTGAAGACCATAATGAGGTGGAGCTCCATCTTGCTGGAAGTAAACTGGGAAGTTACCTTCCTCGTTTAGCAGGGATGGGAAAATCTCTTCTTGCAACATGTTAAGATACCTTTCGGCATTAAGATTTCCACTGACAAAAATTGGTCCAATAATTCTGTCACCCCATATCCCGGCCCACACCATCACTTTACCGGCACCTTGCATCTTCGTCGGACTCAGCCAGTTAGGGTTAGCATTACTCCAATAACGTATGTTTTGCCGATTAACCTCTCCATTGACGTAAAAATTTGCTTCATCAGTAAACAAGATCTTACAAACGCATATTCTTAGGGTATCTGAAACATAAAAACAAACGTTTAAATTTTCCTATGTATGGAAACTTACGGCCCACCCTGTATAAAGCTGAAATCGGGTAATGTTTGTTTGTGTATAGTATTGTTCATTCTGTGAAATATTATTAAAAAACTAAAATTTTAAAGATCACCTGAAGATCCGTCACCCCGGCCTTTTTTAGTTAACTTTATAAGGCTAACTAACGAAAATATCACGACTTAGCATAACCACTCGTTAGGTCAACTGTACGCCCTTGACGATTGGTTTGGTTAGGTCGTGATATTTTATTTTCGTTAGTTAGCCTTATAAAGCTAAGTAAAAAATGCTGGGGTGATGGATCTTCAGGTGATCCAATTTTAATAAAAGGTGTGGTATTTTTGCCAAGGGCTTCTGCTAGTAGTTTATTTTATTTGACTATTTCGGACACTCCATATTTTTAATTTTATAATATATATATATATATATATATATATATATATATATATATATATATATTTTTAAGCCTCACGTTCAAATAAATTTAATTCTGCAAATTTCAACAAATTTTCTAAATTCTGTTTTTTCTGTTTACTTCTCTCGTGGTGTTCTCCTACAGGATAATAATTGACCCATAGCATATCCTTACGCACTTTTTAATTCGGTTGAGAAAGGGAAGAAGGTGATTCTTCTTCGTAAATAGATGAGTTTCCTCAATGACTCATAAATATTGCACAATATGATCAGCATGTAACCACAGTGTATTGTATTTGCAGTGGTGCAATTTGGCAAAATTGCCTGCCCTCGTTTTGTAAACCCCTGGCAGCGTGTGACATATACTCTTAAAATGCTATTCATAATTATTATTAGGTTGAATTTCCTCGCATGTACTGGTAGTGTATATTGTACATAGAATTTTTTTTTTCACGTATTAATATTAAATTTTGTAGCATTAATAATTATTTATCAATGAAACCGGTAATTATAAAGCCAGTGAAGGTCGAATCCCTTCATTAGCTGACTGAGCTTAATGGGGAACGGGGTGAGGGTGGGTTGGAAGGATGAACTTGAAGGAGGCCGCAGGAGTATAATAATGACATACTCCATTGTATATATAACTACTGTGAAATAATTAACTAATGAACTACAAAATATAATTTTACCAAAGTCCATAAAATTTAATCTTGCCATAATCCATCAACCATAGTCCACAGTCCATTAATCAGCAGCGAGTAACCAAATAGGTATTTACTCGTACATTTTTAAAATAATGGTGAATCAGACAATTTTTAGCATAATTTCAAAGTATATAATTTTTTTTATGAAATTGTGTATTTAATTTATAATTTCTTAGTTAATTAATATCCTTAAAAATTGCAATAGTATAGCCGTACAACTCCGATGGTGGCTATTTTTGCAGCCAATCATAGATGCTGGAGGTTGATGACGTAATGACTCGACTGTAAATTAAAAACTGATGGAGTCTCGTCATATTCATAGTGTGTTTACTGTAAATAAATTCAAAATGCCTTTAAAGTGTGTTGCAGTACTCTGTAACAATGTAGAAACTTCCACAAAAAGTAAAAGATTTTTTAATTTTCCTCAAAACGAATATCTTTTTAATATCTGGGAGTTTAATTGTGGAAGAGTGAACCTAAATTTTAGGTATAACATAAAACGGATAATAATAAGAGATAAACATTTTAATGAATTATGTATAGGGCAAGATTTTGTAGACGAATGACCCATTTTTTGGTCCGTACTGTACGCCTGTTTCATTACAGTGAATTTTCGATGTACTAAATGAAATAGTAATTTCTATCAGAATAGTTAGCATACAGGTATATATATATAAAAAAAACTTCTAGGTTGTGTCAAGGCAAGACGTGGATAAACTCCGGAGACTGATGCATAGCCTAGTGGATTGTAACTAGGTTTAGTTATTTACATATGTACCTCCTTACACATATTTTTTTAAAGATATGTAATACGATACATAAATACTATAAGCCTATTCAAATCTTCGGTCAGACTAACACAAATTAGGTATGTATGCGGTTTGATCAACGGATTATATATATATATATATATATACAGCGTCATGCGTCAAGAACCTCGATGTTGCGACGCCAGAGTTGTGTATATATATATATATATATATACACAAAAACAATGATGTATAAAGAAAAATGGGCGAACACTGGCTCTACTTTAGAAGAAAGAAGTCGAGTGACTGAACGTCTGCTGACTGACAGAGATTCCGTGCAGGCTGAAAATTCCGCCAGCCGCGAACACTGTATATTTACCTTCACTGTGTTCGATGAATGTTGCCACATTGTTAGCTTGCTTGGACTACATTTATATTTTCGTTCCTTGTACCTATTTCGTACAAAGCAAGATTAATACCGACTTTTTTTTTTTAAGTGATCTTTTTTTAATTCATTTATTGCAAATTCATAAATGTTTATACTGTTACCTAGTACTATACCAAATATTGATATTATACTGCCTTATTACGTTTTACAAAAAATCTTCCATCGCGTAAAATTCAAAAGAGGGTATCTGGCAACTTTACTGAGCTCATACACAAGTTGGATATTATGTATATATACATACACTAGCGACAGCGTTCATCGTTCATTTATAATCTGACTTGTGAAGGGAGGAAGTGCATTACTGAGGTACCTCTCAAACCTTGTGAATTTGTTGTCATGAGACCGTCGACTATGGATTTTGACGTTAAAGTTATAAATAATAATAATCTTAAAATAATGGATAAGGTACGCTATTGCAATTATTAGGAAATTATTATTATTATCATCATTATCATCATTATCATTTATTTAAATTGATTTCATCATTTTTCTTAATCGCGAAGCGGGAATGAAATGTATTTCTTACGAAAAATTGTCATACTTTTAAATTTCTACTTAATAATTACACATAATCTAAAATCTGTCCTTATTTTTATATTATAAATAGTGGTTTATCGCTAATTTTCAAAATCAAATACAAAATTTTCCTATTTTTCCCGCACGCACGCTCGCTCACACACACTCGCGCACACACACACACACACACACACACACATCTGTGTGTGTGTGTGTGTGACCATGTATTGCGATATTATGACGTCAGTGAATTTGAACGTGGTGTACTACCAAGTATGAGAAGAATCCTGAAAGTACAAATCATTTGAAAGTAAGAATTATTTTGGTCATTTTACTCTCTCATTGAAATGTCCCTCAAATTAAAAATGGGATTCCCCCTTATCTCGTGTATATATATATATATATATATATAATATATATATATATATATACGAAAGAAGAAGGATAATTTTTATAAAATTACTGGTGGTATCCTTCGCTTACATAACAGGCTTCTTTGAATATTTCTTCTCCTGACGTCTGTAAAAAAAAAAAAAAAGTCCCATGACTAAATTTCTTAATTCTGAATCAGTTTTTCAAGGAAATTAAAAAACTGAATCATTCAAGCCACAATTAAAATAATTACTATATATATTACTTGTGCATTCTCCGTGATTCACTCGACCATGAATCGAGTTAATCGTGATTTACTAGTTGTGACCATTGTGCATTTATCCGTGATCATGACACCGAACTGACCTTGATTTGGTGCGGTGTTTACATCCGCGGGTTGTCTCCCGACAGCTCACTACAACGCGCCTCAGTTAGTATCTCCGCGATTCATAAAGTACGTATGTGCGCTCGTGACTTTGCGTATCTTCAAATCTCGTGGTGAGTACAAACTAATTAATTATATATTATACTGTAATAGAATAATACTGCGTATGGTGGCGCGCGAGATGGGAGGCCAATCAGTGGTGGCGGGCAGCAACGGCCGCACCACCCACTTACCGGCGGGGTATACTGAATTAACCGTGAAATCGGCTTATCCGTGATTATCGACCACCCCTCAATCACGAATAACTATATATATATATATATATATATATATGGGAGAGGATTTTTATTTCCCAAGAATTCCCAGGATTGATCTCGGGAAATTGATAAATTCACTAAAATTAAATGAATAAATTAAAGTAATTGAAAATTGGTGTTCATTAAGCAATTTTGCATCAAAATTCCATCAAAGAAATATTTCATCAAAGAAATATTGGATCTATAAATCCCTCTCCAAATATAAATTAAACTATTCTTTGCTCACTATGAATACTTCGTTTAATGCTTCGCATTACCAATTGTATGCAGATACAGATATACAGATACAGATATCGTATATGGATAATGGAATATGGGTTACACAACACTAAAATAAAACAAATGAAGTTTAAAATTTTGATTTCTTGAATTAAGCATCATTAAACTGATCGATTTGAAACTTGCTGTGTATTCATTATTAATTAATTAGGTTCTAACATTAAAGTTTCAGCCCAATCCGATAAATATTTCGAAAACTGCGAAATGTCCCCATTGAAACGTTTTAAAGCGACGCAGTCAGAGACTGTCAAAAAAGTTTTAAAATGTCAGGAGAATGCCATAGTGTTGTAATATTTTCTAGCAAAATGGTTCAATATCAAATTTAGTATTTGTGACGTTTTTTCCAGGAAATTTTAAATTTAATTTCCCGAAATCCTGGAAATTCCTGTCCCGGGTATTAAACACTAACATATATATATAAACTACATAAAAGGCGCATTACAAAAAAGCATTTCAGAAGGGTTAAAATAGCTCAAAGAAAAAGGGAAAGTTTTTGAAGTGTTTAAAAATATTTGATAAATTAACATGTGACGTCATTGGTACGTACTTCTCAGAAAAGTGTTTCTTGATCACTCCTGTACAAACTAGTGACATTCGAAAGTGACATCCAAAAACCGTGTACGTAAAAGTGAATTTTCTTACTTTAAATAAATGGGAAAAAATTAAATTTTGTTGAATTGTTTATTTCGTTTGTATACAATTATAAAATTCTAATGAGTTTTTGTGTACACGCATCAGAAACGGGTACCTATATAGCTACTATAGGCTATACACGGGCGTCCGCAAGGGGGGGGGCAATCCCTGGCTCTGGACAAAGTTAATAAGGGGAAACTGGCATAAACAAACTTTAATTTTTTTTTAAACTGTTTAAAATCAGTTTTCAAGGTGTTACAATAATATATGTGACAATGCCAGACATACGATTATATTAACTTGAAATTCCTATATAGCTTTAGCAAAATTGAAGCTAGATTGGACCAATTTTGCACTAAAAAATTAGTTTTATATAACAAATAATAAACAATATGGCGCCATGAGAGACAGCTCAGAAGCCCGACTTTACTTCCAAACTCTTTTGTGCCCCAAGAAAAAATCCTGCGGACGCCCATGACTATATAGCTACTATACAGCTACCTACGTGCTATAAATTGAGTTTCCTTTAGTCTGTATTTAAAAAGTTTACAGTTTTAAAGCTTTTTGAGGATTCCAAGTTATATAGTATATTTTCACGCATCAAGTACCATCAGTGTCCATTTTTCTTACTGATAAATGTCGGTAAGAAACCATTTCAGGACAGGACATTTTGGATTGACTGTATAACGTTTTTCTTCATACAAAGTCTAGTCAGGCTATTCTTGTACAAAATTTCATACTCATTGGGGAAATCGAATAAAAGCCAGTCAGTCCATAAATTTACTAAAATACCATAATAATCAAACTTTTGAGCTTAATATCCATATCCAGTGACACCACATTTGTGAAGCTGCACTCTAAATTTAAGCGACTCGTAAATGTTGGTTTCACTGTCTTAACCCTAGACTGCAAAGGCGAATCTAATCATGCATAGCGGGGCCCAATTGAACCCCGCTATGCATTGCAGGGTTAAAAAAAAAATTCAAAGTCTCTTGTAGGAAATTATTTGCGTGTTATAATTGCGAGTGTGAACTGACTAAGCACTGGTAGCTTTTGTGTTCTTAAATTTCTCGCAGAACTGAAAACCAATTGGGTCTGAGCCGTCTTTACTCTGATGATACTGTAGGACAGTGCGTAGGCAATGCAGGGAATAGTACAGTATCACTCAAATCTATTTCAAAAGCCGACAGTTTCAAATATCCTCAAATAACCATTCTTCATGAAATGAAATAAAAGTCTTGGACTTCATTTACTCCTAAACTCTAATCTACAGACATTTTAACACATTATATGTGTCCATAAATTATCTTGACAATTTCAATTGAATTTATAAAGATAATTTATGGATACCCTGTACTTCTTCCTTTGTATATTAAGTGAAAAACAACTGAAACACTTTACGCAACAATAATTGAAGCCATATGATATTTTCTATTGAACTTCATGTAATTTACAGTCACAAATTTCATTTTAATCCTTCGTCTATATTCGTTAAAATTAAATATTAAATGTGTTTCGACTATCATTTTCCATAGATTGGTCGTTATACAGTTTTTACCCCGTATTTTCTCCAAATTCCTCTAGAACAGTCCATTTATTCAAATATAAACTTATAAAGTAAGGTTCTGCACGTAAATATGGGGTGATCCGAAAGTCTCTTAATGCTTTTGAAATTGGTCTACATAAAAAGTGGTCAGGAACTTTTGGATCACTCTGTATATTAAAGGCTTTCAGAGATTAATTTACTATAGGAGTTGGATCAATGAAAGAAAGCCACCCCCAGCCTTCTTTAGTTAGCTTTATAACGCTAACTAAAGAAGGCTGGGGGTGGCTTTCTTTCATTGATCCTAGGAGTTTTATCAGGCATCGATAATTAAGCGTTTTTTCCTACAGAAACGAATGGTATTAAACAAATATTTTGCTGAAATGCTTCGAAACAAGAGCGAAAACTTTTCCTCCCCTGAAAACACATTAACGAACTCTGAAAGTGACCACCCGTTCCAGCCTTTAACATCAATAGAGCAACACGATATTTCTAAAGGTAGGGAAAGTATGGCCTTTAATTAGATATACTGTATAAAAGTGAAATACTAGGGACACCTCATGCTCGTAGAATATGTGTATTTTGGTTACATTTTAAGTTATTTGAAATAATTCACGACTTTTTATGTATTGGGTTCGTATGGTTGCTTGCTTCATATTCAATACCAAATTTAATTGTTTTAATTTTTTTGTATTATTTGTGATTCAGTGGTTTCCAACCTTTTTTTTTTGGCTCAAGGCACCCCAATGCCATTTGTTTTTCTTTCGCGGCATCCCACAGTATTTTAGTTTCTCCCTGTTCAACATCCAGTTTCTACCCCACCCCACCCCGAAACAGCACGTAACTTTAATCTGATCCTGTATAGTTTTTGTATGGATGTCATAAATTGCTTACGTACAATTTCATTTGAAATTTTCGTGTCTCCAGTAACTTTTTAAGTTTCACTTATTTATTCGTGGCATCCCGATTGGGAGACGCTGGTCTATTTTGTACTTCGATAATAATAATCTTAAGTATTTGAAGGTGGCATCAGCACTGTCGGGTATTTTACGTGATCTGACGGGCATTAATTATTTTTTAGGTGCAAGGAAAAAAGAACGGTACAACAACGATTTACATCAAGACCGTTTTTTACCGCATCAACAAATGGAAATCAAATCAGAATCTTTAGATACGGAAATCAAATCGGAATCTTTGGATAACCCATTACAAATAGATGCCCATGGTTTCAACAGTAGTAACGATTACATACCAAAATTTGATTCAATGAAATTAGAGAGCGATTCTACTAATAGTTATTCGTACCTGCATCCAGTAATTAAAAACGAGAGAAGTCCCCATAGTGACAACTTAAGTCTTTACGCTGATCCACAATATAATCAAAATAATGCGGCCGATTTTTATGGAACAAGCGAGTTTGGAACAAGCGAGTTTGGAGCAAGTAATAGTCTGTACGACGATCCCTTAGCTCACCATGAACTTAGTGTCTCTTACCCCAGTATGAAAAACGAGTCTGGGTATGAAAACGTTCCGTCCCAAAATCTTTACGGGTATTATCACGACGAGTCTTCGTGGGACGAGGTGCCCCTAGACTTGTCCATACCAAAAGAAGAAGGATCTCCGTACAACAGCATGACCTCCATCGGGGAATACCTCGGTAAGTAAAACATTTTGAAGTTAAACCTTTTCGACTTTACCTACCTGCCAGAGTAGACGAGCGGTAAAGTACCAAACTGTTAATCTGAAGGTACTGGATTTGATCTTGACTAGGACTTCAGATTTCATCAGTTAAGGTGCTTATATATATATATATATATATATATATTATATATATATATATATATATATATATACAGGGTGAGTAAAAAGTGACCCCTTAGAGGTAACTGTCATATTAAAAAAAGTAAGGGGACTAGAGCTCCCAAACTTCATAGATGCTTACCTTAGCATGTTGGTTCGTCTTAATTGAGAAGTTACTCGATGTGTCCCCCTTCCTGCTCAACGCAGGCCTCCAAACGTGGAAGCCACTGATCAATACACCTGTTTACATATTGCTGAGACACTTCCTCCCAGCCGAGCAGAATTCTTTCGCGTAGTTCATCTATGTCTCTTATATTGGTACCAGGGATGTAGACTTTGGACTTCACGGCTTTCCAAACACCATAATCTAGTGGTGAAAGATCGGGGCGACTAGCCGGCCACATACTGTGTTCGATAAAATCCGGTGTTTCGTTCTCAAGGAATGTGACAGTTTGGTGTGCTCTGTGAGCAGGGGCTCCATCTTGTTGAAAATTATATCTTTCACCACTAATTCGTCGAATATCAGTTAGATAGAATGAAAGATATACTTTCCAACAAGATGGAGCTCCTGCTCATAGAGCACGCCAAACTATCACATAACTTGAGAACGAAATACCGGATTTTATGTGGCCGGTTAGTAGCCTCGATTTTTCACCACTAGATTATGATGTTTGGAAAGCCGTGAAGTCCAAAGTTTACATCCCTGGTACCAATATAAGAGACATAGATGAACTACGCGAAAGAATTCTGCTCGGCTGGGAGAAGGTGTCTCAGCGATATGTAAACAGGTGTATTGATCAGTGGCGTCCACGTTTGGAGGGCTGCGATGAGCAGGAAGTGGGACACATCGAGTAATTTCTCAATTAAGACGAACAACAAGCTAAGGTAAGCATCTATGAAGTTTGGGAGCTCTAGTCACCTTACTTTTTTTCATATGACACTTTACCTCTACGGGGGTCACCATTTTTTTACCCACCCTGTATATACGTGTTTGTGTTTTGTGTGTTAAAATTTGTTGATTGCGTTATTGTATAATTTATCCATTTTGACCGCAAATTAATTCATCTTCACACACAGCCAATTTTAATTTTTTGTATTTTTAGAAAAGTTTACCCTCAGTAATACTGAAATAGTATGGACAAATACAGAAGTAATTTGCTTCCAGTACTAATATAATACTTCCGTAATTATCAGTGAAATCTAACATTTCGGAGAAACTTTTATTTTAAATTTGAGCAATATAATTTAACCCCACCTAAAATGGCATTACGTTTTCTTTCGTTCTTAAAAATTAATAGTTTCTTGAGTTTGCATTTTTTACAACTTTGACGGCATATACTCATTCCAGGATTATATAGCATTCCACGTTAAGCTGTAGGTCTAAGGTGGGGTAACAAACCTTCGTCAGAATGAACAATTCGGGCGGAAGCAAAACCACTCTCTCTCTTTTATATTTATATATATAAAGACCGAGTAAATTTTCAACTTTTTATTTCAGCCAATCCCTCAGATTTTCCACTTAAGGAAGAAAGTAGCGAAGAAAATTCGTGGCTCAAAAAAATTAAAACGGGAACAAGAAGTAGAGGTAAATTATATTTTTATTTTAAGTTTGTTTCTTCCATTCGTATTTTTTATTATTAATTAATTAATTATTAATAATAATTAATTAATGTTTACGTGTTTATAGAAAATTAGAATGACTGAATTATAGATATTATGAAACGGATGTAAAAAATAATTCGTGTGGGGACTTCAATTAGCACTTTGTAAGAAGCATCTGTATTACGTATTAGTTTTCCTTTATGAAAAATGGGATTCATATCCAACAGAAGCGCGATAATATAAAAACGAGTTGTGTAATTTGGCGATGCATTTTAAAAGTATTAAAAGACGCTTTCTGAAAGTTGTTAATAAATAGTATAAAAAAACTGTATTACAACAAAGAAAAAATTAAGCGTGATTTTTTTTTTTTTTTGTTAGTTTTAAAACTTTCATTCTATAACATAACCCCATTTCAATGACAATGATCTCTACCGGGATAGCGAGCATCCGTTGGGCCGACGGTGATATGTAGTATATACCACCATAGGCCTATGGGATGGCACTTTACTGAGGGGGGGGGGGCGGAAAAAATTTGCCCTAAAAATTTTCAGGGTGCCCTGATTTCCACATAAGCACTGTGTGTAGCATAAAGTAATACAAGGTTAGAGTATGAGTAACGTATATTAAAGCCTTTTTAATATAAAAAACCTTACAATTTACAAAAATTAGAAAATTTTGCTACAACATTTCTAAATGACAAACAAAACTACTATAAGGCATTGCAGTTCATATAGAATTCAGTAAGTCCTCAACTTATGTTTTATTTATTAACTACAAGTATAGCAGCAATTGACCTCAAGAAGTAAAAAAAAAACAAAGGAATGTCAGGAAAAATTTGCCCTGAAAATTTCAGTATTTGCCCTGAAAATGTTCAATTCCCTAGCCCAACTTCACCTATAAACAAAATTTTTAAAAGCAAAAAAAAGTATAAATCAGTAATGACTGAATTTTGTTTTTGAGATTGTATTAAAAAAGGACCCAGCAAGGAAATTCGTATTCCCACGATGTGTAGGCGAGTGTCCCCCATGGGTCACCTTTAGCCCGATCAGTGACATGGTAAGCGGCCAACTCAACCCAACTAAGAGTCAGCAGGTGGGAGCCAACCAAAACCTCACCGCTCAGAGTCTGTCACCATAACCACTGAGCTACAAAGCACCCAAAAGTTTTATTAATGTCGCCAAAGAGAATAAAATATACAAGGGAAAAACGAATATTACTAATAAGGTTGTTTTTTAAATTTGTTTCTAGGCGAACTTTTTCCCACACTATACATCCATCAGGCAGCCCTAGAAACTAACACTATTTTATTTTGCAGTAAGGAGTCCTAAGTCTTGGGAGTTTCTTTTGAGGCTCTTGATGGACCCCAGGAGTAACCCGAGCATGATCAAGTGGGAGGAAGAAAGTACGGGCACGTTCAGACTTGTTCAGAAAGACGAAATCGCCAAAATCTGGGGTATGAGGTCCAATAAGCACAAAGATGGCGGTTTGTCTTATGATAACTTCGCTAGAAATCTAAGGTAAGGTCTAAAAATGGCATATTTTAAGTTTTATCGCATACTCAAAGCGCTATTTCATCGATACCCAACTACTCTATCACGCATGGCATGTCTGAAAATGTCCAGTCGATAATATGTTCAACGCATTCATGTTCATGAAAGGACATTCTTGTATGAGGTTTTATTTCCTAAAAATAAACCCCACATTGTACAAATATTTAATTTTCTCGTTTAACTACCTTTAAAATCCATAGAAATAAATTTTGAACTTTTGCCTTGCAGGTATCATTACAAAACCAAAATGCTCTTACCTGTCTCTGAAAAGCATCTAGTCTACAGGTTTAGTAGTGAAGTAATGGAGAAGCGGCATTCCTTTGTCAACTGATGCTAATGGTGACTGTGGTCAGTAACGAACCATTTTTCTCAGTGGCAGCATGTATATCCCTCCCTCTCACTCAGTTTGATGTGTTCTAAACCAAGTTTTAAGTGATCTAGATAACATTTCATATTGGAAATAGTGTTAAATATCAGTCTTGAGAAGAAAAAAGTTCATAGTAATACTTAAAAGGCTTCAGTTATACGAGAAGACAAAGTTACTGCTGCAACATTACGGAATCTAGTTAGTGATTTAAATGAAGAACAGGGGTGCTGATGTTTATGTAACTATTTTTAACTTATCCTCAAACTGTGGTCGAAGTTAGACAATATTTTACTCACGCTATAAAAATTATTCTGCTCCGCTCCAACTCCGAAACATCGAGTTTGAGCGGAGCCGAGTAATATTCTCGGTTGTGATCCGAAACTAGATGGTAGCTGAAACTTGGGCTACCAGAGCTTCTCCACTTGAAAAGCCATAAAGAAAAAAAATATTAGTAGATCCTGAAAATCCAGTGACACAAATGTGCGTCAGACAGTCGGAAACTAAAATTGTCTTTACACAATGTTTTAAATCAAATGTCGTACTACAAATGCAGAAAATTGCCCACTTTTAACGTTTCCGTAGCTGAAGCTGGAAGTCTTTAACATCTCAAGAGCCCACCTAGAACAAGAAATTCTTGGTACTCCTCCGAACTCGGATCGCCCCAACCTGATTAAAACCATAGACTTCAATTCTGATAATTTTGAATTAAAATAATTACTAAACACTGCTTTTCAAATTACTTTTAATCTTAAAACTTTTGGTTATTATGAAGGACATTTCATGAAAGTAACTTTGCAGTTTTATACATTTCAACTACGTTTTAGGTTTAATGAAATTTGTTCTTTAACAATGTGTTGTTAACCTACATAATAGATATAAAATTTAAATAAGCACACCCAAACTGAAATCAATATTTTGACCCTTTCGAGAACATAGCGAAAGAAGGGCTGCTAAATCTTAATTAAGAAGCCTGCCTACCTCCCTGTAGGCGTTGCCACAAAATTTACTTCCCTTTTTTGGCAGATCTTTTGAGCCAAATTCTTATTCGTTATTTTATATTTAGATTAGTGCCCCCCAAACGTTTTAAAGCTAAGAACTCTCTTTGATATATGAAGAAATTCCCCAGACCACTTTTATTTTTATCGCCCTGAATTGGTCTTCCATGAAAGTTATCCCTATAAAGTACCAAATATGATGATATTCGCACCAAAAAAAATTGACATTTTTCAACGTATTCTGAAACCCTGACAATTATTGAACAGTTGTTATACCCAGATAGAAGGATTGTTTAATAATTGTCAGGGTTTCAGATTACGTTGAAACATGTCAATATTTGTTTCCCGGATTAGACTCCAGCGTACCCGGGCATCCAGGAAAGCCCCATCTTACGAAGATTTAAAAGTTTATTATTCTGGACTTTCTGGTTCTAAAAATGGTTGTAAAAGAATTGTAAAAGGTCACAAAGAAGACTGAAAAACTCGCTGGACGAGATCATGAACCTTCAAAGAGTGACCCGTTCGTTCTCCTTCGTGATTGTTTGGAAACCTTAGGCTGGCAGCTCTAACCATGTTCCATTTGCTGATAATCTAAATACATCTCATTTGCTAGTTTGAAGTTCTTGGCGGCAGCTGACCAACTTATTTGTCCTTATAAGACTCGGGAGCTACTATAGTGTTTGTAAAGGACTTTTATAAAATGGATGTTCCTTTCAATTCTAAGCTGTTTGGCGTAAAGTTTCAATATCGTTTAAAGTTTTAGGAACTATGTTATCTTTAAAGGGTAGCTATTAAATGTAATTTTTTAAGTAGTAAAGTCGTGAGACCCACGTTTTGTTTTGTTTTTTCATGTACAGTATTTTGAAGTAAATGAACTGTGATTTTTTTTTTCTGTTATAAATCTGAGTAGAAAAACTGTTGTTACTTGTTTAATAGTGGGTAATTCATATCTTTACTTTAGGCGCGAATATCATCATATTTTCTTAAATACTTAAAATCTATCATGATATTAATAAAACTCGTTGGGATAATATCACTACAAATGGAACTTTTTTTAAAAATATACTTCGTACTATGGTAATTTTCAGCTGCTGAATTTTTCTTTAATAACTGTGTTGGCAGCAAACATAGGTTTGGGATTAAACCGGTGTTCTGTAAATGAACTTTTATTAGTATTATCTCGCGCATGCTTTTCAGGTTTATAATTCCTAGATCCGTTGAAGGGAGGACGAGTATCTAGACCCTATTAGTGAAAGTGCATAAAATTATTTATTTTCACTCGTATAAGCTACCAAAATGAGATGTGGTCAGACATTTAATAAGGTTTACTGTAGAGTGAAGCGGGACGCTTTGGAGATATTTTCACTGTAAATGGATTACTGTTATTGTTTTCCTAAACAAACATCTTGTTGATTGTTGCAAATCTTTTGTTATATTTTGTAAAAACTGGAAAGATAAATATATATTTTTTTATATAAAAAGAAAAATGCAAATAATTGTCTTATTTCATTTTATTTATTCTATTAAATCTAATTTATATACTTAATAATAACTCTCGAAACTAATCCTGCTACAGTAATGTAGTTTTGTTTTTGATAGGGAGAGAAAGTATAAATATATATTTATGTAGAAAATCATCTGCACACAAATTTGTGTATATCAATTTGTCAGTTCATCGAATCCATGTTTTACGGCAGTGGTTCTTAACCTTTTCAGGCTGCGACCCCAAATTCTAGTCGCGGTTCTAGCTCGCCGACCCATGTCTTCAAACAGTTCACTCGTAATAGATAATAAAATAAGTAATTAATGGTAAATTGATTAGGGATAACATAAATAAATATAAATAACAATTTAATGACCCAATCAAAATGGCTTATTCGCCACATAGGGGTTAAGAACCACTGTTTTATAGCGAGTGATTCTTGTTCAAAAATTTTCTTCCATTCTGAAATGTTGTAGGCACAACCCCAAAACAATTAATTCTAAGTTTATAAAATATAGAAAATATTATTTTCTATTACAACATATCTCGTTCTTCCGTTTTTTACTACTCCGTCACACATTTTCATCTGTGATAACCCATGGGACCCCTACGGATAGTGCTTTACATCCTTTCAACCCTCTCATTCACATACTGTTAGGCCCTAAGTGCCTACATTTTAAATGTCCAGAAAGTTAACCAGTCTTTCCAGAAATATCAATCGTGTTAAAATCATTTTTTAAAATACTTTTTATATTGTAGTATTTAAAAAACTACTTTTTAAATATGTAAAGTTTCGTATGTTTTTTAACTATTATCGTAGTCGTACATAACTCTATTTTTATATTTAAAATACTGTGCATGTACTTTTAAGTTTTTAATAAAATACTCCCAAAGTATCTCATTATTTTAAGCTATGTATAAATTCTTTTTTACAGAATTGTATTTTGTATATTTCATTAAATTGTCTTTCATACTTTTAGTTTTAAGAATATAATTGCATGGACCATCAATTATTTTTTTTAACTTGTTAAAATAGGGATCAAATACCGGGGGTGTGTATAAAGTAACGCGAGTGACGAGAGAAATCCGATTTGAACTGATTTAAACTAGTTTCAAATTGGTTTGTTTTAATTCTTAGAAACATTTTCAACACCTCTTTATAACAACTGCATATTCGATAGTAAGGTTTATAAGTACGTGTAATAAATATTATTCGTCCATGTTCACTCGCGTTAATATAATTCAAATCGGATTTGTCTCTTCATTCGCGCTACTTTATACACACCCTGTATTTCAGTGAAAAATTTTCATTATTTATATAATGAAAACTGTTTCGCTTCCTATTTCAAGTGATGTATGTTCTTTTGGGCGTTATTGATTTTTATTTCTCAGTCTGAGAGATGTTAGTGTACTTTTTTCCTTAAAGTAACCCGTACTAACTGTTATTTGTTCATCAATACGACTTATTCCCTGATGAACGGTTGTTCACTTACAATAAGTGTCTTGAATTACCGTACATGATTTTTCATACTTAGTGTAAATGTATATATTTATTTATTTATACTCCAATATAAACCATATTAACTTTAGTATTCTTTTCATTTTTCCTTGATACGATTTATCATTCAGGACCGACTACAGAGGCGTATTCTCTGTGTTATCGCGTTTACCGACGGTAAACCAACCTCAGAGAATTGAAAAATTATTTTTAGTAAATATTAAAACATTACTTCAAAAGCTCTTCAAACAATAATTACTGCAGTTTTGAGAGCGCGATGAAATAACGATACTGGATGAGCTACAACCACGGTTGATTGCAGTAATTGTGTGAGTACCGAAGGCTATAGGTGGGACTATGGAATGATGACGCAGTGGCAACTGTGGCATGACGCAGGGGATATCACCCAATCAGCGAGCGCCTATAGCTGGCTTGTTTATCACTCATTTCTGCGAGTGCTCTGCAGGGATGTACGATAATTATCGTACATATACGATAATTTGGAGTCTGTGTATGATGTACGATACTGTCTTCGAAATGTACGATAATTTTGGCCTGTCGGTCATATTTACCTAAAGCAGTGGAAAAACTCCTTTTCAATGTGCATTTGTCCTGATTAAAAGGATTGTAGAGGTCTGGATAAAAGATTCGGAGGTTTCTAGAGTTTTTCTAGTCCAGTTTGAGAGCCAGAAGTATTTGTATCTGGCAACAGTGCATCATCTGTGAGCTGGCCCAGCAACGTGTAAACAACATTCTGCACGGGAGAGTAGAACAGATCTGAGGTGAGCTTGCTGCTTTTGTCATATTTCTAATATTTCATAATAGAATATATGTCATATTTCTAATTCTAATATATATATATTATACTGTACAGGGTGGGCGGAAAGTAGCTCCCTATTTTGGATTGGTAAAAAAATACGTATATTATCCATTTATTTCAGAAGAAATAATATGAAAAGGTAGGCATACATGGTAGGTTTTCTCTAAAATTCAATGTGGGCTCCAACTCTTTCCACCAGCTTCTGGAGCCGCCCAGGAATGGCGTCCACTGACTTTAGCAGGAACTCCGGCGGGATGGAGGACATGACTTCCCGAATTCGGTCCTCCAGTTCTTCCAATGTCCTCGGTTTGGTGCGGTAGACTTCTTCCTTTACCCACCCCCAAAGAAGAAGTCGCACGGTGTCAAGTCGGGGCTCCTGGCTGGCCATTGATGTGGACCACGACGACCCATCCAACGCCCAGGAAAGTGGGCATCCAGCCACTCACGGACAACAAGAGCGAAGTGCGGAGGGGCGCCATCTTGCATAAATATCAGATCGTCGATGTTCTCCCATGTGCTGACAACCGGCCAGACCTCGTTTCGCAACATAGCAAGGTACCGCTCAGCATTCATGGTGTTGCGCAGAAGGGCTGGATGCCCACTTCCCTGGGCGTTGGATGGGTCGTCGTGGTCCACATCAATCGCCAGCCAGGAGCCCCGACTTGACACCGTGCGACTTCTTTCTTTGGGGATGGGTAAAGGAAGAAGTCTACCGCACCAAACCGAGGACATTGGAAGAACTGGAGGACCGAATTCGGGAAGTCATGTCCTCCATCCCGCCGGAGTTCCTGCTAAAGTCAGTGGACGCCATTCCTGGGCGGCTCCAGAAGCTGGTGGAAAGAGTTGGAGCCCACATTGAATTTTAGAGAAAACCTACCATGTATGCCTACCTTTTCATATTATTTCTTCTGAAATAAATGGATAATATACGTATTTTTTTACCAATCCAAAATAGGGAGCTACTTTCCGCCCACCCTGTATATATATATATATATATATATATATATATATATATATTATATATATATATATAAGCACACCGGACAAAAAATTAGTCACCCCTAATAGCACCGATAGTAGGAAGTTCAAGGTCACACAGAGGGCGCTGATGTAGCATTGGTAAGTGACAAATAGCGGTGACGTAGCACACAGGATCAGATCTGTTTCGTGAGGTGGTGAAGAACAAAGTGTGTGTGAAAAATGCTCTGTATGAATTGGTCTACAATTAACCCACCCCTTATTTCTCCAGTCTAACTATAGAGTAGATCAAGTCTAGCCTAGAGATTCCGGAAATGGTCCAGAGCGGGCAGATAAATTGAGGTCCACAGTAGGATTCCTCACCAAGCTAGGTTAGGGCAATCTACCTTTACCTTTGTTAAGCTATGAGTTGATGCTGGGTCTTAGGCCACAATGTAGGCCTAAGTTGTCTGACCCAGCTTAATTTAATGAATCTACGTAAAACTGGGTTAAAAACACAATTAGTCACTTACTGCTAGTTATTAGAGAGTCTCTTTTCTCCTTCCTGTATAATTGTCGAGAGCGTACTTGCTGGTGGGGATCTTTCTTCGGTGTCTGTTCTTGTCCCTTCCCCAGTTGCGTCCTCTCGCCCCGTTCCTCGTTTTCGTTCTCCTTTGTTCTCCTTTTCGCGGGGCTTTTTCCACCAGCGTCGTGTTGGTTTTTTCCTCGGTTGGTTGATCGGTAATGTATATCTATTACCGAGCACGCTCTTGTCACACAGTATATAAATACTAGTGTGGAGAATAACTCTGGTGAGCAACCAATTGGTTTCATCCACCCAGTTATTGACATAAAAGGAATTTAATAATTGTTAGATTAACTACCTACCTACTCAGTGAACCATTTTCGTTACCTCCCAACTACCCACTCATCAGTTTTCCATATACTGGGGGCCCCGGGAGATAAAAATTTTGGTGTCATTGTCACCAATTTTTATGTCTGAGTGTAGACTAGCTAACTATTTGACTGTAAATGCCTGTTAATCTGATTAACAGTGCCTATCCTCACCTTCTCATGGAGAAGGTGTAGCATTTAATTAGAAGAGAAAATATACATCCATAGGATGAAACTGTCTATGGTCTTTACCATAAGAAAAGAAAAAGTGAAAGTTAGAAGATAAAATTACAATTCCCCAGCATCTATTTTTTGTTTCAAAAATAGTCGCGCCTTTAATGCTGTTTGTCGCTGAGGTCTTGTGTCTGTCAATGTTGTAGTAGGATGCGTTACCACTCCTACTGTCAAAGGAATAGTTACTGGAAGTTCAGTGTCTCCAGTTGTTACTGTCAGTGGAGAAGGTTCTCCAAAGTCCATTGTTTTGGGTCCAGACTCTAAAGGGTACAAAAGAGAAATGTCTCTTGTTGTGTCACCCGTTGAAGTCCTTAATTTGACCACTCTTGTTACCCCGTCTGCCCCTGGTCTGAGTTCTGAAACTCTAGCCAGGGGCCAGTATTGTCTTGGAGTACTGTCATGTATGAGAACAAGGTCCCCTACCTTAATTGTGTCAGACCAATCCTTCTTAGTCATTTGTTTATGTCTCTCCCTTAGACCCATCAAGTACTCAGTTTTCCACTGTTTAATGAAATGAGCTTTAACTCTAGTTAAATGTTGTAACTTAGTCTGGAGCTCATCATGTCGTTGAGTCCAGTTTGGGTCTTCTGAAGAGTCTATATTGTAGTCCGGCAGGAGACTAACTTGTTCTCCCCGAATCAAATGATTTGGAGTTAATGGTTCCGGGTCAATAATGTTGTCACTCACATAAGTGAGTGGTCTATTGTTGATGATGTCTCAATCTCAGCCAGGAGAGTGAGCAACTCAAATAAGTGTATCTGTTTTTTACCAATTGCTTTCTTCAAGTAATTATTTACTGTTTGTATATTCCTCTCCCAGATAGAACCATACCAAGGAGAGGCAACCGGAATATACTTCCACTTTATGTTTGAATTTTGTATATATAATTGTGTGAATTCATCGCTTAACAAGTCGTGGATGACTTGTTCACCAGCCTTGAAATATGTAGCATTGTCAGTCCAAACTGTCTTGGGTACTGAATGTCGTGCACAGAATCTCTTAAAGACAGCAACAAAAGATTCTGCTGTAAGGTCCTCCACAACATCCAGATAAACAGCTCGTGAGGCAGCACATGTAAACAGTACAATGTACATTTTTTGTTCAGTGTCACCCACCCCTACAGTCAATGCTCCTGTATAGTCAATGCCTACAGTCTCAAAGGGTCTCTTGAGAGTAACTCTCTCCTCTGGCAAAGCAGGAGGATTTGGTTTCCTATAGGGCCTAGCATGAATACGCCTACATGTGACACACTCACTCAGGACTGTTTTAACAGTGATCCTTCCCTTGGGTATCCAATAAGTTTTTCTTAATGTAGTTAGTGTCTGTGGTACCCCCATATGATATACATCATTGTGTGTTTTTCTGATGATTAATGTTGTCAAATAGCTAAATCTAGGTAAAAGGATTGGATGTTTGCTTTTGTATGACAGTTTTGATTTGTCTAATCTCCCTTTACACCTTAGAAGGCCTTCCTCATCTCTGAACAAGTTTAGATCCACAACTACTGATGGTACAGGTTCTTTTGTTTGTTTCCCATTAGTCAAGAATTCTAACTCTTTATTGTACTCTTTTTGTTGTGCATGGCCTATCCAGTATTTGGTTGCAACTTCTGTATAATTATGATTGTTTTTATTTAGCTGTTTGTTAATTGTAGTTAAACAGTTGTGAGCAAACCTCAAACAGTAGGCTGTGACCCTGACAAGTTTACTGAAATCAGAATAACGTTCATAATTAGTGATTGGTTCAACCTTTTCATTTGAAAAGATTAAATTTAATGTCAAGTTAACTTGTTCCACAGGCCATTGGTCTGTATTACAGAGCCACTTAGGTCCCATAAACCAAGTTTTGTTTGACTTCAACAACTTGTAGGATAAACCTCTGGTCAGAAAGTCTGCTGGATTTGTTTAGTTGAAACATAGTGAAAGTTTACTTGTAGGCTTTCATTAGCTTCAGCTATTTCTTTTAGCCTATTTCTTACAAAGATATTCTTACTATTAATGCTATCATTCCGTATCCAGGCAAGACAAATCTGACTGTCAAGCCAGATGTGGATATCAGTTATGTTCACATCATGGTAAGCATCCTTAAGCAATGAAATGGTTTTAATGGCTAATGCAGCAGCCAATAGTTCCAATTGAGGTATGGTTCGGGTAGGTTTGAGAGGTGCAACTTTCCCTTTTGCATAAATTAGATGACTTTCTGTAGGACTTACAAGATACGCACAGCACCCATAAGCTTGTGTGCTTGCATCAGCAAACACATGAAGTCTCTGGGGCTTATCCCTAAACCCACAGCACCTTTGAATTTTAATGTTCTGCACTTTTGTTAAATCAGCAGCTAACTTCTTCCAAGATTTTTGATTTTCATTTGTTATTGGATCATCCCACCCAACATTTGTCCTCCAAATTTCTTGGAGGAGAATCTTTGATTTTATTGTTGAAGGCAGGAATAGACCCATAGGATCAAAAATTTTGGAAGCCTCTGATAATATTTGTCTTTTAGTATTTGCTTCCTCATCAAGTTTAAAACCTTTAGTACAGATTGAATCATGACTGTTAGAAGTTGCATCCAAATACCAGTTCATACCTAAAGTTTTAACTCTGTCTGATGGCTCAGTAAGACCATTATTATCCTTTAAAATCTTTTTGTTTAAATCCTCATCATTTGAAATCCACTCTCTAAGTTCAAAGTTACCTTGTTGCATAATGTTTTGAGAGTGTTCATAGACTTCAGATAATTCAGATTTTGTTGTTGTTGAGCCTATTAGATTGTCTACGTAAAAATGTTCCTTAAGGAAGTTCAATGTTAAAGAGTTATTAAACTGGTTCAAATGATGTCCAATTGTCAATGCTAATAGGCTAGGTGAGCAATTGGCTCCAAACAACACAACATTAAATCTATAGGTTATGAACCCTTTATTCAAATCAAATGGATCCTTGAACCATAAGAACCTAAGTTGTTCTTATCATATTCATTTTTAAGATTTATTCTCAAAAATGCCTTTGAAATGTCACTTTGTACGGCATATTTATCTAACCTGAACCTCAGTAAGATCTTCACAAGGTCAGAAATGAGATTAGGACCCTCAATCAGGCAATCATTCAAACTGTGTTTATCACTGTCTTTGAGGCTACAGTTATATACTACTCTGAGTTTTGTTGTTGGGGCATCTTGTCGATAAACCCCCCCTGTGGGTTAAATAATGACAACCATCTTTTTTAAAAGGGTTATTTGTTACTTCTTCAATGAAGCCTTTCTGTAGCTGTTCTTTGAAGACATCATTATATATTTGAATATTATTATCTTGTTTGAGTTTTTTCATTACTTTATATAAATGTCCTTTAGCTACTTTGAGATTGTCTCTTAAAGTTGGACAATTTATTTTCCAAGGTAACTCAATAAAATAACTATTGTCTTTGCACTGAATGGTGTCTTCAAATCTTTCTACCATTAACTGATCTTCTGAAGTTTGATTTGTGTCATGTATACCCACAGATTCTAGCAACCATAAAGTTTGAATTGCCTCATCCAAAGTTTCATTTGATAATGATGAATTAATGTTCTCAGTTGAGATAATATTATTCAAAGTGTTGCTATTCTTACAGGTGTTATGTAGGACTGAGTTGAGGCACATAGTATTTGTTAGTCATGAACTGTTTTGGTTTAGGTCTAGGTTGTATTTGGATAGGTCACCCAAAGGGGCTATCCCTGATGGAGTCTGAATAGCTATACCATTACATATCTTCACTATGCCCTTATGAATAAGATTAATATAATCTGCCCCCATTAACATTTCAATGTTAGCTACTGTGTTGTTAGTGATATGTCTATCAGCTATTTTGTAGTGTTTTCCCAAATGATTTATGGTTTGTTCTAGTTTGGGTATAACCAGTTTGTTTTGTCCTACTTTAGAAATAATGACTGCTTCAATTTTCTCTAATTTGTTTTCTAAATGTAGTTCCAGGTCAATTGTCTTATAGCTATTTTTGTCCGAGTTATCCTTAACAAAGGATGCAATATTGAGGTTTTGTTCATTCGGGTTTGGTGTCAAACCCAATTTATTAACTACATTTTGCGAAACAAATGTTTGTTGAGAACAACAGTCTATAAGACATCTCACTGGAGTGGTGCTACCCTCACTATTCACTAAGTCCAAAGTAATAGTTGGTAAAAGAATCTCAGTGTTTCTTGTTACGTTGTTTGAGCAAACAGAATGTCCCATGAAAGTGGCATTTTCTTGATTACCTTTGTTTGGTGGAGGTATCTTTTGAGTTTGAGTACTATTGTTTGGACACTTTGGTGAATCACACATTGATGAGACATGTCGTAAACTTTTACAAAACTTACACTTGAATCTTAACCTAGATTTACAGTCTTTCTTATAATGTCCCTGGCCAGTACACTTTTTACATAGGTTCAACTGTTCACATCTTTTAGCTCTTTGGTTAAAGTCTGAATATTTGTCACACCCAGTACTACTGTGTTCATTACTTGCACAAAATTTGCAATGTAGTGTGTAAGTTGAGGCAGCAGTCAGAGATGGGCAAGATCACCAACTTTGGTGATCTTGAAGATCAAGATCAGATCACCAGAAAAATGTGATCTTGAAGATCAAGATCAGATCACCAGAAAAATGTGATCTTGAAGATCCAGATCAAGATCGTGATCTTGAAGATCACTTTTCAAGATCACTTTTTAAGATCACTTTTATATGAATTGAAAAAAGTTGTACTCTTGTAGAGTAAACAAAAACAAATTATTTTGTTAATCACTCCTGAAAAGTATCACTCCTAATACTCCCCTGAGGGCTGAGGCAATACAAGCATCGCATCCTACCCATGTCACCTGATCTAAACCACGGGGATTGACGATTCCCCTTTCAGTTTTTCAGGTGGTAAACTTAAAACTTAGTATTATCATAACTTATCAGCAAAGAAAAAACTATTAAATGACCTACATATAGTTTTTAGTTCTATTTTTCTCAATTCTCATTTCACCAGGTCCATAACCCATATCAATGAATGGTCAGCATATATAAGTAAACATTTTTTACATAGAATTTAATTTTACAGTTTTACTGCAGTACGCAATTACTGACAATATAAGGGTAAAAACCGCAAGTTAAGAGTGTTAATTTAATGTTCAACCGCTGTAAACATTTGCTTTCAGCAAAACCAATTGTTCAAAGTTGCCATCCGAGAGACGACTTCGTTTGGGGCTATGAACCATGCCAGCAAACGAAAACAACCGTTCCACTGGTGCAGAGGAAGGTAGCGTGGTGTTATACCTCTTGAAGATCTTCTTTATAGCAGGATACCTATCTAAAGAGTCGAGTGCCTTACTGGTGTCCTGCAAATAATTGAGGACTTCCAAGTCTTCCTTGTTGTTAGGAGCAGAGAATGAGCCGTCCATAGTTCTGAAGAAATCGTCTTCAGATGATGAGTCTGAGTTCACCGAACTATTACCACTGCTGTCAGAATTACAATTTCTTACAGCCATTTGCAGCTTGTCTTTTACTTGAGACTTGATTGCTTCATGATCGCCGAAATTAGGCCCTTGCAACAATGATATCCATCTAAGTTTGAAATACGGATGAGATACTGAGGCCAAAACGGCATCAGTTACCTCGGGGCTCAACGACAAAAAATGACCAAATCTGGCATTGAAGCCAGAGACGACTGCTGCCAGTAATGGCATGCAGTGTCTCAAGCGCAGGTCGTTTGGTTGGATAGGCTCCAATCTTGCGAGGGCATCTTGAGTCACTAGGACTGTTGGAAGAAGACAACCGTAGTAGCATTCTTTCTCTGCCTGTAATTTGTTGAGGGCTGCTGCAATTGGTTTTAGAACAGACAAATATTCTGAAATAAATTCCAATTCATTGTCTTTGAGGATGGGTAGATTCAGTTCTTCAAGAGCTACATTCACGTCGTTCTTATGTTTATATATTTGGCTTAATGAGTCGTACATTGAGTTCCATCGGGTGACGCATGGGTACCTAAATTGGACGCCAGTTATTTCCTATATTTTTTCTGCTGACTTGGGTTTACCAGCAGCATTCCACAGCGCCGAACATTTTCCCATTGCAGAATGCTTTATCTTCTTTAGTCCAGGTGAATTCAGTCCTTTATCTGCATCAGTTGTTGCTACCAAGTTCAATGTGTGGGAGGCACATCGAATATGGGATGATAGTTTCACTGACTCCTCTCCATGCTCTCCTGAATGTTCAGGAAAGTTGCTGATGATAACCTCTTCATCTGAATCTTTTTCATCATCATCTTCATCTGCATCATCTTCATCAATGTCGTCAGTACGATTCTGAACACGAACACCGAACTCTTTAAAGCATTTCACCATGTTCGATGCATTGTCGGTGACTGTAGATACAACTTTTCTATAAGATAAACCATGCTCCGAGTTGATCCTGTCCAATATTCCAGCAATTTTATCAAAGCTATGTGTTCCACGAAATCTTCGGCATGCCAGTGCAGCTGATCCTCGCGACAAGTCATCATTGATCTGTAATGTAAGAATATAAAATCAATGTTTGTATGAACATTTTTTGAAGCTTAATTTAATAATATTGGTTAGACACGCACCAGCTAAACTGCGCCACCAAACATTGAAGAGAAGAACTATGTGATATAAAGGAGGCAATTCAGCGATGAGTCGCCTACCATACCACCACATCAGTGACCCATCCCATAAGAGCAAAATGTGGAAGAGTCCATATTCACAGCCTGTGAATATGGACTCTTCCACATTTTGCTGTGAATCAGACACAATGACAGATGACAGAATCAGTGAATTAGTGTGAAATTACTGTGAATCACAGCAAAATGAAGACTCACCAAATTAATGAATGAGGAACACGTCGAATAATTGAAAAGATTATACTATAAGTCTATCAGACTATCAGTCTATCACCAATGGTCAATTTATCAATTATATAAAAATAATACACTAAATCAATAGCATACCCAATGCGCAGTGACTCCCATGAAACTGCGGTGATTAGTTGACCATATGTCGCATGTAACACACACACATGGTCAACTGCTGCCAGTTTTGCTTGTATGTCTTCCTTCATTGTACTGGTTGTTGTTGCAAGAGATCTAGCCAGGGTGCGTCTAGATGGCACCTGAACAGCCGGGTTGACGTCTGAAAAAAATATTTAAAAATTAAAACAAATACAATAGATTAGCTATGGAAAAAATATCAAAATATTTAGCTAGGCTAGCGATAGTCTAATGTTCATACAAATAATATGATTAATTATTTTAATCAGATATTAGCTATGGAAAAAATAGCAAAATATTTGAGTTATACTAACATGAAAGAAGATCCTTAAATTCATGTAGTTCAACTAGGCTCAATGGTAGGAGCCCATTAGCCACAAGCGAGAGAATCTTCTTTTCAAGGATATCCTTGCATATTGGTGGTCCTGGTTTTTGCTTGGAAATGTGGAACATGCTTAGTGTTGACTGCTTGGCAATTTTGGCAGGGCCAGCATTGCTGCCGCTGGCATCTTCTTCTTTAGCTGGACGCTTGCGAGATTTCTTCTCCGATTCATATTCACCCAAAAGATCCGAATGTAGTTTCTGCACAAGAAAATAAATTATTATCATGCGGAGAGACTTCTTGAACACCCTGTATAATATTTATCAGAGTATCAAACTTCTAGTTGAAATTAATACTTAACAAGATTCTAAAATTTTGTTATCTTTAACTAAAATTATTTTCACCATGATCAGTGCATTTTTATCCTATGTTAAATTGAAAGCCGAATTTCGTCCTTCAGTAATTAAATAGGAGAAATTACAGACATGGATCAGACAGAGAGAAAGACAGATACACCTGGCGTTTTATTATAGTTGGATATCGGCAGTTTTTAATGTAGTTACTAGTCCATAATCTATTAATATCTGAAGTGCACAATATATTCAAATGGACGTCTATGTAAATGTAGCATTAGTCTTGTATGGCACCAGTCACTTAAAATATGACTTGAACCATTATGTTAATGTTGCTACTTACTACTTAGTTACTAAGTAGTACTAACCCTGAGGTGCCTCAGAAGATTGCTTGTTGAGTCGAGGCCAGCAGACAGAATTGTAGTTTTCTTTGTACACTGCCTACAAATAACTTTGATACTGTTTCCAGTTTTTTCGACAATTTGAAAATATTTTCCGTTCAATAGCACAGATTGATCCTTATTACCAACATTGTTATCTAAATATATTGAATACTGTTCTGGTGACAACCTAGAATATTTGGTTCCCTTGGGAGCCTGTTGAAGTTGTAAAATTGCACTCATTATTAAAAAATTCAATCTGTAAATAAAATATGTTTAGAATTAATTTATTATGAATACGGACCTATAGGCTATATTTTATGCCTATATATAATAATATATTAATAGAACACTTTTAACATAATTGCACAGTAAATTACACTTTTTACGAGCCTAAATTCCACAGCAACTACACCTTCCATGAGCCCACGCATGACGCAAGTCACCCAACTCACAGAAAACATAAACAGTCGGTGTTGAACAAAGTTGCCACCAGATGTCGCTTGGACAAAAAACAAATGACATTCGCATAGCGGCATATTTAAGAATCTGAAATTAAAAGTGATCTTGAAGTCTAAAGTGATCTTCAAGATCAAGATCACAAGAAATAAAGTGATCTTAGATCAAGATCAAGATCACCATAATAAAAGTGATCTTCAAGATCAAGATCAGATCACGATCTTGATCTTCAAGATCACGATCTGATCTTGAAGATCAAGATCGTGCCCATCTCTGGCAGCAGTTACATTAAAGTTCTGTAATGTAGGTGTTCGTGTATTACAGTTGGTCACATTTGATTCTACAGTATCAAGTTTTGTCTGTTTGGCTGTAGCTAGTTGGTCTCTGGGAACAGTCTTTGGTTTATCCATAGTCTGGGTCTTATTTTGTGTTGGAATATTTCTCAATTTGTAATTAGTTAGGATATTGGGAAAGTGTTTTCTGATATCTTCAAGATTAGGATAATTTTCTCCCGTCTTTAGAACTAAAATATCTTTAACCCTCAAAGGAAGGCAGCGAAGAACTATGCCTTGTATAATCCAAGATGAAGCTTTAATATCTATCTCATTGCTAACCAGTTGTCCTATAATAGCTTCTAATTTTGTATAAAAATTTTCCATATCACTATGGTTATCTTTTATGGGTGCAAAATCAAAAATTTGTTGAGATAATTCATATACAATCTCATCTTTATTAATGTAATTACGTTTTAAGAGATCAATAGCTACTTCATATGAATTCCCTACGGCTGGTAAATAGGCTATCAGGTTATAGGCTGGGCCTTTAAGGAAACTAGTTAAGTAGCTAAACTTATCAACAGTTGAAATATAAGGTTTATTACCTATTAAACTCTCAAATTTGTCAATGAAAGATGGGAATTGTACCGTGTCCCCTTCAAATGTTGGTACTAGCAAAATGGGTAACTGAGCCCTCAATTCTTGTGACTCAGGATTTAGCATGCCACTTAAATTTTGTTGAAGGTTAGCTCTACTTTGATTAAAATCAGAATTAGGTTTATTTGGTGTTAAGTCAGTCAAACGAGACCGTAGTCTCCTTATTTGCTGTTCAATTGAGATTACCTGAACATCATTATCAGCGTAAAGGTCTATCAATTGTTCTTCAGCCATTTCGGATTCAACTAACTCTGAAATACTCTTATCAATGGCTATTATTTCCTTCTTTTTAGTTTCCAATTTAAGAATTACACACTCTAAATCTTCCTTACCTGGTTGTGTAATATTGTTAAAAGTGTTCTTGGCCTTTGTAACAGCACCCAACTTTGCCCCCCTTTTCTTTTTTAACTTTTTCAATTCCGCACTGTCCATGTTTAAGTCAAAATTGTTTAACTGGGGATCGTAATGAAATAGAGGACAAGAAGAAATTACCAGAGAAGAGAGAGCACAGACAAAACAGTCAAGTTTAAATTTGGTTTAATCCCCCCCAAGTACTTATGTGTCACTCAGGTCTAAGCTTATAAGAGAATGAGACTCCTTAAATGTAAATGTTTCCTAGTTAGGCCCTAGGTTGTAGACCTAATTAGGCTTGATTAGGTTAGGCTTAGGCTTAGGCTTAGGCTAGACCATTTAGCCTAATTCTGCAATTTTTGTTAAGTAAGGTTAAGGTTTGTAAATTCCCCACACACGGACCACCAATGTGAAAAATGCTCTGTATGAATTGGTCCACAATTAACCCACCCCTTATTTCTCCAGTCTAACTATAGAGTAGATCAAGTCTAGCCTAGAGGGGTCAGCCTAGAGATTCCGGAAATGGTCCAGAGCGGGCAGATAAATTGAGGTCCACAGTAGGATTCCTCACCAAGCTAGGTTAGGGCAATCTACCTTTACCTTTGTTAAGCTATGAGTTGATGCTGGGTCTTAGGCCACAATGTAGGCCTAAGTTGTCTGACCCAGCTTAATTTAATGAATCTACGTAAAACTGGGTTAAAAACACAATTAGTCACTTACTGCTAGTTATTAGAGAGTCTCTTTTCTCCTTCCTGTATAATTGTCGAGAGCGTACTTGCTGGTGGGGATCTTTCTTCGGTGTCTGTTCTTGTCCCTTCCCCAGTTGCGTCCTCTCGCCCCGTTCCTCGTTTTCGTTCTCCTTTGTTCTCCTTTTCGCGGGGCTTTTTCCACCAGCGTCGTGTTGGTTTTTTCCTCGGTTGGTTGATCGGTAATGTATATCTATTACCGAGCACGCTCTTGTCACACAGTATATAAATACTAGTGTGGAGAATAACTCTGGTGAGCAACCAATTGGTTTCATCCACCCAGTTATTGACATAAAAGGAATTTAATAATTGTTAGATTAACTACCTACCTACTCAGTGAACCATTTTCGCTACCTCCCAACTACCCACTCATCAGTTTTCCATATGTGTGTTGGATATAGTCTGCAAAATGGGTCGTGAGGCAGACGTTACTCAGTGGCAAAAAGGAGCCATCGTGTTTGGCAGAGCCCACGGACACAAAATGTCTGAAGTAGCCCAATTTGTTGGTGTGTCAATGCGTACTGTCCAGCGAGTTTACAAAGAGTGGTGTAGTTCGCAATCAACTGAAAATCGACGGCGTAACTGTGGCCGCAAAACAATTCTCGACAATAGGGGCCGCCGCCATGTTTCTCGTCTAGTAACTGCAAATCGTTTTCAAACCAGAGAACAATTGCTCCAAGAAACCAATGAGGTTCTCCAGCGACCAATTTCCGAACGGACATTGCGACGAGAACTGCATGCGATGGACATCTGGAGCAGGGTACCACAGAAGAGGCCGCTGTTAACAGCAAATCACAAATTGGCACGTTATAAATGGGCTCAGAGGCACAAAAACTGGACTGCGGCAGATTGGAAACGTGTAATTTGGTCCGATGAGTCCCGTTTTTGTTTGTTCTCCAATGATGGGAGGCGACGAGTACATCGCAGGTCCAATGAAGCCTTTAATCCTGAATGCGTCGAAGGTGTTGTTCAGGCTGGAAACAGAAAGTGAAGCGCAGGAATAGACACCCACGGACTCTGGCGGAACTTCGGGACCGGCTGATGAACGAGTGGCAGCAAATCGATGTTCAGTACATGCACAACCTCGTAGAGTCTCTGCCTCGCCGGATTCGTGCGGTTATCAAGGCCAGAGGTGCCGTCACACGTTATTAGGTACATTCTGAGAGGGGTGACTAATTTTTTGTCCGGTGTGCTTATATATATATACAGTATATATATATATATATATATATATATATAATATATATATATTTTAACTATTTTCCTATGTATTTTTTTTATTCAATGATTCATAACAGTTATCTATAATTAAATACGTGTAAAGAAATCGCATTAAATGGTTTATGAAAGAATGGAAAGTAACAATTCATTTCATTGTAAATTAATAACTAATAGCAGTAATATGTAAGAATAATCATACAATGAATTTTAAAATGAACCTGAGCAATGACACTGAAACTTGTCAGAAAGATGCATTTTAATGAAAAACTTAAAATGACTTATGAAACTCAAAGTAAGCACCTAGCCAATGCATATTTTGGATCAGTTTACATATTTTTGTTCAGAAATAAGAACATGACATGCTTGGCCTCGCGTCTGCTTCTTCTTTGGAAATCAGTTCTGCTTTTGAGTAAAGTCGCTCTGATGAGACAGACGTTACTTGAGCACGAAGATATTTCTTGACCAGAGAAGACAAGCGACTGCTCAGCGAATGCTATTTTTGTTCCATCATCTAGGAGTAGTCAGGTTGACTAATCATTTAATGGGGAATTTCTTAAAGTAGTCGAAGTAATCGATTAAAAGTAATTGATTAAGCCCATCCGGAGTGCTCTGTGCTGTTAGCCAGTTCCGTTTGCTGCTGTGTGGCAGAATGTTGTGTTTGTGCTCATCTGCTTTTATTATATTACTGTTTAAAGATTAAACATAAATAGTGGTGAGTACGGAAGCCATGTATACGTTAATTTAATTGTCTATTTCATTTGTGTTCTTTGATTTGTTTAATTTATATATACACACACACACACACACACACACACACACAAGGGCCACGCAATATATCATATTTTGCCCCACCCTTTTTTTTAGTTTCCAAGTTTCCTTGTAAGTTCCAGAAATTTTGTACACAAGTAGTTACATACCATTTTTACAAGTTTTTATTTTTCCACATATTCTCCATCCTTTTCTACGGTTTTCCTCCACCTTGAAACAAGGGCTTTTATTCCTTGCTGGTAAAAGTCCGCTGGGTTCCGCTGGAGCCACCTCTTAACCTCTTCAACAACCTCATTGTCACTCTGAAACTTTCTTCCACGAATAGCATCCTTCATTGGCCCAAACAAATGGAAGTCTGAAGGTGCCAGATCCGCGCTGTATGGAGGATGGGGTAACACAGTCAAGAGCATTTTTGTGAAGGCCTCTCTTGTTTGCAAACTGTTTTGTGGTCTTGCGTTATCGTGCAAATGGAGGACGTCTTCCAGTTTTCTCTCCAGTTGAACTCACTTTATACGTCTCTGGAGTCTCTGTAGGGTAGCAATATATGCCTCTGAGTTGTTTGTTTGTCCTTTCTTCATAATGTCCTGTAATATTATTTTGCAGGTTTATGATGACTTTATTAGAATGTTATACTTGCACCTAAGTAAAATCATTTGTGCTTATATTCAATTCAATTAAAATGATGAATCTGATGATGTCTGAATTAAACTGATGAGATGTGAGATACTTTATTATATCAAGGTAATGATATTTTCTTTGATGTAATTAATCCTAATCTGTAGTATAAACAATCCATATAAATGTTCTATGTTTACTATATCTATATTATTATTATTATAACTTGTCATTGATTATATATTTTGTGTATCATAACTATATTATTGTTATTTATATTAACAGGAATGTTGTTAAATTAAGTTGATTAAAGCCTAAGAAAAGGAGAGCGTTTCATTTCAAGTCCACCAGAATCACCCCTTTCATGTCCCAGAAGATGGTTGCCATAACCTTTCCTGCAGAGGGAGCCATTTTGAACTTTTTCTTGCGTGGGGAGTCTGCATGATGCCACTCCATGGATTGGCGTTTTGTTTCAGGTTCAAAGTGGTGTACCGAAGTCTCATCCCCAGTCACAATTCGTGAAAGGAAGTCATCCCCTTCTGTCTCGTATCGAACCAACGACTCAGAAGCAATTTCTCTTCTTTGGACTTTGTGATCTTCAGTCGTTCGCGAGGAACAAACCGTGAACACACTTTTGAGTATCCCAGTTGCTGAATTATCGTCGTCACACTTCCTTCACTAATTCCTAGCTCCAGTGATAGCTCCTTGTATGTGACGCGCCGATTTGATCGAATGATGCTGTTAGCACATTGCACAGTGTGCGATGTCACAGCCGATGCAGGGCGACCGCTGCGTGGCTCATCATCGAGGCTGGTTCTCCCTCTCTCCGATAATCTCACGTTTAGACCAGCGTTCAACTGTGCTTCGATCAACAACAGCATCTTCATAAACGTTTTGTAGACGTTTGTGAATATTTCCAACTGTTTCCTTCTCTGCGGTTAAGAACTCGATAACAGCTCTTTGTTTACGACGCACGTCACTGTCAGACGCCATTTTCGAAACTGCGTTAACCATCGGTTTTATGCAAGGGCGTTTAAAAGCTGTTTTATACAAGGAGGGGAGGTTCAAATTGGAAAAATCCGATTATGTGAAGCGCAGAAAGTTCAAACTTACAGCCCAAAAGACATTTCAGCCCCATTGCCTATTATTTAGCTAAGAAAAAAGGGTGGGGGCAAAATATATTGAGTGCCCCGTGTGTATATATATATCGTCGCCCCTCGCCGTTCTCGGATATTTCGTTCCGCGAGACCCTGCAAAGCGCGAAATCCGCGAACCACGATTCGAAGGTTCAATGGAAAAAGGGGATTTACGTGCCTGGGGACCCCCAGACACCCCTCCTAAAATATGAATACTAATTTTGAGGGGTAATAAAAACATTAATATAATTCATTTTAATATACGAAAAAGCAAAATAGTTGCTAATAAATTTGCTGACATATTTTAGTGCACAGACTATCTATAAAATCATTTTGGTTACGAGGGTAAATAGCGTTGGAAAACGGTTTTTTTCTGATACTGTATTAGAGAAAATGTACCACCAGAGGGTTTGCGAGGGGTGATGCAAGTACTGTAGTAAGAGCACCCTCAGATTGGAAACAGATGCTACGTGATCAGGGACAGCACAGGACTTGCTTCTAGTTGTGGCTAAAAAGATTTGCCGTTGCTCTGATATATTCGTCTTATTTTTGTTGAGGAATATACCCGTGCCTGCTATAGTGTTTCACTACTGAACAGTACTGGAAAGAAATAATGAAAATAGTATTTTAGACCCAAACATTGTACGTAATTTCAGTAGTGACAGAAAGGTTTGTGTGTGGGAGTTAGCGCCGCTAATTTTCAAAATTGTTAGCAAAACAGGTAGCGGCGCTAAGTTTTTAGAGAAACTCAATCATTAACCACTAAGCGCTAATTTTTCAAAACTACTTCCACTAAAATTTGGTTCCCCGAGTCTTCATTATAAAAGACTGAAGCAGCACTAACTGCAAGTTGACCATGACATCAGCATGTAGAGGTTGTAAGCTGCAATTTGTTGGACAGACTCTGTATATCCACTGTTCTGATTGTAGCAAAACATGTTGCCTGTTACGAACGGAAGGCAGAACATATATAAACTGGGGTGGTTTCAGAAAAAATTATCGACAAAATTAGTGTTAGCGGCGCTAAATTTTATTGTAGTTAGCGTTAGCGACGTGAACTTTAGGAGTTAGCGGGCACAGCACTGCCTACTGCCTCTATGCTATGCACACATTTTCAGATTAGCGGATGTCAGAGTAACGTCACTACAACGTCATTGACGTAAGGCCATCTTGGTGATGTGTTATGACGTCAAGTTGACGTTTCCATGACGTTCGCTGATCTGAAAATGTGGGCGTAGCTTACGGGCTTCTTAGGTTTATGTTCTTTCTTTATAAGTTTCAAATGAATTCCTCTTTGTTATGTAAATAAAATATTGGTACTTTCCTTTTATCCCGGACCGCCAGACTTTTTTTTAAATGTTAAGTAACTAACCTAACTTAACTTAAAGGTTAGGTTAGGTTTGGTTAGTTACTTAACATTTTAAAAAAGTCTGGGGTCCGGGATAACAGGAAAGTACCAAAATATTTACTTTCATTTAATGTAATAGTACATATATCTAGGGGTATACGTACAAAGAGATAGTTAGGTCTATAAATAAAGATGCGAAAATTATATAAAATTTGAGAATGCAAAACATTCAGGAAATGAAACAACCATATTATACACTTTATGTTTTTTGAACGACTTGCTTTGCTTTTCCAGAATTGTTCGTCCTTTTTTTTTTCATTGATTGTAAACAAAAGAGTGTAAACAAAATATTGACCATGGCTGGTAAGCATTTTCGTAAATCTCCAAAATTTTCAATTGAAGATGCATTTGAAGAAGATGTAGATGATGCTATACGTATATATGGTGCAACAAATGAAAGGTCTCCTCTTAGACCATCTGCTGATATAATAAATAAAGAAGCGGAAACAGAAGTTAAAGTTGAAGTTGAAGTTGAGGACCCTTGTTCATTTCACGAAAGACCTGCCAACAATCGCACTTTTAGTTTTCTTAACAGGCATGATCATCGTGGATTTTTACCCGTTTCTACTGAGCCTGATGTAAGTTTTCAACAGTTTTATTGACTGTCTTGTGTATACATTTGTCAGGGCCTGATTAACGACATTTTAGCAACAAGTGTGTGTAGGGATTGCTAGGCTAAGCTTGGTTAAGTTAGTTTATCAGTCGATAGAATGTCTCTTGGGGGTAATGCATACCCACTTTAAAGACAACTCGTACCCAACTAGGAGCAACAGTAGCTGTAGTAGTTACTGTCAAAACACTAACGAAGATATCATGACATGACTTAAAGCATCAAGCATATTTTTGGTGAAATGTTTGGTAATTGTCTTTACACCGTCTGTTTTTATGATGAGAAACTTTTCTGGTCAATTTTGAGGTGTTTTGCACGAATCTGCCATTCATTTCCTGTGCAAATGTGTAGTTTTCGAGATATTGTCATCTCGAAAACTACACATTTGCACAGGAAATGGATGGCAGTTTCATACAAAACACCTCAAAATTAACCAGAAAAGTTTGCACTTGTCATTTTCGTTTAAACTAACAAAAATATCATGACTTAACCTAACCAATCATCAAGGGTGTACAGTTGACCTAACTGGGTATTCAATTGATCTAACCGGTGTCATGTACTGAACTGTCTGCAAAACATTAGGACTAATCAATTTATGATGCGTGATCTTTATGGGGCTTCACCCCTGTACCCCCAAGACCTAAATTATGTGATAATGTAATAATATGTGCCCACCTTGCCTTGGTAGTCCACTAAATTTTGCGTGCCTTTAAAGATTGAAACACTAAAATAACACGTTTATTTTTAGGATTTTTTTTATGGCACCTAAAGACCTTCTGGTCTTTTCTTAAAATACAAGCACTATTTCATTTAGGGTAGGTCACGGATGTCTTAATTATTCCATGATTGAAAAAAGGTGGTAATGGTTCAGAATAGGGGCGCCACCTTAATTTTTGTATTTTTTCTACCAAAACATGCTAAAACCATTGGTTTCCTGTTGTTTAGGATCATTGTGACCATTGCCATTACAGTAAATTATTGCTTGAAGTGATTTCACCCCCCCAACCCCTCTTACAATCTGGGGGGACCACCATGGGAACCAGGGGGTTTTGGGTGGGGGAACACAGCACAAGCAATAATTTACTGTAATAGCGATGGTCAGATTTATCCTAAACAATAGAAAACCAATGGTTTTAGCATGTTTTGGAGGAAAAAACATGTCATGAAACATCAAAAACCATGAGAAAAACCTAGGTTTCATGGAAAACCTACGGTAACCTAACTAACCTAAAAAATATAAAACCTTATACCGATCAATTTGTGATATGTGATCTTTACGGGGGCTCTGCCCCCGTACCCCTGAGACCTAAATTATACAAATTGGACACACTACATTTAAAGGGAGAATACCATGTGAGCTCTACTAGTGTCACCTCATATCCAGCACAGACCAAAGCCATTTTCAAACTGAAGTGAATGAATGATATGATAGTAGGTTTGCCAACTCAAAATTTCCTAGATTCATACCCAAAAATATGTTTTTCATAATTTTCTAACTTCGTTTTTTTTTTACTATGTGACACATGTAATCAACGTATTTTAATGAGAGAAACAACTTTGTCTCTATGGTATTTTTCAAAATTTTGCTTAATTAAGTGGCGCCCGTATTCTGAACCATTACCAAAAAGGTCTAAACTTGGTAATGGTTCAGAATATGGGCACCACTTAATTAAGCAAAATTTTAAAAAATACTACAGAGACAAAGTTGTTTCTCTCATTAAAATACATTGTTTGTACGTGTTGCATAATCAAAAAAACGAAGTCAGAAAATTCCGAAAAAATATATATAGCTACTTCAGTGCTATGAATCTAGGAAATTTTGAGTTGGCAACCCTACTATTGTTCATTCACTTCAGTTTGAAAATGGCTTCGGTCTGTGATGGATGTGTGGTGATGCTAGTAGAGCTCATGGCCATGTTGAGAACTTGATTCGTCATGTGCCCTAGATGAAGACTAAAAAAGTGCGTAACTTAACATGTTATTACATTATCATTTGTATAATTTAGGTCTCGGGGGTACGGGGGTGGAGCCCCCATAAAGATCACACATCACAAATTGATCAGTATAGGGTTCAGGGTATAAGGGTTTTTTCCACCAGAACATGCTAAAACCATTGGTTTCCTGTTGTTTAGGATAAATCTGACCATTGCTATTACAGTAAATTATTGCTTGTGCTATGTTCCCCCACCCAAAACCCCTGGTTCCCACAATGGTCCCCCAGATTGTAGGAGGGGTTTGGGGGGGGGGGGGGGGTGAAATCATTTCAAGCAATAATTTACTGTAATGGTGATGGTCACATTCATCCTAAACAACAGGAAACCAATGGTTTTAGCATGTTTTGGTGGAAAAAACACAAAAATTGGGGTGATGCCCCTATTCTGAACTGTTACCCTAAACTCTTGTCTTCATCGAGGGCAATATGGTGGATTACGTCTTGAAAGTCAAATATGCAAAACTGACACGTCATACTTCTGGTCACAAAAACACCGAACTGAACAGACCAACAATTGCTAAAAATGATTTAATTATAAAACAGGATAAATTGAATTACGCAGAAGTAGCCAGAATCACCAAAAATAAGAAATATTCACCAAATAGTCAATATATATACTATATATATATTGAAAAAACAAAAAATAGGAAATATATTTTAACCCTTTTGCTGCGTCGCAGTTTGGAAGTAACTTACTCCTAACAGTGCAGTTTTGATGGTAAAAAAATAAAATATGAAATTCAAACATTTTATTACATTTTTGCAATTATAAACTTACGTAGCATTTGAAAAGTAAAATAAAAATATTAAAAAATAAAAAAATAATTAATTACTTTTTAATTCTTAAATGCAAAAGTCGACTATTGTCGACTGTATTACAATTTTCAACAGCATCACTGCGATGAGCGACTTTAGTCACACCCTTTTTCTGACCTAGTTATTTGTTTCAGAACAGCTGCATACCTTTTTGTATACTTTCTTTGTGTGAAAAATTTCAAAACAAGGGACAACACATAATGCTGGTGTTCGAGGGCATTTGTTGCAAACATATGAGGTTTGTTTTCTTTTACACTCTCCCTTTCCTTTTTTGTTACATTTACTTGGAAGTATACTGCAAACAACACAGTTCGGCTTCATTTTTTTGTCTTCATTGCATACTGGAAAATGCCTCTCAACTAACCTATTTGCCATTGGTGTGTCCTCACCTTCCTTTTTCCTTTTATTTGGATTGCCGCGAGTGGCATAACCTTCTAGCATACCATTTACTACTACTTCTCTGAATTTTTGGGGCAACATTTTGTCATTGGGGTTTTGAATATTATAACAGATATTGCTGTTTACCAAAGCTACTTCGACTATAAAATGCCATATAGTTTGGTACCATTTCTTTGATTTTCTCTTGAAAGGATACGTAGAACACAGTTGGTCAAATTTATCTACTCCCCCCATGAATTGATTATAAGCTTGTTGGATAGTAGGTTTATGAACCACTTTCTTTCCTATCTTTGAATTCACTTCAACTGGAGATATTCCTGTGTTGCCTACATTTGAAATCATGTTCACCTTTCCTCTATCTTGCCAGGAGGTAGCAATAAGTGATTTATTATAGTTTATCCATGTGGTTGGCAGATCACCTTTTTTTCCTTCCTTACATTAATTTTTTCCCATTTTAGTGGGCCTCCTACCTCCTCACCAGCATCTATATCAGTAAGTTCATCCTCTTCAGAATTCTCATTTGAAGAATTTGATTGTTCTACTTCTTCATCCTCTCCGTCTGTAGAGGAACTATCCGAGTCAGTAGCAGAAATCAATGCTTGAATTATTTCATTTGAAAGGCTTTGCTTTTTCATCATGCTGGGGTATAAATCTGTAATATGAATGCAGTAGTTACTCAAAATGATTATTGAAAATAGTTTGGGAATGGTCAAAGTTTATATAATATATAATCATAAATTATATAAAAGCTTCTTCAAACTCGTTATAATAGGACTCATTTCAGAGCTAGGCTAACGTGTCTGCTTTGTACATGAAGTGAAATAGTTTATAAAGTAAATGTTAACAATTGGAAAGCATAATATAAAACTATATAAGTATGATATGAACATGTAAAAATATATATAAAATATAAAATGCAATAAGTATTCATTCATAATAATAAAATAAAAATGACATAATAGAAAAACATGAATGCGCACTTACAGCGAATCTTCGCTCACAATGACAGCTGCATACTGCCTCAAATCTAGCAAGCACTGACGTATATACTCCGAGCAAACAAAAAAAATGACTCAAATCTGAGTCGTGAGAGTATTGTCGATTGTAGCACTGAAAGGAAAAATTATTTCAGCAGTGTGGACTTTAGTCGATTGTTGCACTGAATGGTTAACTCTATTTGGGCGACAAATGTCGATCACCGCAGCAAAAGGGTTAATAAAAAAACACATTTTATACAAATCTGCACAAGATAAGATATATATTTTCTTAGTCAGTTTTGAATGGCAATTCAATATATTATACTGTTTTAACCGCGTGTGAGCGGGTTCAAAGACGAATATTAACCAAATGTTTATAAGTCCATCAGTATTTTTTTAGGTAAATGTTTACTATGACACCACCACCTCCAATTTTTGGTAAATGTTTACTATGACACCACCACCTTCAATTTTTTTGCAAAATACATTTTTTAGTAGTTTTTGGTGTGTTCTGTTCAGATCTGCTATTCATTTGTTGTGGAAATGACCCAATTAAAAGTTACGAGACATTGAAGTTTACTAAGTAAATATAGGGAATTTTGGGCATAAGCATGGGTCATTTCCACAACAAATAAATAGCAAATCAGAACAAAACACACCAAAAACTACTGAAAAATGTATTTTGCAAAAAACCCAACCTAACCTAACCTTACCTATACCTAACTTTCTCATTGCTTGTATTACACACAATGGACACTTCCTTGTTGATGGTAAAATGTTATGCGCAATGAAAATCTCTATAGTGGCTTTATCGTTATTATAAACACACGCTATCAGTTCTTTGAAATCGTAATTACAGCCTTCACATGCCATATCTAAATTTATTTAAAGGAAAATGGCATCAATCACTAGACTAGATGAAAATCAAAATAAATTTTGTTATTATAAATGCGCATTTGACGTGATGTCACGTCAAATGGATATCATTAATTAAAATTTCAGAAGCAAATATCTTCGTAAATACGAATTTCCCCAAATAAAGACATACACCATTTTTCTTAGTAAATTATGATGTACTACTGGAAATATTTCATTTTACTTGGGGTGCAGCTGGTGTTATAGTAAACATTAACCTTTTTTTACAAGAGTACATTACAGGCTTTTGAGGAATTTTGGAACTTTAGGCTAGGTTATACGGGTATATTAAAACTATATTTTTTCCAATTGTTTTTGATATTGTTTGAATGACATTAACCCTTGTTCAAACCATATTAAAAACCATCAGAAAAACATAGTTTTGATTTACAAAGCTTGTAATGTACACTTGTAAAAATTTATGGTATTTCTTTACTATTACACCAGTCTCCAGTAGAAAGTTTTAAAAGCTGGTTTTCAATGTGCTGAATTAAAAAATGATACTCATTTCTATCACAAATGATTTGTTAAAGAGTTATTGAAGCTTAACTCTCTAAAGGGAAAAGGGTAAAGGTATTTTTTTAATTATTTTTAATTTTGGATAATGTTAGGTTGTTTTAGGTTAGGTTTACTTAGGTTGTTTTAGGTTTGGCCAATTTTGAAGGTGAAATTTATGTTTTTCTTATGGTTTTTGATGTGGGTAAATCCAGGTTAAATAGACAGATAAACAACATGGCCATTTCTTCAATTTGCATAAAACTTGGTCTTGGGGCGTTTTTTAGTGAAAAAAAACAAATTCCCAAATTTTTTTGAAAATTGGTCAAATAGGTCAAAATTTAGGGTCAGGTTTAATTTTGGCCAAATCGTGACCTAAGAATTTTTTAAATCCCTATATCTCAGCTTCTAATTGTCATAGCTTAATAAACCTTATATGGATGGAAGCAGAATGAGCTCTAGTTTCCAAAAATGGTACTTTCATTGTGATAATTTAATACAAAAAACACTTAATTTTGAAAAAACAAAAAAATTTCAGGATTTGACATTGAAGGGATCAATTTTTTAAAAAATTTATTGAAGAAAAAATGTTGCCTGAGCAAAGATCTACCATAATCAGCAATAAAAAGTTAGCTTATAGGCCATTATATAGCTTAAAACTTAATTTTATTAATGCTAGCTTCATTTTTTATTTTTATTTTTTTCAGATTTTAATAACTATATATTGAAAGATACAGGTGTACCTAAATATCTACCTAAATAACTTAAAAAAATGCCACAAAATAAAATTATATTATTGTGATCCTTTAAAAAAACGAAAAAAGAATTTTCAATAATATTAAAAAAGTTACGGAATGTATGGCTTCTGTAAGTTATGGAGTTCTTCAAAAGGATCAGCTATTGTGTAGCAATTGTTACACCTTAATAAGAAGTCAACCTGGAATACTGGAATCTGTACCAGCACCAGCAGAAGAGGCTGTACCACTACAAGAACTGTGTCCTTTACCAGCAAATGAAGAATCCTTTGAGCGCAGTAGTAGCTCTTCTACAAATATTTCTACGGCTCCAACTATTGAGGAAATTTTTTTGGAAGATCCACAACATAATAAAGATATACTTAGTGATAAAATATTACCATATTTAGATGAGAGCCCCATAAAAACAGATAAATATTTTTAAATAACCATATATTTATTTTTTATATAATTAATGAAATCTTTCAATAAACATATTTAATTTTTATCTAATTAATAAACCAAGTCTCAGTTAGACAACTAACATACATTACATATACATATATAATTTAATAATATTTGTATCAATTGTAATTTTGTAATTCTTTACAGGTGGATTAACATCACAGCAAAAACAAGGATACAGTATGTCTTTCCAGCTCAAGATTTAGAAAATTTCTCAAGAAAACTTAAAACAAATTAGCATATGTATGAAGTTAGCACTTAGCCTGTATGTAGAATGTAGAGAGTAGATACGTATTTAAATTACAATTAATAATTACAAACGCTAAGTATATCCTTATTATATTGTTATCCTATTACTATTTAATATGTTGTTTCATTAAATAAATTTTTGATTATGAAATTCTGAAAAAATGAAGAAAGCCAGCATTAATAAAATTAAGTTTTAAGCTATATAATGGCCTGTAAGCTAACTTTTTATTGCTGATTATGGTAGATCTTTGCTCAGGCAACATTTTTTTTTTTTAAATTGAGCCCTTCAAGGTCAAATCCTGAATTTCTTTTGTTTTTTCAAAATTAAGTGTTTTTTTTATTAAATTATCCCAATGAACATACCATTTTTGGAAACTAGAGCTCATTCCGCTTCCATCGATATGAAGTTTATTAAGCTACGACAATTAGAAGCCGAGATATAGGGATTTAAAAGATTCTTAGGTCATGATTTGGCCAAATTTTGACCTATTTGACTGATTTTCAAAAAAATTTGGGAATTTGTTTTTTTCCACTAAAAAACATCCTCAGACCAAGTTTCGTGAATATTGAAGATGTATTAGTGTTATATCAGCACTTCTACCTGTGTGTTTATCCTGGATTTACCCATATATGTTTTGTATCAATCTGACTTTCAAAATCTTTGGAAACCACTCATTTTTGTGATTCTCCCCACCCAAGAACTCCTGGTTCCCACTGGGGGTCCCCCAGGTAAAAAAGGGGTAGAAAGTTTTAAAAGCTTTAAGCTTTAATAACTCTTTAACAAATCATTTGCGATGGAAATGAGTATCATTTTTTAATTCAGCACATTGAAAAACATTGAAAACCAGCTTTTAACACGTTGGCTCCCACACGACCTACCGGAGGGTCGTGGTGGTATGTATGCAAGAACCACATGACCCTCCGGTGTGTCATCTCATTATTTCTTTTCAATGAGCCTTTTGAGAGCTGGGACGCTACGATTGCTTAAGTATGTGATTATGGTACACTAGAACAAAAAAAAATTTCTATATTTTAGAATTTTTTTTTCGTTTTTCTTTTGATTTTCACATTTTTTTTCTTTTATAAATTTTTTTCGTTTTTCTTTTGATTTTCACATTTATAAATTTTTATGCCGTATTTATGTGCTTTCCCAGGATTGTATTGACGAAAAACTAACTGTCCACGCCATGGCACCATTGTTTCGTCAACAGCAATGTATTCACCCGGAGTATTAGCAGAAGTGAAATTTTTTTCAAGGATTTCTAGAACGTTCCTAATTTTCAGTAAGCGGTCTGTTCCAGCGGTTTGGTTATCTGCAAAGTGCACAAATCGCAACAGTGCCTGAAACCTGTTTCGGGACATTATTTGAGTATATAAGAATTTTTGAAGAAGGGATCTTTTTGCCAATAATTTTATATCTTTGGATATTTTATAACTCCCATGTACATAGTGATGCCCAAGAACTTCTTTATTTCATCACAGTTGGTGTCTGTCCATTTAGTTAGCCTAGTATTTCCAGCAGTCGTATTTTGGTGATAATTGCGATTTGTTTCCTCAACTATCAGTTCAAGTATTTCATCAGTTACCATAAGTTTATATGCATCATAAGGAGTGACAACAGTAGCTGACCCCAAACCTGGATCGATAAATGGAAAAGTGTGTTGCAGGGAACCATCCACTGGGTGCCACCCATTCCCTGAAGTATCATCTTGATTATTATTTGCATTTTCAGTGTCACTTTCAGAATCCGATTCAACTTCTGCTTCAGAAATCTCTGTATCGGTGCTATAAGTACCAGAAGGATCATAAAGAGAATCTTCTGAAGACAAATCACATTGGAGATTATCATCTTCATCTTCACTGCTGGAACTATCTACAACTGTTTTTCTTTTCTTAGAAGTATAAAATAGATTTACTGGCACTTTGCTTGGATTAGCACTCATTATGGTGGTTGCTATTTTTATTTAGATTTAGAATATTGCTAATTTATATTTAGTTTTGCTAATTTAGTATTATGCTAATTTACTAATTTAGTATTGCTAATTTATATTTTATTGCTAATTTGCATTTATATTTAGAATATTGCTAATTCTTTTAGCAACCCACGGGTGGGTTGTGTGGGACTCTAGGTTGTAATATGTAATATTACCCACAAGTGGGTCGTGGGTCAAAAACACTATCTATGTGATCCTTGCCTCACATATGATATAGTGTAAAAATATTATGGCGCTCATATCAAAATTAATTAAGATATCGTATTGGGACCCTGGGACAAAACGAGAAATGAGGCTCGGGAGCCAATGTGTTAAAACTTTCTACCAGAGACCAGTGTAATAGTAAATACTTACCAAATTTACCAGTCCATCATGGTTACTAACATTAAGTTGGTCAAAAATTTATTTTTCATTTAAACTTTTGGGATCACCTGAAGATCAGGGTGCCCAGCCTTCGTTAGTTAGCCTTATAATGCTAACTAATGAAAATACCATGACTTAACCTAACCAATCGTTAGGTCAACTGTATGCCCTTGATATTGGTTAGGTTAAGTCATGATAATTTTGTTAGTTAGCCTTTTAAAGCTAACTAACGAATGCTGGGGCCTTGATCTTCAGGTGATCCAACTTTTGTCCTACATGTCTGGTATGAGTAAGTTAATTTCATTTAAAACTTTTACTCACTAACAGTGGGCAGGCAGGGCTAGATTATCCAATAGGCATAATAGGCACAGTACCTAGGGCCTATGAAACTCTTGAGGGCCTAAAAAAAATCTCTGCTAACTCAAACTTAATAAATTGCTGTAATTGAATTATTTTATAAAACTTATTATAATGCATCTACAAATGTTAGAGTTTATTGAATCATCACTGTGCTGCATTCTTTGCAGCTGTCAAACTAGGTACAAATAAAAGTAATTAATTTCTCAAATGCAGCCTTATAAATAGCAAAAATGAGCTGAATGTTCTACTAAATAATTTAATCATATTTCAGCTATTTTGATATGCTTGTTTTCATCAGGGATAGTATCATAATCAAAGAATTATAGTATCAAAGTAACATAGTAATAGTATTGAAGTATGTCATTTATAATAGGATAAGTACTTGCTTGCAGACTTATGACAATCAGTTTGGCTTTAGTGAAACATGGTACTGATATGTGTATTTATATGCTAAAGGAAGCTGTCCTAAAAGTACAAGATGTCAAGTATCAATGCATATTCCTGTTTTTTGGATGTATCAAAAGCATTTTATCGAGTTAACCATCACAAATTTTTCAAGAAACACTTGTGTTGAGGGGTATCTAAATATATACTTAGGATACTTGCATTCTGGTATACAGAACAGACCATGTTGTAAGATGGAAAAGCACTGTATCACCAGGTTTTAAGGTAACTAATGGTGTTAGGCAAGGAGGTATATTATCACCCTATCTTTTCTGTGTATACATGGATGACCTTACCAATGAACTAAAAACTGCACATACTGGCTGTGTCATTGGCAAGGAAAAAATTAATCATTTAATATATGCTGATGACCTCGTTCTTCTGTCACCTCCCCATGGGCTGAGAGTACTATTAGAAATATGTGAACAATATGGTATAGAAAATGACATCACCTATAATGGGGCAAAGAGTTGCATTTTGATTTTAGTTGTAATCTACTGAAACGTGTATCATGTGGGTCTTTTGAAATGAATGGTCAGACAATACCTGTCAAAGACACATGTAAATACTTAGGTCATGTAATTACTCACAAGCTGTGAGATGAACACGATATTGAGAGGCACCATAAAAAGCTGTACCATATGTACAGGGTAACATGCTAGTAAGGAAATTTGGTATGTGTTCAGAATCAGTTAAAACTTATCTTTTCAGAACTTACTGTACTGCATTGTATACATCCCATCTGTGGTGGAACTATACAAAAACTTCTATGAATAAACTCTGTTGTTTATAATATTATTTTTTGTATGCTATGTAGGGAACCAAAATGGTGCAGTGCCAGTTTTGTTTACTATGCGTAACCTACCTACCAGCCAAATTTTAATCCTGAAGAATATATATAATTTCATTACTGGGGTCCAAAACAGCTGTGTGTTATTGTACAATGTCTTGTCTTCAGATACTGTGTACCTCTCACCTATATGGCAGTCTTGGTTCAGACAACTGCTGGTTTACAATACCTTATTTTTTGTAATGTAGCAAAGATTATACTGTATATGCATATTAAGTTGTGTTATAATAAGATTATATTTGTATGTTGGGTTAAATGGCTATGCTGGCCTTATTTTTTGTATTACATTTGGTGTATAATGCATAAGATTGTACTTGTATGTTAGGTTAAGTGGCTATGGATTGTTACTGATCTGCAACAAAAATGTTTTGGTTGTATAATTAATAATTTAAAATATAGTTTCCACAGAATCATATCCAAATTCAGCTTCCCATAATTCATCAGCATTTTTATTAAACTTTTATTTTCATAATTTTTCTGATTTCTTCATTAAGCTACAATTATTTTCTCCTACATATACAAATGATTTTTTTCAGTTAATGATGTCTCATGTAATAACAATATACATAAAATTGTCAGATAATTAATCAAATGGTATGCTACTATGCTAGGTTTAAGTGGCTATGTTGGCCTTATTTTTGTATTAAGTAAGTTCAGTGTATAATATGTAAGATTGTACTTGTATGTTAAGTTAAGTGGCTATGGATCACGAATGATCCGCAATAAAGATGTTTTGTTTGTTGTATTATAGATAAAATATCATAGTCATAGTATCAAAGTATCATAGTCATATATTATATAGATCTATGATTATATTATGGGACCCTGATACATTGTATACAATGCAAATATTTATCTTTATACAGTAAAACCTGCACTATCCAGCAATGAGCTATCTGGAAAACTAAAAGTTATAGAAACTGGCAAATTTCATATTAGGCCAATACAATTCACCAATCTAGAAACTGGGAAGCTTTCCAATGCCATCCAAAAAAATCTAGAACATCCCTAACATTTTTAATAAAATAAAACTAAATTTTACTTGTTTCAATTGTCCCATACATACTTAGCATAGTGTTTATGTTGATTACAATATAGTTTACATTGGTGTACAGTGCAGTATAGCCAAAATTTGAGTTTTACTATTACTGTCCATTGGTTTTTTCCTAGGTTAATGGTACTCAGATAACTGAAAAATTTAGACAACTGGAATGGCCTAATCCCTGAGCTTGCTGGATAATGAAGGTTTTACGGTATCTATCTTGGGGGCCTATGATTATGAGAGTGCCTAGGGCCTACAAAGACTTTAATCCAACCCTGTGGGCAGGGCATAGTGCCATCAGAAAACTTGGAGATTATGCAATCTGGATTTCATGGAGACCAGATTACACTAGGTTAGGTGGTTATTTTAGTTTGGCCAGAGTTGGTCATGAGGGAAATAACTAGCCAATCAAGATCTTTGTAACAAATTTTGGTACTTTTCCATTATACCCCTGCAATTTCTTTTTTTTCCCCAGTTAGGTTAACTATATGCCCTTGGCAATTCTGTAGGCTAAGTTGTGATGGTTTCATTAAAACTAATGAATATTTTAACACAAATATCATGACAACCTAACCCATTGTCAAAGGTGTACAGTTAACCTAACCAAGAAAGAAGAAATTGCAGGGGTATAATGGAAAGGTACCCAAATTTTTACGTCACAAAACTGGTCTGTGTGAAAATTAATACAGTATTTATATACCCAAGTTTTGTTATAGGCCCTATGTGGATGCATTACTCTAGATTGCATAATATAATCAAATTTTCCAACAGTAGCTATTGCATTACATTACATTATATTTCATTTGGAAAACATGAAACCACTCAGTACTATCGAGGTGATCCAAGTCATTAGTTACATTTTTAATAAAAATAATCTTGCAAGATGTCACACTCAAGTCAGCTAATTAATATACATCTATTTACTACCACCATAGTAGCCTACAGTGGTGTAGTGCTAAATAAAGAAGTGAGGGAACGCATTTTGAAAGTGTTACTCAGATGCGGGGGGGACAATGGTGAGCGCGGCGAGCCCATACAGCTGGGGGTCCAGAGACACTGTAAGCCCCCCGGAAAATCTTTTGAAATCTGACCAATTTCAGGGATATTTTGAGGTCATATGCACTGGATATTAGGATATATTCCAAGGTTGAAGATGCAGTATTTCCAGTGTCATTAGATATACGACATCCAGTACAATCAATAAAAATAGCTAACAACTGGAATGATTAACTAAAAAAAAGTTAACTGGTACGCCGTGGTGACTGTTTCACCAGATCTTTATAGGCTAGCATTGCCTCAGTCGAAGCTAAAAGAAATGAAGCAGTTAATGATTCTTTCTCATATTTCTTCTAGGGGTGGGAATTAAAATTTCATGACGTTAGAGATTTGTAAGTTCGGATTTATTTGAAATAGTGAGGGAATGCCGTTCCATCTACCAAAAAAAGTAAGGGAATGCCGTTCCCACGCGTTCCCACAGCACTACACCACTGGTAGCCTATATAGCTGAAGCAAAGAATATACACTATATACAATCTACAAACTATCTCTCTCACTCATGAAAGTGTCTAAATTTTTCTTAAAATTAACTAATGAGCTACTGTTTACCACATCATATGGCAAGTCATTCCAAAAATCTACTACTATATGACTGAAAAAGTATTTTCATAGGTAAAGTCTACAAGTCTCTCTTCTAATTTTCTTATGTCCATGAGTTTCCTATCAGTATCTAGTGAGAAAAAGTTACGTACATCTAAATTGTCCAAACCTGAAAACATTTTGAACATCTGTATCGTATCCCCCCTCATACAACATCTCTCAAAACTAAACACCTAATTCCTTTAATCTATCCCTGTATTCCAATCTCCTTAGGTTAGGGATAAGCTTGGTTGCCCTACCTTGCACACCTTCAACCATATCAATATCATGTCTAAGGTGAGGGGACCAAGCTTGAATGCAGTATTCTAAGTGAGGCCTAACATAAGAATTATATAATTTACAGATGACTTTCTTACTCTTGTAACTAACATTCCTCTTAGTAATACCTGACATTTTATTTGCCTTATTTCTAGCCTCTAAGCACTGCTTAGAAAATTTGAGACCACTACCAACTATAATGCCAAGATTCCTTTCCTGTCTAACATCCTCCAACCAATTCCCTTGCATCTCGTAACTAAAGTTTTCATTATTTCTACCAAAATGCATGACTTTGCATTTTTGAACATTGAATTCCATCTTCCATTTACTAGCCCAAGCAACTAATCTATCAAGATCCTTTTGCAGTTTATAAGAATTTTCTATATTTGTAACTGGAGCCTACTTTTGTATCATCTGCAAATTTAGAAATTTTACAACCTACTCCTACTACTGGACCTAAAACTGATCCCTGTGGTCCCCCACTTTTCACTTTCTGCCACCCAGATTCATGACCATTTAGAATTACCCTCTGTTCTCTGTCTAACCATTTTTCTACCCAATTTATATAGAAGTCTCCTATGTGGAACCTTGTCAAATGCTTTACTAAAATCCAAATAAATAACATCTACATCATTTCCATTATCTACCTGATCAGTTACAAATTCTAAAAAGTCTAAGAGATTAGACAAACAAGACCTCTCTGATCTAAATCCATGTTGTGAACTTGAAATAAGATTAAAATTCTCCAAATGATCTTTAATATTATTCTTTATAATTCTTTCTAGTATCTTTCCTACCAATGATGTCAAACTAACAGGCCTATAATTTCCTACCTCCTCCTCACTACCCTTTTTGTAAATGGGTACTGTGAAAAAACTATATAGGGCTATGGGTTGATTGCCTGATACCCTCATCTGTTGGAAATTTCCAGCAGACTTCAGTGAAGAGTTAATGACAAAAGCCCTACGTTTTTTCGTTAGAGAGTTATGTATATGTAGGTCTTCAAAGGACCTCTTTGTTTATTTGCCTTTGGTATTTGCGCTGCCTATATGGTAAAGAAAGGAATTGCCTTACCTTATTATTTCGTTGGGCCTCACTTCTGTTTCAATGTAGGGCCATAGTACGATGAAGCTACACACAATGAGTTCACTCGATGTAACTAATATAGGCAGTCACTATTTAAACATCTAAAGGAACAGGCTGAGTTCAAGTGAACCGCTATAATATAATCTTCGTATTTTTATTATCTGCTGATTTAGCAAATGTCATTGACTCGTTTCTTGATGTAATTTTCATGAGTTGGCAGTGCAAAAGTTTGAACACAAGATCCTAAATTTGGTTTTCTTGTCGTTATGCAGGCCCGATGCCTACATATGGGTTCTATGTACGTATGGCAACTATTTCATTCCCAATAGGCTATGTTGCCAATCCCGAGGCAATTGTGTAGATATTTAATTCAATTAATTTATATTTAATTAAGAAGTAAAAGTACCACATACGATACCATGTTGTTAGCATGTATAGTTTTTCCATATACTGGGGGTGGGGGGGATTTTGTATGTTGTAGATTAAATTTTTTGACAAACTGTGTAAAAACATATAAAATGGATTAAAAAGAATGAAGTAGGAATTTAGGAAGAGAGGTGTTACTCAAAACCTATTTAAATATAAAAGTTCAAGAGGCCAACTTCTCAAGTTTAGTTTAAAGTTATGTCAATCAGTTTGACTCCCCTTAGGTATAGAAAATTTATGGAATTAAAGTAAAGTTATTAAGCATTTTAACTTTGCTCATTAATTATTTGTGTAAATTTTATAAGTCACCAGTTTTTAAATGATGGTTTACTAATGTTGTTTTGGAGTTTTGTCATGTTTTATTTTGTTAACGATTTATGTTTTGAAGTGACTTCTACATTGGTGAGTTAATTGAAATGTACTGTACTTCCATGTGTTGTTTGGTTAAAAGAGTTTGTACTGTATTCAAACCACCTATAGTCTAGGATCTGGCCCAGAGTTCGTATAAATTTCTGGGTACAGAGGTTTTGACAACTCATCTAGACTAATTTTGGGGCGGAGAATCCAAATTTTTCTATGCCATCGCACCAAATTGGTGCAAAAGTGGTCAAAATGTAAAATTTTATCAGTTTTTCGTATTTTTGTCATATTCTTGAGTTGAAAATTTTTTTAAGGGCAATTTTTTGTTTGAGAATCTGTTTTTGTAACATACTGCTGCCTAAACTAAGAAAACTGTCAAAAAATAACAGCAAAAATAGTAAAAATTAAGTAAATATTGTCAAAAAATCGCAAAAATGAAATTTTTGGCTATTTTGGTATATAAACTAGCTCTAACCAATCATATTGAACTAAATAGTCAAGAAATTAGATATTAATAGCTCTGCAAGAATTTATTAAAACAAAGTATGCCCAAGGGAGGCTGCAAGACCGTTTTGTTTGGCACAAGGGAGGCTGCAAGACCGTTTTGTTTGGCTCAAGGGAGGCCGCAAGACTATTTTGTTTGGCCCAAGGGAGGCTCCAAGACCATTTTGTTTGGCCCAAGGGAGGTTGCAAGACTGTTTTGTTTGGCCCAAGGGAGGCCACAAGACCCCTTTTTTAGTTTGGTCTCTGGCCAAGGGAGGCCACAAGACCCTTTTTTGAATAGGTTGGTCTCTGGCCAAGGGAGGCCACAAGACCCTTTTTTGAATAGGTTGGTCTCTGGCCAAGGGAGGCCACAAGACCCTTTTTTGAGTAGGTTGGTCTCTGGCCAAGGGAGGCCACAAGACCCTTTTTTGAGTAGGTTGGGCTATGGCCAAGGGAGGCCACAAGACCCTTTTTTGAGTAGGTTGGTCTCTGGCCAAGGGAGGCCACAAGACCCTCTTTTGAGTAGGTTGGTCTCTGGCCAAGGGAGGCCACAAGACCCTCTTTTGAGTAGGTTGGTCTCTGGCCAAGGGAGGCTGCAAGACCATTTTGTTTGGCCCAAGGGAGGTTGCAAGACTGTTTTGTTTGGCCCAAGGGAGGCCACAAGACCCCTTTTTTAGTTTGGTCTCTGGCCAAGGGAGGCCACAAGACCCTTTTTTGAGTAGGTTGGTCTCTGGCCAAGGGAGGCCACAAGACCCTTTTTTGAGTAGGTTGGTCTCTGGCCAAGGGAGGCCACAAGACCCTCTTGAGTAGGTTGGTCTCTGGCCAAGGGAGGCCACAAGACCCTCTTGAGTAGGTTGGTCTCTGGCCAAGGGAGGCCACAAGACCCTTTTTTGAGTAGGTTGGTTTCTGGCCAAGGGAGGCCACAAGACCCTTTTTTGAGTAGGTTGGTCTCTGGCCAAGGGAGGCCACAAGACCCTTTTTTGAATAGGTTGGGCTATGGCCAAGGGAGGCCACAAGACCCTTTTTTGAATAGGTTGGGCTATGGCCAAGGGAGGCCACAAGACCCTTTTTTGAATAGGTTGGGCTATGGCCAAGGGAGGCCACAAGACCCTTTTTTGAATAGGTTGGGCTATGGCCAAGGGAGGCCACAAGACCCTTTTTTGAATAGGTTGGGCTATGGCCAAGGGAGGCCACAAGACCCTTTTTTGAATAGGTTGGGCTATGGCCAAGGGAGGCCACAAGACCCTTGAGTAGTTTGGGCTATGGCCAAAGTAGGCCATAAAACCCCTTAGAGTAGTTTCTTTTTATGTGCCACTGTCTAACCATATAATTTTTTTTGCCACAAAATTATGTGCACAGAACCAGAGCGTAGCAAGAAAAGCTTTTACTCTCTGATCCTTGGTTATGTTCAGACAGGTTGTTGTGTTTGTCACATGGAAAGAGTACTGTGTGTGTGTATTGCATTCCTCTGAATCCAGTTGGTCTTCAAACTTGGATTCACCACTCCAGTGAAGTCAATACCCATAGTTATGATTGAGTAAATGTTATGTGTCCTACAGGTAGGTCTGGAAGGTTTGGGGTTTTGAAGGAATCCAATCTGTTTGCAAGGAATGTACCATATGTGTCTGTTGATGAAATATGTTGAGTGATTCTTCCTTAAAAGAAGAATTGGATGCTTGGAGTTGTATGTATATATACTGTATGTATGTGTGTAAATGTATGGGGGCTCCAATAAACCTTAGGCCCCCCCCCCATGGCCTAAACCATTAGAAGTACAGTAAAACTAAACATACCTTACAAAAGAGAATTTAATCCTGCATTTAATGAGAAACAATTAAAACTTGGTGTTCCTGCCATTGGCTTCCAAGACAGCCTGAATTCATTTTGGGTAGCTTGCCAAAAGTGACGTGAATAGATCTTGATCATTACGCAAATTTGCTAAAACAGTTTCAGTGTGTTGCGTCATTGTATACTTCGAAAATCGATTTGCTGCAGGTTCTTGAAACGAGACACATTCAACCTTGTCCTTTATAACTGATCCAATATGTTCACAGACGTTCAGCTCAGGAGAATTTCCTGGCCATTCTTCATTTCCAAAGAAATCGATCTCATGGTTCCGCAACAACTGTTGAGTGGCTAATGCCTTAAAGCAGGGGGTCTTATCGTGCGGAAGTGTGACCTGATTGACATCCATAATATTGTTTGGGTTTCTTAGAAAAGGAATGACATGCTGGGATAGAATAATATCACGAAAATACTGTCCATCCCAACTCTGACCATTTGGCTTCAGTACCCACATGAGCTTCTTTGCAGTGAACAAAAACACCAACACAGTCTGGACTTTTTAATAATTCGCGATAATGTTCATTGTCATCAATTTCATCTGGTCTTGTGGCCCACACTCAATCATTTTGGTAGTTAGGCCGACGTGTTACGTAAACAAAAAATTTATTGGAGACAGCTAAATGCATGAAATCATCCACATCCCAATCTTCAAGATAATGGGCAAACCACATTCTGTCATCGATGTTAAGTTGAGTTTTTCTTGGCTTTGGAAGTTCATGCCAAGGCTTTAAACCTTGCCTATGACGGTACAGTTGAATGATCTCACCACTAACGATCTTTCCTCTCAACACTTCGATCTCTCTAGAAAGTTTAGCACAGCTGTTTTTCCGCTTACGCGTACCACTTTCAATGATGTCCTTTGTTTCCTGAGAGGGGGCCAAATTTGGGCACCCAGATTTGGTTGTATCCATTTCACATTCATCCAAAGTTTTATTCCAATTTCTTTTGACAAAGTCCTCACTTCTTTGCAACTTTTTGGCAACCCATGAACGTGTTATAAAGGTGGTTCCACCATCACGAGCTTCCCGAAATGCTATTGCTCGTAGTGATGTAGCGGATGTCATTTTTTTCACATCCGCGGATGCGGATGAGGATGTTTGATTTCAACATCCGCGGATGCGGATGTCTACATTTTCGTTATTTTTTAGGATATATTCGAGATTTGTTGTGTTTAACGTATATAATAAGTTATTATATAGAGAGAGCTGTAGCTATAATGTAGTATAATTGATTAATTGTACAATAATTGCTGTACTTTTCTCTGAACATATAAAATAATATCAAGCATCTAACTAATATAGAAATCAATTAGTGAATTTGTCTGCAAATAAATTCGTTATATTTTGTCGAGTTTCAGCCACAATTAGAAACCATAATTGTGTTACCAGGATGCGGGACGTGAACCCAACTCAAATGCACCCCATCGACCTCTTTCCCCAACCTCCACCCTTATAGAAAGAGATCTTTAATTAGCTTGATAACTATTTATATTAAGTTTAAAGTTTTATTAGGCATATTTATAAATGAGTAATTAAAATAACAGTGGCGACTGGCGTATAGGAGCGATGGAGCGGTCGCTCCCCCTTGCTTGAAACGATAAATATTAATTTAACAGATAAAAAATATATTAATTTTAAGATATTAAAATAAATATTCTTGAAATATATTTTAAAAATTCATGTGGCATATCATGATTCATGAGGCATTTTGAGTAAGCCTTCATACAGTACATAATATTCTAAACTTATAGCATAGCTTCAAACAGCATATCGCTGTTTGAATACAAAATAATATTGCAGCCGAATGGAGCGATAGATTTTTCGCTCAAGTAAATATAAATTATATTTTACTGTTGTAATGAAAATATAAGTACAATCGCAAATTTTTTTTATAACAACAACTTTATTTTTACTAATAGTTACTTCAGTAATAATGATATAAGCCATTTATATGTATTTTATTGAAATTATTACTTATTTGTAATTAACTAGAATTGTACGTCTGGCATAGCCGCATATGTTAATACAAGTACTCTTGTGAGCGGCAGTTGGATTCGCGCTAGCCTATTGTGAGTCTGTGTTGTCGTACAATTTTATGAAATCGCACCCCCATACATTTATACCACGAGTCGCCACTGTAAAATAAAGTAAACTAAGATGTTCATCGTTTAATGTTCAAACTTAATTATAGGAAGGTTATGCTTAAGGAACATTAATTTTTCTGCCTTTTCTGCTGCCAGTCTGTTTCTCTTTTCATCATATATTAATCCAGCACTGCTAAATAATCTCTCGCTTGGTACGTTTGTTGGAGGACAGGCTAAATGTTTCCTTGCAAGTTTACTCAAGTATGGATAGATATTCTGCGTATTTTTCCACCAACTAATAGGATTGTCACATGCAGCCAGGCGTTTTTCTTGGTGATAGCTCTCGATCATTTTTACTACATCTTTTGACAACGCGTAGGTCTCGTCATTGCTGCTTGACTCAAGAAACTGAGAGACAGATTCTGTGATAGATTTGCTTGTTGAAGGTGTTGGTTCTGTCACTGAAACTTTTATTCTTTTGGTGGGTGGCGAAGCGACAGATTCAAGAGATTGAAGCTCTTCAACTGCTTTGCCAAGTGATGATTTAACTCGTTCTAATGTACTAGGTGAAAATAACTTAGCTTTGTAACGTGGATCTAAGTAGGTTGTAAGAGAGTAACTTCATACAAGAACAGCCTCTCGTCTTGTCGCTTGCATCACTTTTGCGCACAATGAACTAGTTCTATTAATATAGTAGAATTTGATAATTTCCGCTTATTAATGACATTTTATCTCAATGGTCCACATCCGCACGACATCCGCAGTCCAAAGTGTGGATGCAGATGCGAGAAAATGTGCGGATGCGACCTACATCACTAATTGCTCGTATGCAATCTATCACACATTGCGCCTCCAAATCACCAATTAATTGAGAAGCCATTATATTATCACTTTATCAGCTAGAGTAATTTTAATACCTGCAATAAATAAAGAATTTTATATATTTTTATAATCACTAAAAACTATTTCGATATAAGTAAACATGTAAGCTGCAAATGGGGGGGCTAAGGTTTTTTGGAACCCCTTATATTTTCTTGTAGGGTTTTATGTTAGGTTAGCCAATTTGGCTGAGTAAAGTTCCTCAAATGTTGCATTTGAGACTCTTATATCAAGCCTTGTCTGTTTTATGCCTATATGTGAAATAGAACTTGGAATATGTTGTGCCTATATGTCAAATAGGACTTGGAATAGGTTGCGCCTATATGTCAAATAGGACTTGGAATGTGTTAATGCCTATATGTCAAATAGGACTTGGAATGTGTTAATGCCTATATGTCAAATAGGACTTGGAATGTGTTAATGCCTATATGTCAAATAGGACTTGGAATGTGTTAACGCCTATATGTCAAATAGGACTTGGAATGTGTTAATGCCTATATGTCAAATAGGACTTGGAATGTGTTAACGCCTATATGTCAAATAGGATTTGGAATGTGTTAATGCCTATATGTCAAATAGGACTTGGAATAGGTTGCGCCTATATGTCAAATAGGACTTGGAATTGGCTGCGTCTATATGTCAAATAGGACTTAGAATAGGTGTTAGGTGGGTGTAGGTTTGAATTCATGCAATTGCTTTAGGTCTTTGTGGTGTTACAGTTCTGAGTCAAATTTTGTGATGTTACAGTTCTGCGTTTAATTTTGTGATGTTACAGTTCTGCGTTTAATTTTGTGATGTTACAGTTCTGCGTTTAATTTTGTGATGTTACAGTTCTGCGTTTAATTTTGTGATGTTAATGAGTCTTATGAGGAAGTTAAATTGCTGAAATAAATTTTATAACCTACACCACAGGTTGAATTATAAATTTAGTGTTTTCAGTTAGGATAGGCCTTGAGTGTAAAGAGTAGGGCCTACTTTGTGAGATAGGCTTTTTGTATATTGAAATTGCAAATTGTAGTGTTTGAAGCAGGGCTGTGGAGCTGGAGCCAGAGCCAGGAGCTGGAGCTTGAAGCAATTTTGGTGAGTGGAGCTGGAGCTGGAGCCAGTTATTTTTGGGAAGCTGGAGCTGGAGCTGATAAAAAATGTGTCAGCTCCGGCTCCAGCCCAATACAAAGAGTTCATATTTAGATACAAACTTTTTTATGCTATTCTTTTTTTATTTTGAATGATTTCTAATTGGACTTAATTTTTTTCAGGAAATGTGTTAATTTTTAGAAACTTAAACTAGTAAGCTTAATTTTTAAAAATTGAAAATATTAAGTTTCATTCTTCTTTTTTTAAGCCCTTTCATAATGACAACTAGATCTCAAAGTCAAACAAAGTCCGCATTATTTGAATACTTCAGTTTCTACAGATGGAAAATATTTCATTTGTCACTGTAAGAAAGAAAATAATGATGAACAATTATGTGAAACTAAAATTAGTTCTTGTACAAGCTATGATACAAAAGTACCAACCCAGACTGGCAAGACATCAAATTTAAAAAGACATCTACAACGATTTCACCCAAAAATTTTAGAAATTGTTAATAAGAAAGACAGTGAAGCAAGTCAAGCATCCACCTCAACTAAAAGTAAAATTTGTCCTGGGGGACAATTGCAAATGTCACCATTAACAAGTTTCTTTCCTAGTAATAAAGTTACTGTAAATATGACCTCAGATAAATTCAAGAAGTACATCATAGAAATGGTGGTAAAAAATAGTATACCTTTATCTTTTTTCTCAACACCAGCTTTTTTAGGTCTTAATGGAGAAATGGCCAGTAAACTCCAAATTTCTTTGGATAGAAATAGCAATAGCATTAGAAAGATTGTGATTGAAGATGCCACACACAAAAAGGAGGAACTTCAAAGAACTCTTAAGGAGCGCTTTGTGTTCCTCAAAATGGATGGATGCACTTGCCATAGAGTTAATTATTTTGCCATTAATGTGAGATATACAGATGACAACAATAAAAAGGTGACTCGGACACTGGCAGTAAGGAATACACATGCACATCACACCAGTGAATATCTTTCTAAGTTAGTCAAAACTGTCTTACAAGATTTTAAAATAAAAAAAGAACAAGTTCTATGTATTGTCACTGACAATGCTTCGAATATGCTAAGCACTATTGAAAAACTAAATAGAGGGACAGTTACTAAGGAAATAATGGAAAATGAAGATGACATTTCTGAAATTGATTCTGCAAATGAAATGATAGTGACAGAACAAGATGATGAAGTTCTAGATGATATTGCTGAAGAAGCCACTATGCTATCTCATATTCAACACATGCGCTGTGTTGTGCATACATTGCAGTTAGTGATAAGGGATGGATTAAAAGAACGACATGTAGCAACTATGATCAGCAAGTTCAGACAGGTAGCCACTGCAGCCAGAACACCAAAAATAGACTCCATTGTGAAGAAACATTCAGGTATGGGAGCTATTTTAGATCAAGATACTCGGTGGGGCAGCACCTATTTGATGATTAAGCGTTTGCTCGATCTGAAACCACATCTTGAAGACCTGACAAATCAAAATGTCTCGTTAACCGAAAATGAATGGATGCAATTGACCCAATTAGAAGTTCTGCTTCGTTACCCTTTTGCTGTCACTAAAAAGTTTCAAACAGAAGAATTAACTTCTGGTGAATTCTTGTTGGCATGGAAAGAATTAATATTTTGTCTCAATCAAACAGGAGGACTACTTGCTGAGGGAATTGTTTCTTTGATGAAGAAAAGAGAGGTATTACTATTAGAAAATGCAATTGTATTAGCTGCTGTTTACATAGACCCAATGAACAGAGTTCTATTAAATGAAGATCAAAAAGCTAAAGGAAAAGAGGCCCTCTATGACATTGCATTGCGCATGGAAAAGCTGGTATCTGAAAAACCAGATGCCCAGAATGAAGAAGATAGCAGCATTACCAACCAATCATCCTCTTCAAATGATGAGGAAGATTTCACAAAATATTTGGACAGAATAGATAGATCAAATGCAAAACGTCTCAAAGTAGAATTAAAGAATCCTCCACAGATGAAAATAACCAAATTCAAGCAAGAATTCTATGCTGAATTAAAGGAAGTAGAAAAATACAACCGCTCCTCTAAACTGACAGTTGACAATGTCATACCCTTATATCCAAAGATTATAAGGAATGTAGCTAGTATTGTATCAGCTCTACCACCCACACAAGTTAGTGTAGAACGCCTCTTTTCAGCACTGAGAATAGTGAAATCTGATTTAAGAGCATCAATGAAGGATGACTTAGCAGAAGCCATTTTATTTCTGAGGACAGGCATGTAATGAAGATGTATAAAAAGTAATAAAAATTATTTTAATTTTTTTAAAAGGCTACATTTTCCAAATAAACATTCTATAATACAAATGAATAAGGTTTTTTTTTTGCCTTTTTGTAAAACATTTTTTTTTGTCATGAAAGGTGTAGGTAATATTATTATTAATAAATGATAAAAAAAAAGCCACAAAGGCATAGCTATAGTCATTAGAATTTAGATTAATAGCTGCAACAGGCTTTGGTCTAAATTTTAAAAAGTAGCCTGATGAATCATGTGATGGTGATGAAATGTTTTGTGTGGCTGCCTGCTATGGCCTATGAGTAGCAAGGTACAATTTCAAGAGATTTATCAATCATTAATATATGGTGAGAGGAGCTGGAGCCGGAGCCGGAGCCAGAGCCGGGCATAAAAAAATGCTGGAGCCGGAGCCAGAAATTTGAAAATGCTGTAGCTGGAGCCGGAGCTTAAGATTTTGGTGCCAGCTCCACAGCCCTGTTTTGAAGTAGGCCTTTAGTGTATGGGTCCATTCCATGTCAATTCAGCCAAAAAAAGGTGAATTTGAACATGACCATCTCAGATTTTCATATTTGGTACATTAGTAGGTATGTGAGAAACTGAAATTCCCTAAATTTTAGAGCTGGCTGGCTGACCTTTGGTTGCTGAGATACAGGGTCACAAAATTTGGACCTTTGACCTGATTTTTTTACTTAGTCAAATTTCAAATTGCTGTAGCCACATAACTAATGAAGCTAGAGTTCTGATTCTAGTGTCATTTTGAAGCTCTTAAATAGCTTGTCATAGTTTCTCTCTTGTCATAGTTTCTCTCTTGTCATAAGCCTCTAAAATGAAAATTAAAAAAAATATCCTTGACCTTGACCCTTTACCTTAAATAAAAAAAATATACCATCCCAATTTTTTCAATTTTGTTTACAAATGTTCATTTACCAATGTGGAACATGTTCCTAAAAGGTTATAAGTGGCCAGTGATAAGTATGATCAGGAAGTATTTTTAATTAAAATTAACCTTTAAATAATTCATGTTTTTTTCATCTTTTCAGAAAATATTTGTTTAATATTCGAAGTGAATTTCTAAATTATGGAATGCCATTTAAATATAACTTACTAGTTTTAATATTCTAAATTAATTTCTATTAAGGAATGCCATTTAAATATAACTTACTAGTTTTAATACACTAATTTTAAAAAAATGGATAAACTTAAACAGAAATGTGCTGATCCCTTTCAATCACACAAAGGACAGCGTCGAACCAAAAGTCTACAAATTGTACCTCAATATTTAATTGATAAAAGGCCTGAAATCAAATTAACAGTTGATCACAGGATTTGTAAGCAGTGTAGGGAAATGCTAGAATCATTGCCTGAAAAAAAAACTTTAGATGAAGATGAAAAAAGCTCTTGCTGTGAAGAAACTAGTAATATTCCTGAAATATCTTCATCTGAAAATGAACTTTAAATCAATGAGGCATCAACAAGCACAGCACTTGAATTTCAATTATCAACTTTAAATACTTCATTAAAATCATTAGGAGAAACTCCCATAAAGACAAGAAAGCTAAGAGAGACAGAGGCTTATGCATCTCACAAAATAACAAAAGTTACAGGAACAGTCAAGAGAAAATTAGAAGAAATTACTGGAAGGGATATATTAATACAGGAAAAAGAAAAATTAAGATAGAAAAAGATTATGATGAAATATTAAATCAACTGAAGGAGAAATTCAGCAACTTGCAGACCAAGAGGAGTGAAAGAATATAATTCCTAACTGTATTACCAAAAAGTTGGAGTGAGAGTAAAATAGCTACAGAATTCAACACAACAAGGCACAAAGCATCAGTTGCCAAAAAGCTTACTAATGAAATGGATATCCTTTCAATTCCAAATCCTCGGCCTGGAAAGAAAATTGAACAAAACATTATAGAAAAAATCAAAGCATTTTATCTTTCAGAAGATATCAGTGGAATAATGCCTGGTAAAAAGGATTATGTCAGCATTATGGACAGCTCAGGGGAGAGGAAACATTTTCAGAAGCATCTACTGCTATGCAATTTAAAAGAAGCTTATCAGCTTTTTAACGAAAGAAATCCTTTGGTAAAAGTAGGCTTCAGCAAATTTGCAGAGGTGCGTCCAAAGCAATGTATTATTGCCGGAGCATCAGGAACTCACTCAGTATGTGTATGTACCATTCATCAGAATGTTAAACTTATGTTTGTAGGAACTAAATTTGATAAGTTAACTGAAGATAATGAAAATCCTATCAACCATATATGACATTGTCTTACTTTGATTGAGTGCAATCCACCCTCATTGCAATGCTGCCTTAGGGAATGTAAACAATGTGGAGACACAAAAGCATTGAAAGAGAAACTCCAAAGTATTTTTGATGATAACTGCATTGATTCAGTACAGTTTAAGAAGTGGACCAATACAGACAGGTCCAATCTTGAATCAATTCACATGAGTTCAGATGAATATATTGAACATTTCTGTAGCAAACTTCAAGAATACCAAATCCATGATTTCCTGACCAAGATGCAAGCTAATTATTACAACGAAACTAAAATGTCGCTGAAACCAAGTGAAGTCCTAGTAGTGTGCGATTTTGCCAAAAATTACTCTTTTGTTCTCCAAGATGAGGTGCAAAGTTTTCACTGGAACAATCAGATGGTAACTCTACATCCATTTGTTTTATTATAACAAGCAAAATGAGATTGCTCACCTAAGCTTTGTTGTCATATCCGAGTGCAATATTCATAACACAGTTGCAGTATATTTGTTTCAAAAGCATCTCATAAACTTCATAAAAGAGAACATCCCATCCATCAACAAAATCATATACTTTTCAGATGGCTGTGCTGGACAATATAAAAACTGCAAACACTTTCTGAATCTTTGCCACCACAAAGATGACTTTGGAATTGATGCAGAGTGGAATTTTTTTACAACAAGCCATGGGGTGGGACCATGTGATGGTGTAGGAGACACTGTTAAGAGGTTAGCTGCTAAAGCTAGTCTGCAATGGCCTTACAATAAACAAATCCTTACTGCACAACAGCTGTATATATTTACCAAAGATGATGATGATAATATTACACCACATTTTTCAACCAATGAAGATTATGAAAATGAAGAATTTCTCCTCCAAACTAGACATTCAAAAGCAAGAACAATTGGTGGTACTCAGAAAATACACCATTTAAAACTAGTTTCATTAACTTCACTAGAAGTTAAGCATTTCTCAGCATCAGGATATTCACGTATTGAGAAAGTCAGTGAAGAAGAAGAACTTACACCTGAAGAGAAACTACATGGTTTTGTCACTGCTGTATATGATAACCTTTGGTGGTTAGCATGCATTTTGGACAAAACAACTGAGAAGAGGGAAGTAAAAAATCTTTTCTTCATCCTCATGGTCCCAACCCATCATTCTGTTTTCCTTATCAACCAGATATTCTTACAATTACATACAGTACTCTGTTTTGACAAAGGTAGAGGCATCTACTGCAACTGGAAGATTATACTACGTCACCAAGGAGGAAACTGCTAAGGCCTCCAAGGCCCTCATAGAATTACAACAGAGAAAAGTAAGTTACACATTCAAGATACAGTGCCCGCGAAAAGTATCCGATCACCCTTAAAATTTGTATTTTTTACATAAAAAACAATGTTTAAATGTATACTAACCTTATATTAGTATTTTGTCATCTGTCCTTTGGTTTGGATGACTTGTTCTAGACGTTTTGGCATGGATTTAATCAAGTTTTGACAAACTTCCACTGATATTTCCTTGCACCATACCTTTTTGATGGCCTCTTGTAATTTTTCGACTGAGCCAGTGTCGTGGCATTCAACCTTATTTTTTATTATTAGCCACAGATTTTCTATCGGATTGAGATCTGGACTATTACCAGGCCAATCCAAAATATCAAATTTATTGTCAGTAATCCATTTTGTCACTATTTTGGCCCTGTGACATGGTGCACCATCATGCATGTATGTTTTTGTCCTTTGGATTGCCATTGCCATTGGAAGTTTATCCTGTAGCATTGCTAAATACCGTGCACCATTCATAGTTGTGTTCTTCGGAAGAAAATATAAGTTTCCACGCCCATAGTAACCGAAACAACCCCAAACCATCACACTTGGATGGTGTTTCATTGTCTTTAGGGTGTATTAGGGTCCATCCTATTTGAGCCAATAGGCCGGTGAACCTTTTTGGACAACTTCTGAATGTCAAAAATGTCGACATCGCTAAATAAAACCTTTCCGGTCATCAACAGTCCAATGAATGTATTTTTTACAAAATGCGACACGTTTTTTACGCATTTTTTCATTAATGAACGGTTTCTTAGCAGCATGGCGAGATGGTAATCCGAGTTCTTTTTGGAGCCGCTCCTGGATAGTTCGTTCAGAAACACCAGATAACAAATTATTCATATTAAATTTTATTTCTTTCGCAGTTATTGTTGGGTTTTTCAATACTAAACGTTTCATAAGTTTGTCTGTTCGCGAATTTGTTTTTCTCGGTCTGCCAGATCGTTTTTTAGGGACTGGCATGGTTAGGCCACCATTGTTCTCAGCCCGTGAAACCCATAAATTAACGGTACTTTGGGATATGTTTAATTCCTTAGCTATCTGTCTCTGTGATTTCCCACATGCATGCAAAGCAACAATAGCACCTCGACAATCACTCTTAAGTTGTTTTTTAGCACACATTATATATAAATTTTATTTACACCACTTTCTGTAAAAAAAAAAAAATAAATATCAAGAAATTTACACAAACAGTGAAATCTGACAAATTTGAGACACAGCCACCCGCAAAGAAGGCTACCAGAACACTAATTTGAGAATGCGTTGGATAGCTCTCATATCAGCGAGCAACCTCAAAGTTACCAGATGTCGCTAGAACAAATAGAAAGTGAATTACGTGTCTCTGAATATCAAGGGAAAATATTGTATTTTCTTGAGTGATCGGATACTTTTTGCGGGCACTGTATATATGGTAGATATATACAGTAGGCATATATATATATATATATTTTTTTTTTAATTGGGGTTGTTTAACCTCCTTCGCAACATCTAAGGTCATATGATGGAGGGGACCTACAGCTTTACGTGGGATCCGAACCACGGGTCGCTACATAATCTGGGCGCAGAGGACAGTCTCCCATCCAACTACTACCCAGACCCAATGTCGCTTAACTTCACTGATCTCCGAGAAGCGGTGTTACGACAATATGTATATATATATAATATATATAATATATATATATATTTTTTTTTCACTGAGCATGCCCGTATCAACCCAAGGAAAGATCTACAGATCTACAGAAGCTAAGGCTAACAAAGACCCTAAGATCCACTCTAAGGCTAGCCCGAGAGAAAGGAAAGAGTAGGGGGTTAAGAGAAGAGAAGAGAATAAGGGGTTAAGTAAGGAGCAACACCTATCATTCGTGGGTTAACATTCATTCAGGAAAAGAGGAAAAAAGTCTCACCATCATCATCCGCCGGCCACTGCCGACAAGTCAGAAAAATAGTCGGAGAAAATAGGAGAGGGGTGAAAGATGAAAAGAAGTAAAATAAGAACGCTTACAAACCATGCAAACACAGTCTTAACTCACTGTCATACCATGCAAACTACAACATGCAAGTAGAGTTACAGACATGCAAAGTAAGGAGATAGGGAAAAAAAAAAAAAGTAGGTACAGTTAAACAAAAAGTGGGTTAGTTTACGCTACGAGCTACATCTACGTTCGTGTTAGTCTAATTTTTTATTTTTTTATTTTTTTTTTTTATTTTTTTTTTTTTATTGCTGGCATCACACGCTGGCATGTCACAAGCTGGCATCCATTGTCAACAGACTCATCCTCGAGCACCACCACCAGAGCTCCTATTAACTTTCTTTTTTAATTTTAAACAACGTTAACACTTTTAAAATGTCTGTCAAGACAGTTCTTAAACATATTAACGCTGGTAGAATGAACGACTGACGCGGGAAGATTATTCCATTTATCAATTACTTTAAACGTAAAGAAGTTTTTAGCGATATTAGTAATGAAACGTCTGCCACGCAACTTAAATCCGTTATTGCGAGTATTACTATTATCGAAAGTGAACAATTTATCAAAATTTACGTTATCAATGTTATTAATGATTTTGAAAACTTCAATAAGCTCCCCCCTTAATCTTCTAGTTTTGAGTGAATACAAGTCTAACTCTTTAATCCTATCTTCATAAGGATGGTTCATGTTGTTGTTAGTAACCTCCAGGGTCGAAACCCTCAGTGCCAAAAAACTGACAGCCACTCAGGCCTCACCCAGAGGTTCCCTATTCCCAGTGTAAAGTGTTTGTCTATGTATATGGAAGTGATGTGTTTATCCCAAAGGCAGTGTTGAATGAAATGTGTGCAGATATATATATCGTTTCTGTACAAGTGAAGCTAAAGACACTCTTTCGTACTTTCTGCAGTAATATATACAGTCAGCAACTCTGGGTGAATTATAAAAAAGGTTTTGGCAGAACTCTAAATTTGCTGTACAACAGGTCTTTTAGACTCACACATAAATTACCCCTGAGATGCTCAGCTTCACAAATGTTTGCTACCCGCACTGTCCCGAACTTCCCGGAGGTAACAAGACGTGCTCAACACAGTCTAATGCAAAGAATTAAAAAATCAACCAACCCGATCATCCAAGCTATCCATGAGTCCTGCCATTTATCTTCTAAGCTATGGATTCTTGGTACGAAAATGTCTGTCTGTAGCTCCACTTAACTTCGACAGTGCAGTATTATTTCTAATCAATTGTGTATATTTCTATCCTTAGTATATGAACTGTCATTGTATTAATAATATTTGTCATATGGACTATAGTCTTCCAATAAGCCTTTTCATTTCATATATATATATATATATAAAATAATGGAACCATATATTTTCAGGCACAAAACTAATGGATAATCTGCTCGAGAGAAGATTTGTATCAATGAAAAAACCCAAAGATCTGGATTTACACTGCATTCACACTTATTAAGCAGATTATATTTTCCCCAATTTCAATGAAATTTGTAGTAAATAATCACTATATATAGTAGCATTGATGGTATTCATTTCTATAAAATATTTTGATAATTAAAATAATTATCTCATTGAAAAATATGTAAAATATTGTGTTCTGAATTATTAAGCAAGTATTCTATTTACGGATCTAAGTGGTGAAAATGGGTAAGAAGAAGGATTTAAAACTGAGAAAAGAAAATTAGTTGTTACTCGCTGAAAATATAAAATCTATTGAAATTGCGAAGCAGTTTGGCAGAGCTTATTGAACTGTAAACAAGTTTGTAGCGGAGCATACCAAACTGAGGCAGCAAAGTGATAAAGGAGCTATAAGAAAAGTGACAAGGCGGCAGATATCTGTAATCAAGCGCAAATTGCAAAGCATCCATTGTCCTCAAGTAAAGAGGTTTTTGAGCAGGCTGGAATACATAATGTACCAAGAACATCTCGATGTGGAATCCTCCAAACAATTGGCAAGACGTGTAAACCTACGATTCAGTCACCATTAACACCCAGGTACAAGAAGCAGCGTGTTGAATGGGCATGTCAGTACGTGAAAACAGATTTTAATACTGTATTGACCACTGATGAATGAAAAGCAACCCTTGAGGGACTTGATGTTTGGTCAAGAAGATGGCTTGCTGAGAGCCAATTTCTACCATCGAGATTAAGACACCAACAAGGTAGAGGTAGTGTCATGTTTTGGGAAGGATTGATAGGCAATGAAGTAGCTGTCCCATACAGAGTGCCTGATAGTGTAAAAATGATGCCCAGTCTTACACAAACTTTCTAAAAGAAAATCTCATTTCATGGTTGAGATTGACCCTTAGCAATCCATCTTCTTGACCAACCATCAGATCCCTCAAGGGTTGCTCTTCATTCATTGGTTAACAATACAGTATTAAAATCTGTTTTCATGTACTGATGCGCCCATTCAACACGCTGCTTCTTGTACCTGGGCGTTAATGGTGACTGAATCGTAGGTTTACACGTCTTGCCAATTGTTTGGAGGATTCCACATCAAGATGTTCTTGGTACATTATGTATGCCAGCCTGCTCAAAAACCTCTTTACTTGAGGACAATGGATGCTTTGCAATTTGCGCTTGATTTCAGATATCTGCCACCTTGTCACTTTTCTTATAGCTTCTTTATCACTTCGCTGCCTCAGTTTGGTACCCTCTGCTACAAACTTGTTTACAGTTCAATAAGTTCTGCCAAACTGCTTCGCAATTTCAATAGATTTTATATTTTCAGCGAGTAACTTGACTATTTTTCTTTTCTCAGTTAGTGTTAAATCCTTCTTCTTACCCATTTTCACCATTTAGATCCATAAATAGAATACTTGCTTAATAATTCAGAACACAATATTTTACATATTTTTCAATAAAATGAGATAATTATTTTAATTATCAAAATATTTTATCGAAATGAATAGCATCAATGCTGCTATATATAGTGATTATTTGCTACAAATTTCATTGAAATTAGGGAAAAACTTTTGAAAACATTGGAGAAAATGTAATCTGCTTAATATGTGTGAATGCAGTATATTTAAAGGTTAGTTTTAATTAAAAGTACTTCTTGCTCATACTTTTCACTGGCCACTTCTAACCTTTTAGGAACATGTTTCACATTGGTAAGTGAACATTTGTAAAAAAAATTTGAAAAAAATTGGGGATGGTATATTTTTTTTATTTAAGGTCAAGGATTTTTTTTAAATTTTCATTTTAGAGGCTTATGATAAGAGATAATATGACAAACTGTTTAAGAGCTTCAAAATGACACTAGAATCAGAACTCTAGCTTTATTAGTTATGTTGCTACAGCAATTTGAAATTTGACAGTAAGTAAAAAATCAGGTCAAAGGTCCAAATTTTGTGACCCTGTATCTCAGCAACCAAAGGTCAGCCAGCTCTAAAATTTGGGGAATTTCAGTTTCTCACACATACCTACTAATGTACCAAATATGAAAATCTGAGATGGTCATGTTCTCGGGTGGCTGAATTGATATGGAATGACCTGTATGAATATGTTAGGCCTACTATTTAAGGTCAAGTAAAGTGAGCCCATTAAATAGGCTTATGTTGGCCTACTAAATAGGGTTAGGTTGAAATTGGCCTATTTTTATAGGACCTAAAATGAGTTATGCCTGTTAAATGAACAAGGCTTTGTTTTGAGTTTGAAGAGTAGGACCTATTAAATAGGCTTAATGTTGTGGGCCTACTAAATAGGCTTAGGTTGAAATTTGCCTATTTTTTTATAGGACTTAAAATGAGTTAGGCCTGTTAAATGAACAAGCCTTTGTTTATGGTTAGTGTAAAGTTAAAGGGATCATTTCCCCAGTTAACGGGCCACCATGTGAAAAAACTTTATAGGGCTATGGTTGATTGCTTGATACCCTCATCCATTGGAAATTTCGAGCAGACTTCAGTGGAGAGTTAACGACAACAGCCCTATGTTGTTTTTGTTAGTTATGTATATGTAGGTCTTCAAAGGACCTCTTTGTTTATTTGCCTTCGGTATTTGCACTGCCTATATGGTAAAAAAAGGAATTGCCTTACCTTATTATTTCATTGGGCCTCGCTTCTATTTCAATGTAGGGCCATGGTACAATAGAGCTACACAATGAGTTCACTCAATGTAACTAATATAGGCAGTCACTATTTAAACACCTGAAGGAACAGGCCTATCCTTGTAGTTATTAAGTTTTATATCAAGAGGATTTTACTCAGAACTTATAGGAAGACAAAGTACATCTTCCTTGCTTAAAGCGTTGCTGTAACATAAACAGCTCCAAGTGAACTACTATAATATAATCTTTGTATTTTTATTATCTGCTGATTTAGCAAAGGTCGTTGACTCGTTTCTCAATGTAATTTTCATGAGTTAGCAGTGGAAAAGTTTGAACACGAGATCATAAATTTGGTTTTCTTAATCATTATGCAGGCCCGATGCCTACATATGGGTTCTCTGTATGTATGGCAACTATTTCATTCCCAATAGGCTATGTTGCCAATTCTGAGGCAATTGTGTAGATATTTAATTCAATTAATTAATAATTTATATTTAATTAAGAAGTAAAAGTACCACATATGATACCATGTTAGCGTGTATAGTTTTTCCATAGGTACTACATTAGCTTTTTTCCATTCATCTGGTACTTCTGCATAATTAATTGACCTAGCAAACAAAATAGTTAGTGCCTCAGATAAGCCTCCAGCAGCCTTATTTGACTTCAATGTATGAATCACTTGCCTAACATAATCCTTCCTTATTTGAATATGACCAAGAAGAATGTCTGAATTTACAGGATTCTAAAGAATTAAAATCAAAGTTATTTAAATTTTCTTCAGTAAAAACAGCTAAAATAATCATTAAAAACACCAACAATATCCTGATCTTTTTCAAACATCCTATCATCATGTTCTATTGGGCCAATCCTATCATGCTTTTTATTATTATATTTATAAAAACTAAAGAATTTCTTTGGATCTTTATTGCTATTTCTAGCTAGATTTATTTCTTAACTGCCTATAATTATCCAAGTCCAAAATACTATCACACTGCCTTTAAATTCCCTGAATGCCCTTTTTTTTGTTTTTAATCATTTTAGCTATTTCCCTATTCCACCACAAAGGTTTCCTAATCTTGTTATTCCTAACACTTCTGAAAGGAATAGACCTACATTGTACATCCTTTAAAATTTCTTTGAATCTAGACCACGTTTCAATAGCATTTTTATTGGCAAATTCACTATCCCACTTTACTGAACCTAACAACTCCATAAATCTACTATAGTAACCCTTTGAGAAGTAAGGGACTAGATGATCATTGTTGACTAGATCCCTATTTAATTCTATCTTAAAACATATGATCCAATGGTCACTATTTCCTAATGACTCTCCTACTGCAAGTTCCCTAATAAGTTCATGATCATTGGAAAGAACCAGATCTAAGATTGCTTGATCCCTAGTTCATTTGTCTACAAATTGTGTTGGAAAACAGTCCTTATAGCAGTCAATGAAGAAGTTACCTTCCCTATTATTTCCCTCTAAAAGGCTCCAGTGTATATGAAGCAGGTTGAAATCTCCCATAATTAATGTTCTAGCACTACAACCTTCATTTATTTCTTGAGCCATACTGTCATCAACTTCCTCTGTTTGGTTTGGAGATAGGTAAAATGCACCTATCCAAATAAGGGGTTCCAAAAAACCTTAGCTCCCCCATTTGCAGCTTAGATGTTTACTTATATCAAAATAGTTTTTAGTGATTATAAAAATATATAAAATTCTTTATTTATTGCAGGTACTAAAATTACTCTAGCTGATAGTGATAATATAATGGCTTCTCAATTAATTGGCGATTCGGAGAGGTAACGTGTGATAGATTGCATACGAGCAATAACATTTCGGGAAGCTCGTGATGGTGGAGCCACCTTTATAACATGTTCATGGGTTGCCAAAAAGTTGCAAAGAAGTGAGGACTTTGTCAAAAGAAATTGGAATAAAACTTTGGATGAATGTGAAATGGATACAACCAAATCTGGGTGCCCAAATTTGCACCACTCTCAGGAAACAAAGGACATCATTGAAAGCGGTATGCATAAACGGAAAAACAGCTGTGCTAAACTTTCTAGAGAGATCGAAGTGTTGAGAGGAAAGATCGTTAGTGGTGAGATTATTCAACTGTACCATCAGGCAAGGTTTAAAGCCTTGGCATGAACTTCCAAAGCCAAGAAAAACTCAACTTAACATCGATGACAGAATGTGGTTTGCCCATTATCTTGAAGATTGGGATGTGGATGATTTCATGCACTTAGCCGTCTCCAATGAATTTTTTGTTTACGTAACACGTCGGCTTAACTACCAAAATGATCGAGTGTGGGCCACAAGACCAGATGAAATCGATGACAGTGAACATTATCGCGAATTATTAAAAAGTCCAGACTGTGTTGGTGTGTTTTTGTTCACTGCAAAGCTCATGTGGGTGCTGAAGCCAAATGGTCAGAGTTGGGATGGACAGTATTTTCGGGATATTATTCTATCCCAGAATGTCATTCCTTTTCTAAGAAACCCAAACAATGTTATGGATGTCAATCAGGTCACACTTCTGCACGATAAGGCCCCCTGCTTTAAGGCATTAGCCACTCAACAGTTGTTGCGGAACCATGAGATCAATTTCTTTGGAAATGAAGAATGGCCAGGAAATTCTCCTGACCTGAATGTCTGTGAACACATTGGATCAGTTATAAAGGACAAGGTTGAATGTCTCTCATTTCAAGAACCTGCAGCAAATCGATTTTCGAAGCAGAGCTGGGCACTTGCGGGTTTTTTTGCGGTACTGCGGTACTACCGTGTTGGTCGGTACCGCGGGAAATTTGAATGCGGTAGCGGTACTGCTGTGCTTTCAGCGATCCTTTGCGTCATGCGGTACCGGTTTGGTAGTGCGGTAGTAGTACCGCAGTACCGCAAAAAACCGCAAGTGCCCAGCTCTGTTTCGAAGTATACAATGACGCAACACATTGAAACTGTTTTAGCAAATTTGTGTAATGTTCAACATCTATTCATGCCACTTTTGGCAAGCTACCCAAAACGAATTCAGGCTGTCTTGGAAGCCAATGGCAGGAACACCAAGTTTTAATTGTTTCTTATTAAATGCAGGATTAAATTCTCTTTTGTAAAGTATGTTTAGTTTTACTGTACCTCTAATGGTTTAGGCCATGGGCAGGGGGGGCTAAGGTTTATTGGAGCCCTGTATACTCTTTGCCTGAAACACAGATATCAACCCAAATTGATTCTACTGATTGTCTAATTTAATACTATCATTCTGAACTGAAGTTAAATCATTCTTAATGTATAAGACCAAACCTTCCCCCTGCCTATCTATTCTCTGGTAAATATACATTGTATAACTATTTAACTCATACTCTGCTCTAGTGTCATTGGATACTGCCTCACTAATCCAAGTGTCATTGAAATGCTGCCTCACTAATCCAAGTGTCATTGAGTGCTGCCTCACTAATCCAAGTGTCATTGAGTGCTGCCTCACTAATCCAAGTGTCATTGAGTGCTGCCTCACTAATCCAAGTGTCATTGAGTGCTGCCTCACTAATCCAAGTGTCATTGAGTGCTGCCTCACTAATCCAAGTGTCATTGAGTGCTGCCTCACTAATCCAAGTGTCATTGAATGCTGCCTCACTAATCCAAGTGTCATTGAATGCTGCCTCACTAATCCAAGTGTCATTGAATGCTGCCTCACTAATCCAAGTGTCATTGAATGCTGCCTCACTAATCCAAGTGTCATTGAATGCTGCCTCACTAATCCAAGTGTCATTGAATGCTGCCTCACTAATCCAAGTGTCATTGAATGCTGCCTCACTAATCCAAGTGTCATTGAATGCTGCCTCACTAATCCAAGTGTCATTGAATGCTGCCTCACTAATCCAAGTGTCATTGAATGCTGCCTCACTAATATAACTAAATAATTCATTTTTCTTATTCCTAAGGGGTCATTCCATGTCAGTTCAACGTCAAAAAATACATGACCATCGCCGATTTAAATTTTGAAAATTGGCACACTTATAGATCTCTCTGAGGAAAACAGAATGACGCTTGTTTCAACACACTAGGTCATGTGGTTCCAGAGATATGGCCCTTCAAATTTTGTAAAAAAAAAGGTCATACCATATTTCAACATGAAATCTCGGCTCCTATTGCACTTACAGAGACCATTTAAACACCATTTTAAAGCATTTAAGCAGATCTACAACTTTGTTTCTATTCATATTTTACCTCAGTGGTAAAAAAAAAAAAATTATCTTATTTTTGACCTTTGACCTTGTGTAGGTCATTTGATGCACAACTGATTTTTTTCTCCTTTCACCCAATTTTGGGTACACATGTCTACCTTAACCTAAAACAAGATTTTTAGTGTTGATTAAGTTAGTATAGACACTACAGCTATTTCAGTGGACCATACCCACCTCCATTTTGACCAAGTACCTTTTTCCACCAAACTTTGGAGCACCGTATCTTTGGAACTGTTTGATCTAGTGTTGAGAAAAATACCATTAGATTTTTCTTACTGAGATATATGATGTCTGCTAATTTTCAAAGAATCTGTAATTATTGAACCTAACTTAACCCAGTTATTTGGTCAAATAAGTATCCGGCCCTATTATAAATTTTTTTTTTTTTTTGTATATTTCAGAGAATTATATAATAGGTAATTTAAATTACATAATTAATTAATTTATATGGACATTCAAAAGTGTGAAGAACTTCGAACCTGCTATCCTGTTTAAAGGTAAAGCTATGTACGTATATAAGTACCTTATACTAGGCTATAGGTACTACCCTATAGAATAAGTTCAGTTTTAAGTTAGATGAGTTTTAATAGAATTACTTAACTTTGTGTATTTATTCATTGTGTCCAACAGTATGTACCCATGTGAAAATAAGCTTATTTAAACCTTGGAGCAAGGATTTTTTTGGCATCTGTATTTATTCCAATCTGTAAATCAAACTGCACATTTTTTCGTGTTGTAGACCTCTGAAACAAGATCAGTAGGTCCCAAATTTTATTTGTGCCACCTAAGCAAAAATAGCTTTTAACAGGGTTGGATACAATGAATAATTATAATTGTATTTTTAATTAATTGATCCTAATTTCCATTAATTGTAATTGATTCAAAATAAAATAAAAAATAAAGATAATTGTAAATGGTAGGACATACACTTTGACCCGGTCAGAAATGAAGGCCACATCTATGCTTGAGCATTTAGTAGTGTAACAACCAACAGGTAATCTTTTTTGCCTCATTGATGTGATTTTTTTTTACCAGCCTTTTTTTTTTTTTTTCTTCATTGATAATATTAGGTACACATATTTCCTATGAAATGTCTGTAAGTTAGTTCAGTGGTACTTAAATTTTTTATTATCATTGTTTATTAAAACCATTATGTTTATTGTACCATTTACTATCTATTAATTATATTCTGTATTTAGGTTAGTATCTTAGCATTCCTATCTAAATTTGAGTCTTATTAGGCAAGACTAAAGTCTCTTATTATAGGGTTTTTTTCTTACTGTTTGCTGTTGAATAATGATCTCAGTTTTTGTCTAAGGTCAAATCTTTGGTAGGATAAATAATTACCTTGAAAGGCGTATACAAATACTTTATTATTATTATAAATGTAACAATAATGGCTTCCATAAAATATATTGTAAATACTTAATAACTGCCTTTTTTTAAAATATAAAGTTATGTTTATGCCTCTTTTTTTCATAGTTTCACCCAGCTAGACAAGAATCAGTTCTTATAACTCAATTAGTAAAAATAAAGGAATAGGTTATTTTAATATACATATTAAAAGGCAATTTGTCTTGAAAATAGCAGACATTATAGATCTCAGTGAGACAAATCTAATGGTACTTTTCTCAACACTCTAGCTCAAACAGCTCCAAAGTTTGGTGGAAAAAGGTACTTGGTCAAAATGGAGGTAGGTATGGTCCACTGAAATGGCTGTAGTGTCTATACTAACTTAATCAACACTAAAAATCTTGTTCTAGGTTAAGGTAGACATGTGTACCCAAAATTGGGTGAAAGGAGAAAAAAATTGGTTGTGACATCAAATGACCTACACAAGGTCAAAGGTCAAAAATAAGATCAACTTTTTTTTTTTTTACCACTGAGGTAAAATATGAATAGAAACAAAGTTGTAGATCTGCTTAAAAGCTTTAAAATAGTGTTTAAATGGTCTCTGTAAGTGCAATAGGAGCGAAGATATTTCATGTTGAAATATGGTATGACCTCGGAAATTGACCTTTTTTTACAAAATTCGAATGGCCATATCTCCGGAACCATATGACCTAGAGTGTTGAAACAAGTGCCATTTTGTTTTTCTCACCGAGATCTATAAGTGTGTCAATTTTTTAAAAAATCGGTAATGGTCATGTTTTTTCAACCCAAAATTCTGTTGAACTGACATGGAATGACCCTGCAGTATTGGATCAGACCAAGACCACTGATTGCAATACTGCATATATCCTGATGGTGGCTGCCTTCTGCGTATGGATGAGCCCCATCGATGGTGGCCCTGAACTGGCAAAGTATCTGCCAAGTCCACATGAAGTTGCATCAGGAGACAGCTGATGTCTTGAAGGAGTCCTTGATCCAACTGTGCCCCTCATTATCCACTCGAATGGTAAGATCATTCCCAATCTCACTGGTGGCGATGCTCCTGAGTGTCTTCTGATCCTTGTTTCTGGCAAAGGAGTGTCAGAGGCATGTCCTTCAATATGACAGCAAGCACCATAGGAGTTTGTAGTGGAGCTTTGCACAGGCACACTCATCCAGCAAAAGGTTCAACATTAACCTCCTCCATCTTGCCTGCCATCACCACATGCTGGAAATTGTAGCTGAGCAAGTCTTCACTCTCTGCTTCAGGCCTTCCTCTAGTGCAGACATCCCCCTTTTCAAGAGGTTCAAGCAGAGGTGGTTTTTTTTTACTTGAATGACTTTGAACCAATGAAAGATGACTCCGGGACTGATGACATCATTGGTTTCCTCAAGTGCCAAATCTAGGAGGCACAGCTGCAGGATGACTACTGTGAGTTACTGGAGCTCACCAATGATGGGGGGGTGTTCCCCCTCGTAGTATCTGGTTTATCCATCCCAGTGCTTACCACTGCACTACGCCTGATGGGTGGTTCAGGTCATATATGCCATCAAGATCTTCCTCTTCTACAACCAGTTTGAGCTCAGTCTATGAGAGAAGTGAAGCCTCAATCATTTTGTCCCATTTGCTGTGACGACATACATTCCCACTTGGTTCGAGGCCATGCTAGCTGCTTCTGCACCAGCCAATGACCTCCACTTGTACAAGCAGCTGGTTTCTTATGAAGATGTGGTATCTGTCAGAAGAGTTGGCTGGACTGGCATTCTTCAACATAAACATCACGCATGATCATTGCTCTCCAAGATGAAGGATCTGAAGACCCACCAAAGCTGATTTGTGTCCCTGTGGATGCCACCCTGAAAGACAAGACAGTGGCCAACTTCTTCATCTCATGGTTTTGGTGCCTCTCTGCTGCTCTCAACCTCCCCGATGAGTTCCTCAGTGTAGACCCCACTGAGTGGGAAGGCTGAGAGGATTACGAGGTTGCTTCTTGCCACATCCAATGCCTCTGTGTGATCAATGACTGTGAAGAGCAAGGAGTGAAGCTGATTCAGGAGTTCAATCCTGTCATTATCAGGGATGAGGATCAGTGCCAGTTCCTCCCCCAAGCCATTGAGGAGCACTGGAGGCATTTTCTAGATGTGTGGAAAAGCACTCATGCCCAGAAATAGGCAACAATGAGTGGGAGTTGGTCTCCCATGAGAGTAAGAGTGTACCTCTCTTAATATATATTGTTGTTGCACTTCTTGGACGTTGTCTCCATGTTTTTTCTCATTTTTGAATTAAACTATATAATCAATTGATGTTTGAAATATATTTCCACTAGAAAAAAGTTTTATTTTTAGTTCTAAGGTTTTGTCCCATCATCCCCAAATATAGGGTTTCACACTAGACTATATAACAATATCAGCGTACTAGTAGCGTACTGACAACCAATGTAGCACCAAATAATATAAACTGATTGAGCTAAAAATTTTGCTTCCAGCACTCTTTTAAGACTAGTAACAATATCCAGGGGTAGCTGCATTGAATTTTGAAAGTTCATAAATAAGGACGACCCTAATATATATATATATATATATATATTTATATATATATATATATATATATATATATATACAGGGTGGGCGGAAAGTAGCTCCCTATTTTGGATTGGTAAAAAAATACGTATATTATCCATTTATTTCAGAAGAAATAATATGGAAAGGTAGGCATACATGGTAGGTTTTCTCTAAAATTCAATGTGGGCTCCAACTCTTTCCACCAGCTTCTGGAGCCGCCCAGGAATGGCGTCCACTGACTTTAGCAGGAACTCCAGCGGGATGGAGGACATGACTTCCCGAATTCGGTCCTCCAGTTCTTCCAATGTCCTCGGTTTGGTGCGGTAGACTTCTTCCTTTACCCACCCAAAGAAAGAAGTCGCACGGTGTCAAGTCGGGGCTCCTGGCTGGCCATTGATGTGGACCACGACGACCCATCCAACGCCCAGGGAAGTGGGCATCCAGCCACTCACGGACAACAAGAGCGAAGTGCGGAGGGGCGCCATCTTGCATAAATATCAGATCGTCGATGTTCTCCCATGTGCTGACAACCGGCCAGACCTCGTTTCGCAACATAGCAAGGTACTGCTCAGCATTCATGGTGTTGCGCAGAAGGAACGGGCCCACAACCTGATCTGAGGTCATACCACACCACACCGTTACACTGAACCGATTCTGCCGTTTTTCAGCGGTAACCGTGCGACTTCTTTCTTTGGGGGGGTAAAGGAAGAAGTCTACCGCACCAAACCGAGGACATTGGAAGAACTGGAGGACCGAATTCGGGAAGTCATGTCCTCCATCCTGCCGGAGTTCCTGCTAAAGTCAGTGGACGCCATTCCTGGGCGGCTCCAGAAGCTGGTGGAAAGAGTTGGAGCCCACATTGAATTTTAGAGAAAACCTACCATGTATGCCTACCTTTTCATATTATTTCTTCTGAAATAAATGGATAATATACGTATTTTTTTACCAATCCAAAATAGGGAGCTACTTTCCGCCCACCCTGTACATATATATTATATATATATATATATATATATATATATATACAGGGTGTCCCATAAGTCTGGCATCATAGGAGAAATTCATATTTTTCTATTTCTACAAACCATAATTCATATTTTTCTCTTTCTACAGGCCATAATGTCTATGCTCAGGATGCCAATTTCCCATCCACCATTCTGTTCAGTGATGAGGCTGTTTTTTATGGAAATGGTGAGGTAAATCAACAGAACACCCACTACTGGTCTCAAAACAACCCTCACTGGTATACCTCTTCAAAGGAACAAGGTGCATCTCGGCTGATGGTATGGTGTGGCATTTAGAAGGATTGCATCATAGGCCCCCTCTTTTTCAATGAACATGTCACTGAAGGCACCTACCTACGTATGTTCAAGGAAGAAGCATTTCCCAGTCTTGAACGAAGAAGGAAATTTCCCAACATGGTTCCAGCAAGATGGTGCTCCTGCACATTACAACACCCAAGTAAAGGAATACCTGTACCAACAATTCCCTGGTCATTGGATAGGATGTCAAGGGCCTGTGGAATGGCCAGCTAGAAGCCCGGATCTCACGCCACTAGATTTTTATCTCTGGGGCCACTTGAAAGCGCTGGTATATGCAGAGAAAATTAGGAGTGTTGAACATTTGCGGCAGCGCATTATTGGGGCATGTAACACCATTACTCCTGACATCATTCACCGTGTGCTTGCTGACTGGGTATCATGTCTGAATTTGTGTATTGAAAACAATGGTGGACATATTGAGCACGTTCTGTAAATAAAAGCTTTTGTTTTGCCTTTTTTTATTATTTTTCCTATGATGCCGGACTTATGGGACACCCTGTATATATATGCAGTTCAACTTCATTTCTGAGGCCTGGGACTGAGCCTATTACAAATGTGAATTTTGCAAACACTACAGTCACCTACTTATTTTCATATGATAAGTTCCAAACATTTGAAATACTGTACAATTCAATTTACTACAAAATAAAGATAATAATGAAGGGATGAAAGTACTCCACACTATCAATCACAAACACAAGCAGTGGTGAACTGATGCATACTGAACTTCCTGGTGGTGACCATGAGAACTACTGCCAAACATTCTAGAATGTTTGGTCTTCAATTGTAAATGATTGCAAATAACTCAAGTTCATGAATAATTGAAGTTCTACTATCTATATATATATTACTATAACGAGTAACTTAATAACACAGGTGTTAAATCCCTGTCCCCTTTTGCATAAATGATTGAACTTTTCTTCAAGTTGCAAAATAGATGTATGAATGAGTACTTAGGCAGTTATAACTTATTGTTATCACAAAAATGCCAGCCCCCTTATTAACCCTGTAATAATAATCATTAATGAGGAGCAGCAGAAACTGGCAGTGCTCAAGTCAAACTAATGAAGTCCATCGTACTAACTCCTAAATTTTTATTATCAGCACCATCAAATCCTTAATGTGAGTCTCTTCATTTCAATTGATAGGGAAAAGGTGTTACACACTGAGCTCTCAGCACTGGTTAACCATGTAATAACCCGGAATATTTCCTAAATATAAAAGTTCTTTAATCATTATGAGAAGAATGTTTTTATATTGTTAACATGTGGTAAAAAGCTTTCTTTTATTTTGGTGGTTACAAAAAGAAAAACTTATTTAGGGTCTGTCATTTTATTGATGTAGATACATTTATAAAAGAAAAAGCCTGGAGGCTAAACTTTTTTGCATAAAAGTCTCGGAGGATCTAGGGAAAAATGCTATGGAAATAAGAAAATTTAACTTGCAGACACCAATATAAACTTTATTCAAGTTGATGTAAGGTTGTACTGTTTGCCCAATTATTTTTATTTAGAAAAAGATATGGTATAAATGTGAAGATCCTCTCATATGTGCCTCATTGGAGTATAGTGGTTAGCATCACTGACTATGAATCCATTACCCCAAGGATTGAGACCCAGTGATGGCAGGCAGGGTACAGCAAAAAACTCGGCTATTCATCCTTCCACACAATAAAAAAAAATTGGTTGGTAGATAAATGGGTACCCTGGGTAGCCTAGTGGTTAAGATGCTGGTGGGGCATGGTTCAGTTTCCACATTAAACTGTAGGTCTAAGGTGGAATGACAAGCTTGACCTTCGTAAGAATGAACAATTCAGACAGAAACAAAACCAAGATTATGCGACCCAATTAAAAGTTGCTTGCCAGTTTAATTTAACTGGCAGCACTAATTTTTTTTTTCTTTTTGTAAGACATAATTAGGAATACTGTTTTTAGTAAGTGATCAGCTCTTCATCAGAAAACTTAAATGGGAATATTTCGAATAAAATTGCCTTTTACTCGTCCCATTAAGGGAAGAAAGTGCATAGTACTAAAATGGTGTAGTTATGTAACTTTCCATAAAGATAAACCATTGTATCTAGGCAGTGTAGTAAGTAATGTGTTATGCATATAAAATGGTAACGTGTAGATGTAATGGATAGATCACTGCTTTAAGTTTCTAATTCTGTTCTTTCCCATGTTAACTAATAGGTAGGCATATTTTTGTATCTGTTGCATATGTATATTAGTTATGGTGAAAATTTATAGTTTTTATTTCAGACTGCATCAAGAGATAGTGACTCGCTGATTCCTGGAGATAACTACTACAATAGAACAAGTACTTCTACTTGGTGGTTCCTTCATCCAAAAATCAAAGAGAACTGGAGAATTGTTACTGGAGCTTTTATTTTATTTTTTCTTGGCACGAGTAAGTCACTTAATGTACCTGAGAAGACAATTTATTTGAATATATATCATATAGTAATATTATAAGTTTGGTAGATTGACTGTGAATGAATATACAGTATTGTACAGGTATGACAAGTAGAAATGTGTATGGAATAGATACTGCACTGTAATAATAAAAGCTGGTGTTAATGAAAGATAAATTTGGCTTCCAAGTGTACCTTGTGCCACATTTAATACCACACAGTAAGTAACCCATATTGTTATTTTTTTAGTACCATACCCAAGGCCTGGGAGAGGAATCTTGGGCCCTGGTGCTACTTTTGACTCTAGGCCATATTACTCCCGGTCACCACCTCTATCTTCCAGCCTGGGCCCTGGTACATTGACACCTCATGCACCCCTCTCTTCTGGGCCCTGGTGCTTTGACACCTCATGCACTCCCTTTTCCTCGGTCCTGCCATACCCACTCCAAATGCTTAATGAACTTAATTTTGAATACTGTACTGTTAATACCTAATAATTTGCTAGATTCCATTTGTGAACTTTGGAAAAAAATACATTAAAAGAATTTAAAATTAATTGTATGTACAATATGGTGGATTAATGTGAATCACTGATTGGGCCTTAAATGATGTCATAATGACCATTTTATTTAAAATATTAGTTTTTTTTTGTTTAATTTCAAGGCTTATAAACTAACTAGTAATGTATGAGGGAGTACATTAGGCCCTTTAGGATCTACATCTCCGTCAATTTGTGCAGTAGATACTAAGTTTTTATATCTTTACAAAGAGAATAAAGTATAGAACTTTTAAAATAAATATGTAAACATATAGTTGGTGAATGTAATTAGTTTGTGTAAATTAAAGGCTTATGGAATATCAGGGTAAGTCATAATTTGGGTAGAAGAATGGTTACAACACAGAGGATAAAGTAATTTTAAATGGTCATGAATCAGGGTGACAAGGTGAAAAGTAGGGTACCACATGGATCAGTGTTAGGTCCATTGCTTTTTATTATGTATCTAAATGAGTTAGAGAGGGGAGTAGGTAGCGAAAAATCAAAATTTGCAGATGATACAAAAGTAGATGCCTGGGTTACAAATGTAGGAAATTCTTATAAACTGCAAAAAGATCATGATAGATAGTTGAATGGGCTAGTAGGTGGTAGCCTATATGAAATTCATTGTTCAGAAATGGAATATCTTTTGGTAAAAATTATGAAACTTTTAACTGGAGATGTGGGGAAACCAGCTGAAAGATGTCATTCAGGAAAAAGATGTAACCATTATAGTTACTAGTGAGCTGAGGTTTTCTAAGCAGTACTGAAAGACTAGGAATAAGGCAAATAAAGTGCTAGGTATTTTTAAGAGGAATGTTAGTCATTAAAGTAAGGAACTGCATTCAAGCTTGGTCACCTCACCAAAGACAGGGTACATGCTTCAAAGTGTGCACTGTGTGGGGGCAACCAAACTTGTTCCCATCTTAACCCTTTAAGCCCTGAATTTTTGTAGGGTTAAGTTATGAATGCTTGTATTTGAAACGTTAGCAATTTGTACCTTCAGTCCTTAAAGGGTTAAAACAATTAGAAATATTAAGGAAATTGGGCATGTTTAGAGACGTTGTTTGGTACAAATGTTCAACATGTTTTGGGGTTTGGATAATTTAGATATAAATAACAATTTAGATATAAATAACTTATTAAAGTCTGACAGCAGAACTTGAGGATGTAAAAAGAACTTGTGGGCTGGATCTATGAAAATATATCTCTAGTTATAGTTGCAAATTTTTGGAATGACTTGCCATAAATGGTTTTTAAGAAAGTTAGCCATTTTTATGAATAAGAGAAGTATTTTGTAATAATATATATTTTGGCTAAGGCTTACTAGGTATATATACTGCCGTAGTTTTGTAAATAGAATGCTGATTATATTAGTTGATTTGAAATTGATAATTCACATTTGATCGAAATATAGCTTTAAACTTTATCTGATGTGGATAACCTTAATAGGCCCAAGTGGCTGAATGTTGTCCAAATGTAAGGTAATGTTGGATGATTATTTTCACTGACTATAGTCGCTATTTCTTCCGCATGGCTTGAGCCAGTCCTTATTTTATTTCTGTATGTTACCTCATATCCTCGTAGCAGTTCTGTGCGTTGGTCTCTCTTTACACGAAGGTCAAGCTGGTGGCCCTGCCTCTAGACCTGGCTTGGAGGAGCGAGTTGCTCTTTTGCGCTCTCCACCGCACATAACCAGGTACACCCTGCTCATTTAGTACCATCCTGAGCCAGGCATTTAGTCTTCTTTTGAAGACTTCAACTTTGACCCCTGTCACGTTTCTGAGGTCCTTTGGAAGCTGGTTAAAAAGTCTTGGTCCCCTGACAACTAGGGATGGAAAATAACCGAAAAGTGTAAAGCCAGTTTTCACCGTCGCTATATTCTTAAAGCCGGTTTTTACCAGTTTTTACTGATGGGATTCTGTATGCTTTTTAGGGAGGTAAATGATCAAAATATTAAACAGAAATAAAGTTTTAATTGATTCAATCAAGTATGTGTAACATTTGAATTAAAAAATTTCATTTTTGAAATAACACTTGGAGTTCTTGACAGTCTTGATCGAATCTTTGTGACGAATAAACCAGCAACTGAAAACACTCTTTCGGACTCTACGCTGGTGGCTTTTATTGTAAGCAACGCCTCGTGCATTCGATCCAAATTTTCGCTTCTATTCAAAGTAGCTTCAAAATATTTGAATTCATTGTTTACGTCAAAGGTCTCGGAAGAATCTTTCTTGGGTTTCATTTTTAGTTTGTTCATCTCACACATGTACTCGTTCATAAGTTGATCGTCATCATTTACTTCACGACCTGAGCTGCATTGTGAATCTTCGAGTTTCGAAGCAATTGATTGGACTTGGTCGTCTGTTTCTGAAATCTGGCAAGCTTCTGGAAAAAGCCTCTTAAATTTACAGTTACGATCAAAATTGTTCACACCCCTCTCAATTGTAATGAATTGGTAGGAAATATATATTCCATCACTTTCTTAGATACATAAACACAAAAGAAGACATTTAATAGTTTATTAAGACAAATAACAGTTTGATTTTATTTGAACTATATATACCAATTTTCTTAATTTCCCATAAATCAAAATTATTCACACCCCTGTAAGAAATCGCTCATTTTTGCCGGCTATTGAGTCAATATGACCATCACCGCATCCAAGGTCAACAGGTATCTGGCTAGTTTATCTGAGACCATATGATTTCCATACGTGCATTCAGTACTCGTCATTCGTACAAACACGTCGCTGAAGATGGCAAAGAGAACAGAGTTGCCCAAGAGGATTAGAGAAGACATTATTCGCTTACATAAGCAAGGAAATGGATACAAGAAAATGGCAAACAAGTTGAATATTTTGAAAAACACCATTGCAAGCATCGTACGGAAGTATAAAGCTACAGGTACAGTGGAATCGCTACCTAGACAAGGGAGAAAGAGGCTGTTCTCCCCAGCTGCTATACGCTTCATGAGGAGAAAGGTGGAGAAAAACCCTCGCCTGACCACCAAAGAGCTACAGCATGACCTTTCAGCTGCCGGTAAGGAGGTTTCGCTCGCTACGATACGGCGTATGCTACACCGCGAAGGGCTCTACGCAAGAACTCCGAGACGCACTCCACTGCTGACCGCTAAGCACAAGCAGAATCGTTTACGGTACGCCACGGGCCATCTAGACAAGCCAGTGAACTACTGGGAGAAGGTTCTCTGGACCGACGAGACGAAATTGGAGCTTTTCGGGGCAATGGACCAGCGCTACGTTTGGAGACGGAAGAACGAAGCGTATAAGGAAAAGAACACTCTGCCCACTGTGAAGCACGGCGGTGGATCCATCATATTCTGGGGGTGTTTTGCTTCATCGGGAACTGGAAAACTTCACCGCGTAGATGGAACGATGGATTCGCTCCAGTACCAGCAAATACTGGCAAAAAACGTTGGGCCTTCAGTGAAGAAATTGAAGCTCGGACGCAATTGGACACTCCAGCAGGATAACGATCCGAAACACACGTCAAAATCCACAAAGGAGTGGCTGAGGATGAAGGCATGGGACGTGTTGGAATGGCCATCGCAGTCACCTGACCTAAACCCATAGAAAATCTATGGTGGGATTTGAAAAAGGCCGTTTCCCCACGCAAGCCCAAGAACCTAACCGAATTAGAAACCTATGCCCACGAGGAATGGGAAAAAATCCCAAAAGAACGCTGCCAAAAGCTTATAAATGGCTATAAATCACGGCTGCAGCAAGTTATTACGGCCAAGGGGTGTTGTACCAAGTATTAACCATGTCTGTTTAAAAGGGTGTGAACAATTTTGATTTATAGGAAATTAATAAAATTGGTATATGGGCTTTAGTTCAAATAAAACCAAACTGTTATTTGTCTTAATAAACTATTAAATGTCTTCTTTTGTGTTTATGTTATCTAAGAAAGTGATAGAATATATATTTCTTACCAATTCATTAAAATTGAGAGGGGTGTGAACAACTTTGATCGTAACTGTATGATCCGCATACTTAAGTGCTTGTCTTGAAGGAAAGAGGAACGGTGCTGATGATTCATTTTTCAAGACCTCGGGATTGTGGAGAAAACTCAGCAAGGCGACAGCTTCTTTTTGTCTTCTCGATGAGTAGCAATCAATGAGGCACTGACGTAGCTCAAAAGCTAAAGGATTGTTTTTGCTTTCAAATTTATCCAAAATGAACTTCATGGAAGATTCAGCTTTGAGCAAATTTGCATCTTCGGAACAGAGTCCCGTCAAAACAATTTCCAGTGGACGAAGCGTGTCAAATAGGCTCTCTCTTTAGAGCATTCCATTCTTCATCTGAAATCGTCTCTGTTGAGCGTATCACTCTGAGGGCCTTTGGAATGAACTGTTCCACCTTGTTCTACAGTCAAGGATAAGCTTCATTTTCTTTCCATTAAATTCATCTTTGACAAAATCCTGCAATCTCTCATTTTTCAAAGGAAACTTTCGAAATATGCGGCAGATTTTTCTCATTTTATTTATTACTTTTAAGTAATCTCCTCCAAGTTTTGGAAGAACAATTATGTCATCTAGATGTCGGACTCAAAAATTGTATCAGTGCATAAAATTTCACACTCATCTTCGCTTAACTCATGTGCAGTGTTTTCATCATCTTCGATGGCTTCATCTTCAGGGGTAGGGTCATTTTCCTCTTCAACTGAATTTTCAGCAGTTTTTGAATACAAGATATCCGAAACCGCGAGATGTATAGCATGTGCAATGCATTGTTGGTGATCAAGTACTATTTCTCTTCCAAATTTGACCATTACTGAGGCACCGTCGGTGGTGCAACCCACGATATGCTTATCTAGGTCCAAGCCAAAGTCTTCCAATCTTTTCCTAATGATTGCAATAGTTTTGGTGCTATCGAGAAAACCATTTATTTTCATGAGACCAAGAGACCAATGTTGATTTTCATCATGAACATTAATATTAATATATCTTTGGTTTTGCAAAGATGTATACTCATCCATAGTTAATGAATAGAAGATTCCTTGTCTCACCTGATTCTTGAAGTAGTTGACCAATTCATGTTTCTTTTTCTCATAAAAACTAAGCACCATTTTTCTGACACCATTATGGGAAGTTGGATGAGGCTTGTCGTATTTTATCTTTCTTAGGCTTTCTTGAATGAATTCACTTTTAGCAATTGATTGGAAACTCAGTCCATCTAAACACGCAAGTTTCGAAATTTCCTCTTCTATGGACTTTTTTGCACAAACTCTTCCACTGTTCTTTGTTTCTTCAATGGCTGATTAATCTGGTCGATGTTTATGCCATGAATATTTTTCATGTGGGATGATAAACTTGAAGTAGAACCTCCACAACACTTTAAAACTTTGTGACATGTCATACACTCTGCTTCTTCTTTATTCTTATGAGTGAAATGATACCAAGCATTTGATTTCTTTGACATGGTGGAGTATTAAATCTTAGAATCTTAACTGATCAATGTGCAATCATCCACATAACATTCAAGACTGAAGCATCAATTATTTACACTTATAAACAAACAAAAAACGATACGAAACGATGCAAAACGTAATTACTATGTTTTTAAACGTTTGGAAACGTTTGTTTCATAGAAAATGGACCAAAGTGATCGGAGACTTGGGCAAAAATGTGAAAACCGGTTCTTATCGTCGGTTTCGGTGATGATTAAAAATTTTCATCACCAGTTAAAAACCGTTTTTTTAAAACCGGGTTCCGTCTCTACTGACAACCAAGCTGTTTTCCTTCGGTGTTGAGGAGATCCCTCGTCGGGCCTTTAATTTGGGAATACTATACATTCTACTTTTCCTCTTTTCCAGTGTTGTTTGGATGGTACTTGGGTTTAGTTTGAGGTTTGGTACCAGTTTTTTTATCGTTTTCCATGTATATATTATGGTGTACCCCTCTCTTCTTTCCAGGGAGTACATATTTAGTTTGTGGTCTTTCCCAGTAGTCGAGTTCTTTGCGGCCATCGATCTTTGCTGTGAAACATCTCTGAATATCTTCTAATTCATTAATTTCTTCCTTCTTGTATGGGGACGTCAAGACTGAGCAGTATTCAAGTTTTGGTTATGATCAGTGTTTTCAACAGGGGAATCATTACTGTCTTGTCCCTACTTTTAAAGGTTTTTAGTACCTGCCCCACGACTCTTTTTGCTTTGTTTATCGTTATTTGATTTTGTGTCTCGAATTTCGCATCGCCGGTCATTATGACCCCCAAATCTATCGCTTTCGTGCTTCTCTGAATTTCCTTCTTGTCTGTCTGGGGCATAATATGCTAAGTTCCTCATTTCGACCATATATAAAGAGCTGGAGTTTCTCACTGTTAAATGTCAATGTTCTCTTCTTACCATTTATATATTCTGTTATGTATCAGGTCATCCCATAAGTAATGTCGTTTTTAACGATAGATTAAGTTTAAACTAGTCCTACTCGGTTTAAGCATAAATTTTCCGAAGGTTATATCTAAGAGGAGATCTATCGTGTTTCGCTACATACTTTACAGACCTTGACCAGTGAAGACGTGTGTTTTGCTTTATGTGAACCCCTCATAAACATGACGGTATCAGAAAAGCATATCAGGCATATAATGCTTTACGAGTTCCAAAAAGGAAATAGTGCTACTGAAGCAACGCGAAACAGTCAGGGCGTTTATGGCAACGATATTCTGCATGTGAGGAAATGTCAAAGATGGTTTCAAAAGTTTAGGAAGTTTGACAGATGCAGCACGCTCTGGACGCCCTGCTGAGTTTGATGATGACCTGCTGTTAGCCGCATTTGAAGAAGACTGTTCAATAACTGTTGAAGAATTGGTCCAGAAACTCAATTCATCCCCGTTCACCATCCATCGACATTTGCAACAACTCGGGAAAGTGCCTAAGTTAGGAAAATGGGTGCCACATGAATTGTCGGTCGACAATCTGAGGGTGCGGGTAAACATTAGCACGGCTCTTCATTCCCATGAACTCCAAGATCCGTTTTTGCACCGTTTAGTGACTGGTGATGAAAAGTGGATACTGTACCAGAATGTTAAGCGCCGTCGACAGTGGGTTTGTGCCGGAGAACTAGCGACACCACAGCCAAAACCAAATCTTCACCCTCGGAAGGTGTTGCTTAGTGTTTGGTGGGATAAAAGTGGTGTAATACACTTTGAAACCTTACCACACAACCAAACAATCACCGCTCAAGTCTATTGTCAACAACTGGATCGATTGAACCCTGCACTAAAGAAAAGAGACCTTCTTTGGTTAATCGGAAAGGAATCGTGTTCCACCACGACAACGCACGTCCTCATACCCGCTCGGATCACTTCTGCAAAAATTGAGGCGCTTGGGTGGGAAAAACTTCCACATCCTCCATATTCTCCAGACCTTGCGCCTTCAGATTATCATCTCTTCAGGAGTCTGCAAAACTATCTTGACGAGAAACAGTATACTTCTTTAGATGACCTGCACACCAGTCTTTGTACGTTTTTTGCCTCAAAACCGCCTGAATTTTATAAACATGGTATTGAAAAGCTTGTAGGACGTTGTCAGTGTCATTGATTCCGATGGAAAATATATACTAGATTAAAAAGTTTTGAGTTTTTTTTTGTCCTTCAAATTCCCATCTAAAAAACGACATTACTTATTGAATGACCTGATATATAATAAATTGTATGAAGTTTGCCTCGCCACATAGTTCCTTTTGTACTTGGTTAAAAGACACTTCTTCTTAATATGTATTACACAATCACATTATCTTTAATGTGAAAATATTTACTCGGAATCATAATGTATACATATAAAACCTGTTACTATAGCCTAGTGGCAGAGTGGCTGACCATTAATCTGAAGTTCCTGGGTTCGAGTCTCGACTCGGATTTTGGATGTCGGTGATTTAGCCGGTTTTTTAGGTCTTCCTTGGCAGGGCAGTGGTTCAGAACTGACAAGGAACCACAAGGCCACTCCATCGTATGACCTTAGATGTTACGAAGGTGGTCAATCGACCCTAATCATTATTATTATTATTATTGCATATACAAATGAAATGTAGGGATCCAGAGGGTGTTTTGGGGTAGGGGGAAGGGGCCTTAAGAATAAGGAGCCAAAGGGGCTTATAATTTTCGTGTAAATGCTTATTAATAGACGAGAGAGATGATGTAGTGAGCTTTACATGGATTATTATTGTCCCAAAAATAAATTTAATTAACGTTTAATTAACCTTTATTGCTAACTCAATATTAGAAAAAGTTAGTTTTAACTTTGGCAGAAGATTGTCATGGTAAATGCAAAAAACTTCACTTTTTTACGTGAAGGTCAAAATATGAGAATAAAAACCCACTCTAATAGACAGAGTTTATTTCCACGACAGTTTCGACGCCCACTGGCATCCTCCTCGGGTGGATACAGAAACACAAATGATACAAAACAAGAGGGAAAAACAGTTCAGGGATCGACCGTTAAGAAATTCGCACCTAGGTTGGATTCCATTCTCTCGAGACAGGAGGGGCATTTTCATTAAGTACATTCGCACAAATTTTAAAACTATCTTCCTGTTCTAAACATACAGATTCTATTATTTTTACATAATTATTACATTTATAATTAAATTTATTACATTTAATATTGCATAATTATTAATTACAGAAATTATAAATTTATTATTACATTGGTTATTACATTGTTGTTTATTATACAGAAATTATAAACCGAAAAACGAATGAAAAAAGGCGATTAGGAAATAATCCAGAGACCATTGAGAAATTCGCACCTAGGTTAGATATCGTTCTCCCGAAACCAGAAGGGCATTTTATTACAGGGTCAGCTTATAACTACATTTCCACAAATTAAAAATATCTTCTTGTTCTATACATACAGATCCTAATGTTTTGACATAATTACTGCATATATTTATTTCCACATTAATTACTTCCATTATTACATTTACTAAAAGCGAGTAAGGAAACATTCCAATCCAGAGACATTTAAGAAATTCACACTTAGGTTCGAACACGTTCCCACGACTCCGTAAGGGATTTATTGACCAAGAATCTCATTAAAGGGTCTAACTTATAAGTACCTTCGCACAAATTAAAATTATCTACTTTTTCTATACACACAGATTCTATTATTTTTCTTTTGACATAATTATTACATTTATAAAGTACCTTACTTGATTCCCAATCTATAGCATGATTATTTTGGCTAGCGTGATAAAAAATGGCATTATTAGTATTACAACTTCTGAAGGCATATTTGTGTTCTTTGATAGGTGCGAATTTCTTAACGGTCGATCCCTGAACTGTTTTTCCCTCTTGTTTTGTATCATTTGTGTTTCTGTATCCACCCGAGGAGGATGCCAGTGGGCGTCGAAACTGTCGTGGAAATAAACTCTGTCTATTAGAGTGGGTTTTTATTCTCATATTGTCATGGTAGTTGAGGAAACTTTTAGAAACACCACTCAAAAGAGTGATGATCCTGATTGATTGAACATAAAGTATATTTTGAAAATCCAACTCGCTGGATTCCCCCCCCCCCCCCCCTCTTCTTCTCGCCAAATAACATATTACAACTAAAATTATTTCATAATTCAGTCGATTGCCGCATGCTAGAATCTCTCATTAAATTTTTTTTTTTTTTTTTTTTTTTTTTTTTTTTTTTTACAGCCCTTCTAATCACTGGAATAGTTATTGAAGCCGTACCGATTGACTCATTGTCGGGTTTTGTGTTTTTAATAGCAGGGTTCATATGTTTCGTTCCTGGAGTTTATCACGTTGTTTACATAGTATTAGCCGTACAAGGTAGAGAAGGTTACGATTTCTACAGTCTTCCTCTTTTCAACTAAGCCTAAAGTTTCTCCATCTTAGTGTGCCTGTTCCACTGTACACTAAATATAAGGATGTTTTTTCACGTGTGATTGGATGAAATGTATAAAGTAGGCTTTCATTACTTAATAAGTCTCTCCAACTTTTTTATGAAATGAAATTAGCGGTTAAGATACTATTTTTTAAAGTTAACGATTAAATGGTACCACAGTCTTAAAAAGAGTGTTTCCGTAATATTAATGTACTTAGGCAGGATATTAGAAATTAACATACTTCTCTCAAAACTGAAGTAGATGGAGACACGTATGTTTATTATTAGAAATTTGGCCTACGCGCACATATGATATTCGATGACGCTTATTATTAGTATATAATTTGCGAGGTGAATTCCCCATTGTTGCTTTGCACCAATTTTAATTTTACCATATTTTAATTGCCAAGAATTATCATATTAATAGTATTAGAATTGGAAGCAGCTTTAATTAGAGAGATTTATATTTAATTAAATTAATTTCCATGTACAGGATCTGTACAGTTTAGTCACATAGTTTAGATATTTGTGGATGTATTCAGTAATAATAGATCGACTTTATTTACGTACAGATCTGATTTAGATTATTTTTGTATTCCATGTTATTTTTAATTAATTAATGGTTCTTGAACAAAACCTGATCAATGTCTTTCAAAGCTAATCAACTCGCAAAAGTTGAGAGCTAAATTTATAGCTTTGAATAGTTAAATTGAAGAGCAGAATGCGTGCTTAAGCCTTTTACCAGTTAAATACAAGGTGATTAAGCCAAACTGTATACCTAGTCATGACAATAATGTATTAGAAACTAAATCATGCGTTTGGTACCACGTAAAATCTAAAATGGATTTGATTCTCACTATGTATATTATATTTGTTGTGAATTTTAATTATTCATTATATATTTGTGTTTAGATTTGCGTTTATTAAATTTAATTAATTATCTATTCGTGTTTGGATTTATGTTCAGTAAATTTAAGAGATTTTATTCGCTTTTAACGCACTCTGGACCCGCTAATCGCACGAGCTTTATGACTCGGGGTCCTACTCGTATTTAGGTTCGAATATCATATTTTGTTGAACTCATTTAAGGCTGTATCAACTGTCTTCTATAACTACTAATCATTCAGAAATTTTAATTAATAATACACAGTGGCGGATCTACTATGAAACTAATGAAGCTTAAGCTTCAGGGCCCCTAATCCAGGAGGGGCCCTGAAGCAACTTTTTTTTTAATGAGTGAATTTTTCAACAAAATCGATGGTTTTTTTAAGTGTTTGTTATTAAAATAAGGCTATTTTAGTAATAGAATCATAAGCCAATGGGTTGAAGTACTTAATATTGACCTTAGAATATGCTCTAATACCCATTTCATATGGCCTCAAAATGCCCCTGTAATTGGTCAAATTTCAAAATTTTCTCGGGGGCCCTATTGTTGCTGGTTGCGAAGGGGCCCCCATAACAGTTCAAGCTTCAGGGTCCCAAAAATGTAGGTCCGCCACTGATAATACAGCATAAATTTGTTACGCCTTAACTCTTAAATACAGTTCTGTTCAATTTTGTTTTCTAAGAAATGTATGAAAAATTTAAATCCATTATTTCTAAGCTACTTTTAAGCTTCAGCCATTTTGAAAATAGGATTAGGCCTAGTTATCTTTTTTAAATTTATAATCTAAAAATATATTTAGGCTGTACATTTTCGGAAAAAAGTTAGACAAAAATGGAATTTATAAAATGCATAAAAAATGATTAATTATTGGATTTTGTTTCTGAAATTATATAAAATAGCCAAAGAAAAATGGAATATTTCCAATTAATTTTTTTTCATGCTTTATAAAAATTTTGTTTCTAGGCGAACTTTCTTCCGAAACTCCATGTCGGTTGATCTTAACCGTAACAACACTAATAATTGTGTTTATTAACCTGTATTGATAGGTTTTCTTTATTAATCAGGGATACTCCCGTATTCGGTATTTTTTTTTATTTGCTCTGTCGTGCTCGCACGAAATAATGTTTGCAGTTTTGAATTTGACTGATATTTTGTGAATTTTAACTCGTTTTTATACTGATTTTTAGAAGAGGTTTTTAAACTTCGTTTCCAAATTAGTTTTTCTGTACTTAAATCTGGTTCATGAATGATGCATGGTCCGTTTCAGTGGATGCGAACACACTCAAAATGTTTGACCCATTCTCTCCTCAAGTTAACCAAATTACTTATGTTTTTCAAGCGACTGCGATTAGTAATACAAAGATTGAACTCGGCTGTCTGAGAAGTCTCTACTTAATAGGAATTACGTTAACTTAATTTGAAGTGAACAGTAAACATTTTGAACAATTATGGCTAAAATTCCAAAATCCAGACACTGTTCGGAAACAGTTCGTAATAATTTACTAACGTAACCTAACCAAACTTATTACTAAACTACGGAAGGTTGACAAAAGTAAATAGAGACCACGATGATTGTCCTCGAGAACAAATGGCAAACTTCATTACTGGAATGCCAGAACGTGTCCCCTTTACGTAATAAAAGGGGAAAGGAACACGATTCTAAATATATTCGTTCAATAAATCCGTTATTATTTATTCACTTTTATTATCAAATCAAAAAAATATGGAAAAAAAGCCCAAGATGTCTATTTACTTTTCTCAAACCTTTGTATTATGGCCTCTGTCTCGGAACTGCATCTTTATTCTGGAGATTCGTCCATTGATGATATGGTTCCATAAATAAATGTATTTCCCATTGGGTACGCACTTTTCGGACATAGTATATACGTTTTGCGTAAATGAATATTAATACCCACCTAAGTCGTAGCTAGTGTTATAGTTGGTTACAAAAGTCGGATAATTGGGTGACACCTACCTACCTACCTCGCGGTTCAGTGTATTCCACTTTGGGTAATTAATGGTACATCCGTATACCCGGATAGCGGGCGTCCATTGGTTCGACGATGGTATTGGGTTATATCCCGTTATGATTCGAAACGAAAATGGTTTGATGATTAATTTTGAGAGTTATAGTATTTTATCTACTTTATACTGCTAATCCTATTGGCGTTATCATTTTCTTTATTTTAAAGTATTATACTAAAAATGTAAGATACTTCACGGTTATTATGAACAAATTACCAAATTTAGTTTAGTTATTGTTTAATTAATTATGTATTTACTTCGTTTCCATTGAAAAATGATGTACTTGATAAGAAAGCTAATTGTTTTGAGGTAATTGAAGTAATGGCGAATTTTTTATTCCCAATGCCCCATTGTATAAACAAAATGGGGCATAAAATTGAATCTGTTGCTCCTACGCTGTAGTTTAATACACTATTAAAATGTATGCGAAAGTTTATCCGCTAAAACATAAGAAAAACGAAACCGTGACTAACTTCCCCGCATAGGTCCTATGAGAGAAGCGAAGTAATATTTTAATTTTTTCAGCGGATTTGCGTAACTTATTGGAAAGTTGTTTTTAAAATGTTTATTTTCCATTGTCAGTTATTATTTGGTATCCGTCTTCCTTTTGCAGCCGCATTATTCATATCTCTCCTTTGCTACCTCATTTCATTTTTAGTCCAGCATATGATGATAACCGAATGTAAATAATTGGATGAGAGTGATAAATAATTGTTTTTTATTGTACATAATATACTAATTTAATATCTATTTTTGTAATTTTATTTATTACTTATTTTAACTATTCAAAATTATTATTTTTCAATTTTGTTAATGTACAAAGCAATGTTGTCCATGTAATTTGTTTCCTAATTTTAAGCACACTAAGTTGAAGGTGTAGTTTCATAACGTTCCACGTTTTCGGTTTGTTGATATTTTCACACGATTTGTGGTAATATTACCCTTTCCATACTATTCTTGTCACGAAGAATAAAGGCTCCAACAACTTTTTCCACGGAATTCCTGTTCTGTTTTTTCACAAATGGAACAGAATTTCATTCCATTATTTGTCTAGAGTCCTAGAAAAGTATGGCAGGATAAATGTCTGATATCGCGAGAGGTCTGCACGGGCACGGGTAAGCCCGTGCCCGGCGGGGCCCATGGCCGGCGGGGCCCATGGCCGGGTATGGGCGGGCTTGTTGAATGCATGGTGGACACGGGACACGTATGGGCTAAAAATATAGCTTTTGGCTACGGGCCTATGTTGGTAACGAATGGGCTTCAACTTTCCTTCAAATATGTAGTAAATGATAAAAAATTAATGAAAATGCAATTGAAAATATTTGTAAGTTTTTAAAAAAATGCTGTTCACATTTTTATAGTTGCTGTTTCAAGTTTGTTTATACTAACGATCTACAAATATCATAAATCAATTTGTTTATATATAGGTCCAATATTACATTGAAATGGGTACGGGCCGGGTGTATATATATATATGTTTTATAAAGTTCTTATGGGGTGGGCCGGACACGGGCTTTAAAAAAAAAAAAAAACGCCGGGCCGGTCCTGAGAAAGTAGGCCCGTGCAGACCTCTAACTTACGCTATAGCCTAACTATGTTTACACCCTCAGCAAGTGTTCAAAGTTATTTAACAAAGAATTTGTTTGCTATAAGACTTTTTTTTTAAAGTTTATGTAATGTATGGATGTATTTGATGATTTTGAAGTATTAATTACTTATTTATCTTATCGAAAAATTAAATTCTTGAAACACCTTTTCTCGAATAAATCACATGATCTCAACTAACAAATGAAAGCTAGTCAGATATCCAGTCCTTTCCATACCCTTCTAATATAGGGCTCTAATGCAGACTTTAAAGCGGGTGTCCCCAACATGTAGCTCGTGAAGCTGTTTTAATTGGTTCACAAAACCTCAGTAATAAAAATAAGCATGAAATACTTAAGTGAAATGTGAAATTGTAATTTCGCGCCAAACTAACTGAGAATTGCGGTGGCTCAATGCACCACTCCTTACTTTCAGAAGTTGGCAGATAATATTCAGTGTCAGGTTTTCAATTAGAAGCCGGACTACTACTGGGTTTAGAATTTGCACAGTATCGATGGGGTTAGCTTTTCTCTAAAGCCAATTGGGAACTCTACCGTAATTTAACTTGTCCCATACCGTTCACGATTTTCCATCGGTGGATGGTTGTTTGGATGCAGCGAGGCGAGGGCTGCCATTTCCAGTTGACAGCGCACTTCTCGTCTGGTTCGTGTCCTTTGGTGGCGTCAGGTGTGCGCAGAGGCTGTGCAAAACAAGACGGCTACTCTCGTTTTTACTGTCGTAAATCTTCGGATACCCCTATTGTCACGCAGAGGGCACCGGCAGTGGCTCGTCGTACCCTTAAACAAACTCGGAAAGACGATGTCTCCGGAATTACATCTTCGATCCCGATCGCTGCAGTTTGGAATAAAGTTCACGGAATCTCTCGCCAGTTTGTTCCTCCTCGTTCCCTACTCCTCCATATCGGTGATAGGGACATTTCTGATTTAGCGCAAGTGGCTAATATTTTAGCTATTTCATTTGTCTCATTCTCGAGTGTTAGGGATATTCTCTGGCCTTCCGTTTACTTAAACGTGCAATGGAGAGCGAGGATCTTCATTTTGACCGCCCGAACAATGAGTCTTATACTCGTCTGTTTACGATGCGGAAACTTCAGTCTGTGTTGTCCTCTCGGAGAGATTCTGCTCCTGATTGCATTCACTACAGAATGCTGAAGTCGACGCATACAGTATTTCGGCTCTGTATATTATTATTACTGTTTTTAACCACATCTGAGTTGAAGGTGCGTTTCCTGCTCAGTGGTGTGAAGCCATAGTTGCTCCTCTTCCTAAGCCTGGTCAGGACACCTTCCTTCAGAATTTTCGTCCAATAGCTTTGTCCAGCTGCGTCTGTAAACTCTTGGAAAAGATGGTCGCTTTTCAAATTACCCTAGAGTGGCGACAACTCCTTTTCTCCTTCCCAGGATTGTCTATCGATACCTAGTGTGGCACCTCGAACGCCACAATTTACTTTCCCCTACACAAACCAGTTTTCGTAGGGGGCCACAACACCACTGACATTCTGCTCCAGTTGGAGACTGCGGTCTTGTGTGTCCTCTGCAGAGCGCCGTCACTTCTATGCAGTTATGATTTGGAGAAAGTGTATGACACTACCTGGCGGTGGTGGATCTGTCGTAAACTTTATCTCTTGGGTTTCCGAGGTTTTCTCCCTTCATCTCCGACTCTTTGTCTTCCCGCTCCTTTCGTGTTCAGGTGAGTACTTCCTTCTCTTCTGTGCACTCGCAGGAGGAAGGGGTCCCCAGGGCAGCGTCCTGAGTGTCATTCGTTTCGCTTTGGCGATCGATGACGTGGTGACGGCTCTGCCCTCGGGGATTACAGCCACTCTCTATGTCTACGACCTTGTCATCTATTGCTCCTGTTCTCGATCCACCTTCCTTGAACGTCTCCTCCGTGGGCTCTGGATTCGGTCTCCAGATGGGCAACAGATCATGGGTTTTGGTTTTCCCTTTCGAAGACGGTGGTGATGCATTTTTGTCCTCGCCGCCACTGCACTGCCGTCCCTTCCCTCTCTCTCTTTATGCATCGCCGTTTCCTGTTGTCCCCGAAACTAGGTTTTTGGGTCTCCTTGATTCTCGCCTCTCCTGGATTCCCCACCTAAAGTCTTTGAAAGCTTCGTGCCTTCAGACTTGCACCCTCCTCAAGTTCCTTTCCCATACCGATTGGGGCGCTGAGTGCCCCACCTTTTGGCGGCTCTACCACTCCCTGGTCCAAAGTAATTTCGATTATGGCTGTCAGGCCTATTTCTCCGCCCTGCCTCCGCCCTGCGCATGCTGGACCCTATCCGGGGTGTATGCATCAGCACGGGCGTTCCGTTCCTCTTCTATAGTCAGTCTTTATGTGAAAAGTGGCCATCTCCCGTTGAATGTCCACCGTACCTTAGAGGGCTTAAAATACCCCTTTTGTATTCGGTAGTTCCCTTCCACCCCGGTCTACCAATCCCTCTTCGACCTTTCCACTTCAGCCTACTTTGACCTACTTTCCACGGATGGCCCCCGTCTTGTCTTTGCGGGTGGAAAGGAGAGTACTTTCCTCCCCTCCGTATCTGCTGCTCCTCTCTACTGCTCCGAAGTCACAGTTCCACCCTCTTGCCCCCTCGTCAATTGTTTCTATCCCATTCCTCTTCCCATTTTGATTCTTTTCCCGTGTTCACTGACGGCTCTTGCTCGCCACTTGGAGTGTGTTCCGCGGCAGCCTTCCCGTCGGTAGTTAAATCGCTATCTCTGTCCCCCAGCGGCTTCCATTTTTACGGTGGAACTCTCGGCTATTCTCTCAGCCGTTCGATTCCTCTCTCAACTCCTATCTATGTCTTTTGTCACTTATTCCGACTCCCATAGCGCTCTTGAGGCCCTGGCCTCTCTCGTCTCCCCGCATCCGTTGGTGCGACAGACCCAATACTGGTTTGTCCTTTTCATCACGTCGTAAGTTGGTCGCCTTTTGTTGGGTACCTCCCCACGTCGGTGTTTCGGGCGACGAACGCGCGGACACTGCGGCGATGGAGGTGTCCTCCCTGCCATTCGACCCTAGCACACCTCCCGGCATCGGATTTCGCGTGGGTTTTCCGGGATACACTCCTTCGGCGGTGGCAGCGCCAGTGGGAAAATGGTAGCCCACGATTCGTCAGTGGCCTTGCTCCCGTCAGCGTGATCGACGTTGAGACCGCTGTGGTACGCCTGCGCATTGATCATACCCGCCTCACGCATGGCCATCTTATGACGGGGAACCATGCCCCCTTCTCCCTTTGCGGCATTCGTCTCTCGATTTCACATTTACTCTGTTTGCCCTGCCTTTGCCATTGCTCGCTCCCCCTTCCTCCCTTTTTGCCCTTCAAGCTCCACTTTTACTCTCTCTTTTGTTGGATAACTCCACGCCTGTGCCGAATGACACACTTTTCTCCTTTCTCCGCCAGACTGGCCTCCTCTATTTAATGTGACTGATATAATTTCTTCCTCCCTTTGCTGTTCCTACTGGCTTTTCTCTCCTTTCTCAGTCTTTCTTTAGCTGCTGCTGCTCCTCCAGTGTTTCTTTCTCCCCATTTCCTTGCGTTCTCTATTTTAGTTTCGGCGCGATACGACCTCGGCAGTCGAAGCGCTGGTGAAGCACTGCTATTCATTCAATTCAACTTCTTCTCAGTCTAGTTTTGGCCAATTTCGCTGCACCTTGGATCTTCTGCTTCTTCTTAGTCATGATCTCCAGACTGTATTTTCCTGTAGCCATATTACTGTGGCTATTTTTTTTTTGACATCCATAAAGTTCATGATACTACGTGGTCGTTTTACTTCCTCCATCGTCTCCGTTCTTTGAACTTTGTAGGTTTTCTTCCTCTCTCCATCTGTAATTTATTAAGGGACCGTACTTTTCGAGTTCGCGTAGGCGATATGCTCTCCGACCTAACCACGTAAGATGAGGGAGTGCCGCAGGGATTCGTCCTCGGCGTCCTGTGCTTCTCTCTGATTATGGATTTGGGTGCTCTGTACTGACGGGGGTAAGAACTATGCTCTCTCTACGCGGACGATCTCGCCGTCTACGGCTCGGGTAGTTCTTTGTGGGTGGCGGAGAGAAGTCCAGCTTGCAGTTAATGTTGTCGAGAGATGGGCAACGTCCCTGGGCTTCCGTCTTTCTCCGGCCAAAACAGCGTGTATGTCTTTTTATAGACGCAGGACTTCCGTACCCCCCGCCGCCTTTGGTTTTGGCCGGTAGCTCCATCCCGGTAAGGGACATGTTTAAATTCCTAGGTATTACCCTTGATTCGCGCCTTTGCCTTTTGTTGGATTCCTTCTCATGTGGGCATCGCTGGTAATGAGGAGGTGGATCTTTTGGCTAGACAAAATTGCTCTCTTCCCATTACTCCTAATGTTGCAGCGTGACTGAGATGGCGTCGGTGTGAACAAACTCCACCTTCTTAAGCCTGTTCTTACTTATTGGTCATCTTCCTTTCATAAGTGTCGGCATAAGAAAGTTGTTTTGGCTCATTTGAGAATAGGTCATACTCGTTTGGCCCATGGCCACCTTATATCTGGTGATCCTCCCATACCCGGCACCAGTTATCATGTCCCCTTAACACTTGAACGTGTACACTCGAACCCCGTTAATTCGACACTTTCGGGGCTCTACCCTTGTCGAATAATCCGGAAGGTACGAATTAACCGAACAGCACGAAATTAGTTGAATATTTCGAGCTTTTTGTACGAAGTATCGAAGTGTTTGTATACAAAATTTATTGGGTGTTTTAACTTTTTATACGAATGTGTGATGTATTTCTTAAATCTACTGTCGGATTATTCGTACATTGATACCAAAAAGTTCGAAATTTCTTGGATATTTCGAAGGGTCGAAGAAATGTACGAATTAACCCGAAGTACGAAATAACGGGGTGCGAATTAATGGGGTTCGAGTGTATTTGTTTTTGCCTCTTTACTCGGCCTTTCGTTTGCAGTGGTTCCCGAGGTTGCACTCTTATCCGGTTTCGGAGTATCTTCGGTCTATTCTTGCGGATTAGTGTTCCTATATTTTAATTTTATCATATGTCGCAGCTTTTGTCTTGCCTCTAACTTGGCTTCGCTGTAATATGGACCTTTTGTTTTTTGTTTGTTTGAAATAGCGATTAACCAAAAAAAGAAGTATCTATATAGCTCACCACATATTTTGAATTCTTAAAGTGGTTCATGGCCGAAAAAATGGGTGGGGACATCTGCTTTAAAGGAATACTCAAATATGTTACACGTGTATATTTCAAGATATTTCATTACATATAGAATTATATTTTTGCTAACTAAAATTAACATCATTTGTATTGGTCCATTTTACGTAGCAGGGAGAAATGGTTGCCTTTCACCATTGTGCTTCCTGGAACTATTCCAGACTTTTTCATGTACGTTTACGCGAAAGAGGAACGTGGAATTCCTCAAAGAAAGCTGAGGACTCGGAATGAAAATACGAAGAGTTTATTACATACTAAAGAAAATCACAATTTCAGGAGTTTCTGCAAAATCGCGCGAAATAATGGACTGAAAAATAAAAACCTGTTCTAATTTTCACGTATTTTTTGCCTCTAATTTTCATGTATTTCACTTTGCATAATATTCTTTTGCCTGAAAGAAATTTAGTGATCATAATTCCTTAAAGAAACGTCACCAATCGCTGTATTTGGTAAGGTAAGCTGGAATTAAAAGTAAAAGAATAATTTCTTGTTTTAAAGAAGGGGAGTTACAGTACGAGGTTTTTTTTATCAATAGAACTTTGTTTTATGCCATTTTCCTTCACTTAAATATAAAATTGCGAACTTTTTTCATTAAGTCAGAATTCAACTTTGTTTACCTTTATCAAAATTCATTTAGTGAAAAGTGTTTGATTGGTTCGGTCTTCTTTTCTCTGTTTATTAAAAAGTTTAACTTGAGAACGTTAAAAAAAAATACGAGTGTACTTTTCCCTCTATTGCTTTGGTTTCTTTTATGACGTAATAGTAATTAAAAAAGGGGGGGGCAGAAATTGGCACAGCGCTCAGACCAAACAAATGCCACTCGTTCGGAAAACTCCTGGATTGTTATTACTACTAGCACCACTGGGAGCCGAACCCTCGACCTCAGTGTCTTCGCTTATAGGGAAACGGTGTTATACGCAGTGAGCTACGTACGCTGGAATCTGATGCAATAAGAATTGATGTATGCCTAAGCTAAGCTTATTATTACCATTCAATACTTTAAGGTCTGCTATATTCATTAATTTAGGCATTATTGTCTATGAAAATGTATTAACGGAGTGATTGCCATTTTTACAGATATTTAAAATATTTCCAAGGATTGTAAGTTTCGTCAATTTTGCTAAAGAAATTTGTTACAAACATTATCTGTAAAGGTGGGAAATTTCTTTATATTAACATTTTTTTTCTTTTTCACCATCCCGACTCTTAAGTTCATTATTGAACACTCGTCAATTTGTCACTGAAAATATTTTCAAGTGAACGCTCCCCCCCCCCCCCAATGTTTTGGATTTTTCTCCTTTTTATTTAACCATTTGCTGTTACCAAAATAATATTAATAAAGTAATATCCATGCAAATTATTTAACTTAAGGCCTTAGCACATTTAAGCATATATCGCCTAACTTATCGCTTTAACGTTATAATGCGAGAAAGGGGTGTAAGTACACTGGAAAACCTGTCACACGATTTGCTATACCAACGGGTCTAAGCCGATCCCAGTGAAAACTTGGTTTTTATTTTAAGCATCTATTCATTATATACTTTACATTGAGTTTATATTTTTCGGTTGTTTACATTATCTGTTCCTTGAAGTTCAAACTCAGAGTATGTAAATTTAATCCGTAATCTAATGTCAAATTACCTTGCAGTGCGAGTTCAGAGGTAAATGCCAAGAGTATTTAGGTCGTAACAGAGTATGTACAACGCCGGTACTGACCTGATTTTGTTTATTTGTATTAAATAAGATCCGTTAATTATAAACGTGGACATCTCGGAGTTGCTAAGAATTGGCAATGATTTTCATATAAGCGGCGACAAAACGACACATTTTTCTTAATGTATATTAATGCATTATTTATATTTGTATATGACTAAAAATTATTGTAAAAATAATACAACAAAGCGTGTTTGTGTCCTTTTATTTATTCCAAGTTCTGTAAATTTTTTGCTGTGTTTTACTTAGTTATGCTGTTGTGTGTATATACATAATGATGAAAAATCCTGCGATGAATTTCTGTGCTGCTCTCCTGTAGGTAATGTGTTTGCGACCAAAATGATGCTCTTAAAATACTATAATTTAGAGAATGATCTATATTTAGGATAGTTGTGAAAATGCTGCTTTGATTTTCCTATTACTATCTTATGTATATCAAGTACATACTTAACATTAAAGGAAAACAATATATACAATAATTAAAGTAAGAAATAACTAGATGTCTCATTAAAGTATCTATCACTACAATCAGGGCCGTTTCTAGCCATTAGGGGGCCCTAAGCAGTATACCCACTCCAGGCCCCACCCGTCCATCCACCAACTCACGCCTTACTGCATCACCTCAGCACTCGCATGCAAAAAATAGCTGTGTTAATGAAAAACAATTATGAAACAATTTTAATGAAACATTTATGTCCAAAACAACAAATATGTACTTTCAGAAGACAGAAAAAATACTCATGAAATTCTGAAAATTTGCTTATGCATTTAGAATAAATGACAGAACTATGTATAAAAAAATAATGCAATTATCAACTACCAAACAATTACTAACTCTACGATACAATCGTGTAATATCTAACAGTTATACAGAACAGTTTGTATCTTCAAAATTTTTGCCTCCTAGATTTTTTTTCTGGGCGAAATCATCAATATCATCATATGAAATCTCCCTGCCAACGTCCTGGTTGATGCTCATGATGTCAAGGCCACTGAGGCGATCTTGCCCCATTGATGATCTCACAATAGTTATTTATACACAACGACCAAAACGTTTCGTTTGTCCGTTTTATCTCATTTGTCTCATATAAAAACTTTAATTAATATAATAATAATAAATAATAACTTCAGCTATATTCCTATTCTTGCCCACTGAGCTATGACCTGGGAGCCTGTCTAGGGACCACCTAGTAGCAGCGGGGCCCTAAGTGGCCGCTTAGTCTGCTTATGCCAGGAAACGGCCCTGACTGCAGTATTAGTACTGAATCAGTAATACTTTCTAGCATACTAATAGGACTAATATAATTAAAGATTTACTCATCATAGAGTATTTCAAGAACTAAATATTTTCCTTCACGTAAGCTAACTTAGATCACAAGTTGGGGGGACAAAACCTATATTATCCCATACGCCTATGGGTGTCGAGTTACTCTTGGAGCACTTCCCCCCCCCCCCCCCCCCGGAAGAAGGAAAACATTTTTACATATTAAATTCAGTATTGTATTGTTGCCTCGCAACTAAAGGTGGTTCTGTTACAAATTATCAAACAAAGCCCATATCACGATTGTTCCTTGTCGCTTTTTCACCGCTAAATAATGCCCTGCGTAACCCTCAACAGGTGTTGGGAGTGAAAAATTGGGGGTTTATTAATGAACATAAAATAATGGAGTTTATAATAATTAATTGGAAAACGTAAGATAAATAGCATTTAAAAGTTCATATAGACCTAAGATGAAATTAGAAAATGTACGCGACTCCTGGCACAAAAACAGCCATACAAGTTTAAACACGTTCATACGTGTAATGCAGTGATTCCCAACCTTCTTTTTTTTGCTGTGACCCTAAATTGACCACCAACAGGACCTCCCGACCCTCAGGGTTATGATAAAATTTAATTATGTATATAAACATAAATTGAATTAAGAAATAGTGAATATAGTGACCCCCCTGCGACCTTGATTTGGGTCGCGACCCGAGGTTGGAAACCACCGGTGTAATGGAATGAATAAAGGTTCCACAAATAGGGAGCCAGTTTAATAGTCACGTGACATAACGCCGCCTTTTTCTTGCAATTATGTCATTAAAAACATTAGTTTTCCGGCAGGATCGAATATATATAATAAAAAGGGTTTAATATGGTTAAATAGGCCAGATAAGTTAGTTAAATAATTAAAATGATTAAGAAATTATAGAAACTAGTGAATTAATGTTCTAATGACAGTTTCTTAAGTTTTGGATTCCATAAGAAATACACGACAGATCGTGTGTGAACCACGAATAAAACAAATCTCGAGGGGGAGAGGGAGTCGGTGCTACTGATTCTAGCATAAAATTGTACTTAGCATAATTTCGAGAAAGTTTTTCTTTGGAATAATTTTAGCATAAATCTGGAATAATCTTGTTTGATCTGGAATAATGCAATGATAAAACAAACAAACAAAAACAATTAATTCCTTAACATTATTCAAATTTCCGCCAGGATCATTGCAGAAAAGGAACAGCAAGAGCTTGACAATGACTGGCGTTCATTGAGTGATGTTGACAGGTTGATAAATCTTAACCCTAAAAGGATGACCACTACATATTACTGTAATAACGTTTCAAATACACGCATTCATAATTTAACCCTACAAAACTCCGACGTTAAAGGGTTAAATGTCTCACCCTCGAGTCATTTTGGTCTCAAATTCATGCGATTGAGAAATATCCCCCACTCTAAATTTGCTAGGGCTTTACTCTTTGTACCCTATATCAAATGCTGATTGTGAGCGAATATTGTCTTTGGTGAACTTAAAAAAATCTGAGAAACCGCAATAAGCTTACCAATGATTCTCTCGGGAATGAGTTAATAAATGGAGAAGGAATCAAATAGAATGGAGAGTGCGTAAATTTTGAGCAGTCTGTTGCTATGTTAAAATCCATGAACATAAACATATGACCATGTCCCCTTCATAATATATATATATTATATATATTATATATATATATATATACACACACACACACACACACACACCCTCGATTAGGTATTCCGGCTTGCCGGGCCGAGGGGGTTCGCACCCCTCGTAGGTTGTTGGGGTTTCCTCAACTCCTCGCGGGGTGTGGGCACAGTGTTACCTAGTTGCGTTTTTTTTCCCCTTCTTTTTCCGTATCTTACAGAATCTCTCTTGTCTTGACTCGGTCTTGGGCCTCTGTCAATTGTAGTATTCCCCCCCCCCCCCGTTTGTTTTTGCCGGCAGTCTTGGAGTCATCGGGTGCGCCCGCTGGAGGGCATCGCTCCGTGGCTGAGCCGTGCTCTGGGGATGGTATGGGCGCCCAGACCGCTGCCGCATCTGGATTGGGTTTTTGCTATGCCCTTAACGGACATTGTTGTTTTTAAAACAACAGTTACGTTGGGGGGGCAGGCTACCCGGGACGTTGGCCTGCGACTTGAAGGATGCAGTGGCGGATTGGTGCATTGCCTTGGGTCCGAGGCTGTCTTCCTTATAATTATATTGTTTATGGATAAAATTTCTCAAACTCAATCCCCTCCAGTTAACGACTTTGGCCCGTCCTTGGATTTGGATAAGACTACTACTTCTGGTCGTTCAGCGGCCTCTGCCTCCGCTGGATTGACCTTAAAGCCGTATGGACCCCTCTCGTCCTCTGCGGCGTTGGGCTCGTGGTGGCCGGGCTCGTGGTGGCCGGGCTCGTGGTGGCCGGGCTCGTGGTGGCCGGGCTCGTGGTGGCCGGGCTCGTGGTGGCCGGGCTCGTGGTGGCCGGGCTCGTGGTGGCCGTAGGGCGGGGGTCTTCGCGGCCCTCGTTCTCTCGCCCACTCTCGGTTACCGTCACACGTGGACCTGTCTCTGCTGTCAATTTCTGTCGGGTGGACAGGTTCCTTGTTCTCCGCCCTTCCGCTGGCTCCCTTCCGGGCAACTCGGAACGGGTGTTTCAGCGTCTTAAGACGGTGGGGGTTCCCTGCCGTTATGATGTCCGCCCTCTGAAGGATGGGTCTCTTCTTTTGAAGTCCCGTTCTTCGGGGGTGACTGAGTCCCTTCTACAGTTGCAGGATGTTCTGGGTTGCAGAGTTTCTGTGACTCCCCATCCGCAACTGAATAGCTGCCAGGGGACCATTTTCGCTTCCCGTCTGCTGTCAATCCCGGTTGCGAGTTGCAGGAGGATCTTGCCTCCCAGAGGGTCACGAAGGTCTTCCGCTTTTCGTCGCGCCGGGATGATGCTTTTACCTCGTCTGCTCCTGACCTTTGACTCCCTTGTGCCTCCGGCCCAGGTGTTCTGGGGCATGTGTGATTGACGGTCGTGCGAGTTTTCGGTGCGGCCGTATGTGCCTGACCCGGTTCGCTGCTTTGACTGCAACCGGTTCGGCCATGTCAGCTCTGCCTGTCGATGTAAGGTAAGCTGTGTCCTCTGCGATGGGCCTGCGCACTCTCCCCGATGCACGAAGCCCCCGCGGTGCTCGAACTGCTCGGGGGCCCACCTTCCCTCCTCTCGGGACTGCCCCGTTTTCAAGTTTGAATTCGAAGTGCGGTCCTTAAGGACTACCAAATTCCTTAGTGCGCGGGAGGCGCGCGATAGGGTCCGTGACCGGGAGCCGCGGCGGGGGTTGTCCTATGCTGCAGTTCTTGGTTCCGGCGGGTCCTCGGGCCCCTCCCGCGCTACCCCGGCGCCTACCGGAGTGGTGCCCCCCTGGAAGTTCCGGGGGTTGGTGGTCCTCCTAGCGCCGGGGGACCTTCTTGATCCCCTGCCTCACTATGTCACCACGTCTGATTCCCTGCCTACAAGTGCCCCATTTCCCTCTCCGGCCTTGGGGTCTGGATCCTTGCTTACCTGTCTCTCGGGTAGGGAAGATGATGCCCCGAAGGGAAGGAGGAAGCGTCACCGTGGTCGGAGTCCTCCAGACCCGTTCATGACCACTGCTCGCCCTGCTTCCCCTGAGGGGAAGCGGCGCGCCGTTCCTAATTCGCTCGAGACTCCCTCCTCTCTACGGAGGGCTGGTTGGGCGTCACCTCCCGGCGCCCCAACTAGTGTCCGGGTGTCGGTTGAGGTACACCGCCCCATGACACCCTCGATTACTGACTCGGTTCCCAAGGTGGACCCGGTCGAGAGGGGCCTGGCCCTTATTTATGGAGTCTCGCTCCATTCGGCTCCTGCTGAGAGTGGTCGGGTCTCTCTCCTGGATCTACCTTTCCCACCTGTAGTGGATCTTTCCTCCCCCTCCCCCCGTCAGCACTTGTCTGGTGTGACGAACCGTCGAACATCTGGTTCTCCCTGCCCCACCTCTGGTGGGGAGGCGGGGGTTTCGGCTGGGCCCGTCTCGTCGTCTCTTCCCCCCCTCAGGGGAGCCCCCCTCTGAACTCCCTGTTCCACTTTCCCACCCTCGTTCTACTACGGGTGGAGCAGCTGCGGAGTCTATGGCCTCCCGTAATCGGGATCCTCGTCTCCGGGGCTTGCCCGCTGTGGCCCCTACTCTCCGCGTTCGGGGTGAGTCGGGGAAGCCGATTCCGTCCCTGGCTACGGACCGTTGAGTTTACTGCTCAGCTTGGTCCGTGGCTATTTCTGTTTTTTCTGCCTCTTTTTCTGCCTCTTCCCCTTACAGTTCCATTTTACATTGGAACTGTAGGGGGCTTTTAGCTAACTGGGAGAACCTTGCCTCCCTGCTGGAGAGCGAGCGGCCTTCCTGCGTTTGTCTCCAGGAGACTATCCTGGCTGTGCGGGGCTCCCTCGTCTCTCGAGCTATGTTGGTTTCCCTTACACCCCGGATGAGCGCACACGCCGGCGGGGTGCGGCGATTTATGTTCACCATTCGTTACCCTCGCGAGGTGTGCTTCTTCGTACTTCCTTGCAGGCTGTGGCTGTGCAGCTCTTTTTAGATCGCCAGTACACTGCCTGCTCGATTTATATTCCTCCCCATGACCCTCCTTCTCGCGACGCTGTTCGCGAGTTGGTGTTGCAACTGCCTCGGCCGTTTCTCTGCCTCGGAGACTTTAACAGTCGCGACCCGGCTTGGGGAGATGTCCGGTCGACAAATGTTGCTGGTATGTTGCTCTCCTTAATGGAGGAACTTTCCTTCGCGTGCCTCAATTTAGGCGAACCTACCTATTTCCACGAAGCCACGGGTTCATCTACCTGTATTGATCTCTCCTTGGTGTCCCTCGATGCCTTACTCGATTTTTCGTGGAGGGTGTTGGGGGACTCTTATGGCAGTGATCATTACCCAGTCTGTCTTGAGCCGGTCGGACCGCAGCCGGGTGTCTCGTCTCGACCGAGGTAGTGCCTGGCGCGGGCTGACTGGCCATCCTTCAGAGCTCGTTCCGTCATTGCCCGTTCGTTTTTTGGACTTTGGCTCTGTGGATGAGAGCCTGGAGTTCTTCGAGCGGGTGGTGATGGGCGTAGCGGAGGACTGTATTCCTCGATCTTCCGGTAGCCCGCGGACGCGTAGCGTCCCGTGGTGGACTCCAGCATGTCACCAGGCGGTGTGTGAGAGGAGGAGGGCAACGAGCCGCCTCCACCGCACCCGGCGCCCAGTACACTTGATTGAGATGCGGCGGGTGAAAGCTCACAAGTTAGCCCGTTGGGCCTCTTGGCGTATATTTGTGTCTGGTATTTCCTTGTCTACCCCTTCCGCTGTTGTGTGGCGGAAGGTACGTAGTATCGAGGGGAGGCCGGTCACTGCTTGTCGCCCTGTCCTTCGGGACTGGGACAGCTTCCTGTCGGATCCTACTGCTGTGGCCGATCGGTTGGCCGGGGCTTTTGCTGCGGTTTCTCGTTCGCCTTCAGCTGCGGATCGTCCGTTATCGGGTATTACGTTCCCACCACCTGGGAACGAGCCCTATAACCGTCTCTCTACTATGCGGGAACTTCGGGGCTGCCCTGGCAACCCGTCGTTCTTCCGCCCCTGGTGACATTCCTTATGACTTTATCCGGAATCTGCATCCGATGGCTCTGCACTTCTTGCTGGATCTTTTCAACCGGATGTGGGTTGAAGGGTCGTTCCCTTCCCGTTGGAGGGAGGCGATTGTGGTCCCGATACCTAAACCGGGGAAGGATCCGGCGGAGGTGGCGGGCTATCTCCCTGTTGAGCTGCTTATGCAAGCTCCTTGAGAAAATGGTGGCCGTCCGACTTTCGTTCACACTGGAGTCGCTTGGGTTATACCCCCCGACCCAGTATGGCTTTCGTCGGTTTCGGGGTACTCTGAACCAATGTTCCCTCTAAGGTGTGCGCGTGTGCGCGCGCACACGCGTTGTGAAACCCGCGCACACAGCAAAATAAAATGCGCACAGGCTCAAGCGTATCATGAGTCACGACAGTAAATGAAGTAATTTCAAAAATATACCATCACACTAGGTCTGACCATTTGCATGAACATACTCTATAGCAGTGGCGACTCGTGGTATAAATGTATTGGGGTGCGATTTCATAAAATTGTACGACAACACGGACTCACAATAGGCTAGCGCGAATCCAACTGCCGCTCACAAGAGTACTTGTATTAACATATGCGGCTATGCCAGACGTACAATTCTAGTTAATTACAAATAAGTAATAATTTCAATAAAATACATATAAATGGTTTATATCATTATTATTGAAGTAACTATTAGTAAAAATAAAGTTGTTATTATAAAAAAAAATTCGCTATTGTACTTATATTTTCATTACAACAGTAAAATATAATTTATATTTACTTGAGCGAAAAATCTATCGCTCCATTCGGCTGCAATATTATTTTGTATTCAAACAGCGGTACGCTGTTTGAAGCTATGCTATAAGTTTAGAATATTATATACTGTATGAAGGCTTACTCAAAATGCCTCATGCATCATGATATGCCACATGAATTTTTAAATATATTTCAAGAATATTTATTTTAATATCTTAAAAATAATATATTTTTTATTTGTTAAATTAATATTTATCGTTTCAAGCAAGGGGGAGCGACCGCTCCATCGCTCCTATACGCCAGTCGCCACTGCTCTATAGTCGCTCTTTTAAGTATTAACCCCTTCCGCCCGACTTCGCAATTACGCAATATGGATTTTTTTTACTCTATGTATTTGCATTTTTTTTCTTTTATACATTAACGCATTGAATATAAATAAACCTTCTCTTTCTTATTTTTGCATAAAAACGAATAGTAATTATCTCATAATTCATAAAAAATAAAATCATTTTTTATTTTATTCCTATTTTGTGAATGGATAAAAATTAATCTTGATTAGTCTATTTTAAATTGCTAAATGCTAAAAATTGTTTTGAGAAATGATAACTAAAATAGTCATTTTCAACTAATGTTATTTTTATTTTATTTCTTTATTTTGTTGAAATTTATTTTACTATTTTTTATTTTATTCATGTTTTTAGAATGGCTAAAATGTTTTCTGGTACTTACGTATTAACAGGGGGCCACCACATATTGATGATTGGTTAGGTTAAGTTGTAATATTTTCGTTAGCTAAATGGAGAAATAAAAAGCATCGAGGCACTGCACGCCATCACCTAGAGTCATATCTTGCTGAATTTATGTGGCGACAGTTGGTACATGATCACGATCCATTCAATTTCCATTCTTAATGCTATTAAAAATTTTTGGCCTCCAGAAACAAATGTTGTTTCTAATGTGTAACATGTATAATGTATTAATCATTGTAAATATTTGAAATATAAATTATTGTAAATATTTTTAAAAATATTGCTATTTAAAAATATGATGTATTAGAAATTTTCAACTAACGAAAATATTACACTTAACCTAACCAATCATCAATATGTGGTGGCCCCCGTTAATACGTAAGTACCTGTTTTCTTTTTTAAGAATATATAATATTGTAAACAGTTTTTTAATATCCATTTAATAGTACCGTAATGATCAAGCTATGACCTTATGGAAATAATATTTATTAAGTATTTAATATTTATATATATTTCATTTTGAAGATAGCGCTCAGAAAAGTTTGCACAATTTTTCACCATGAATCTAAATGTATGCACAACGAAAATTTCTTGCGCACACGGACTAAAAAAAATTAGAGGGAACATTGCTCTGAACCCTCTTCTCCTCCTTGGTCATGATGTACAGGAGGCCTTTTCCCGCCGGAATCTTGTTCTGGCGGTCTTTTTCGATGTCCAAAAGGCCTATGACACGACCCGTCGGGGAGTTGTCATGGACTGTTTGAAGTCTCTTGGTTTCGTGTGCTTTTTGCCCACGTTTATTCGTAACTTCTGCCGTCGCACTTTCCGTGTCCGTAATGGGGCGGCCCTATCTGACCTGTATGTTCAGGAGGAGGGGGTGCCTCAGGGGTGCGTCTTGAGCGTCTCCTGTTTCAATTTGGTCATGTCTGCGCTACCGGGGGCCCTCCCGCCCTCGGTGCGTTGTTCCCTCTACGCCGATGATCTGGCTGTCTATGCCGCGGGGACGAGTCCGCCCGTCGTGGAGAGACAAGTCCAACTCGCGGTCAATCGGGTTGAACGTTGGGCGTCGTCGGTGGGCCTTACGCTGTCTTCTCCGAAGACGTCGTGTGGCCTTCCTTCAGTCGAGGAGACGGGGCTCCGGCGCCGTCCCGGCCTTTAATCTTACACTCGAGGGTCAGCCTCTGGCCCTCGTTCAATCAGTACGTTTCCTGGGTATGGTCTTCGATAGCCGTTTGAGCTGGGTTCCCCACCTTCGCAGGCTGCAAGACGTATCCTGGATTTGCTGGGACATTTGTCTCATACTACATGGGGCGCGGATAGGCGGACACCCCTCCGTTTGTACGTGTCCCTGGTACAATCAAAATTAGACTATGGGAGTGTGGTGCATGGCTCCGCCTCCCGTATGGCCCTTCGGATACTGGACCCGGTCCTCTCTAGAGGACTGCGCATGTCATCTGGCGCCTTCCGCTCCTCTCCGGTTGATAGTCTGCAGGTTGAGTGCGACATCCCTCCCTTGGAGGACCGGAGGTCGTTCCTCATTGCCAAGCACTATCTCCGGATTCTCCGTCTTCCCAACTCTCCTCTGTTCCAGGTGGTTGAGGGGGCGTTCTGCCGGGATGGAGGTTGGTATTTCATCGACACGGTGACCTCCCTCCTCGATGGTATGGGCGCTCCTCCTCCATCCGTCATACCGGTCTCTTTCGAGGGTGTTGCACCTTGGGAGAGCACCCTTGTTACATGCTGTAGGGTGTTGCGCCCCGTTCGCAGGACCGAGTCAGACTCTGCCTTGCTTCGGTCTCTGTTCCTTCAGCATACAGCTTGTCACTCGGCATGTGTTGCGGTCTTCACAGATGGCTCGAGGTCGGTGGGGGGGGGGCGTTGTGGCTGCGGCTGTTCCCCAGTCGTCTGCCCTTGCTCCCCGATGTACCCGCCTCCCTGATGAGGCTTCCGTTCTCACGGCGGAGCTCTATGCCATTCTGAGCGCTCTGGAGGTGGTGCGGGAGAATCCGGATGGGTCGTTTGTTATCTATTCGGATTCCCACAGTGCCCTGGATGGCTTGGAGTGTTTCGACCCCGTTCACCCACTGGTTCGACGTATCCAGTTACTGTGCCATATCCTTGTCACTTCTGGTGGCAAGGTGGTGGTATTTTGCTGGGTCCCTGCACATGTTAACATAGCTGGAAATGAGGCTGCCGATCAAGCTGCCCGTTCCGCGTGCCGACTACAGGTTTCACTCGTGTTCCTCCCCTTTTCAGATTATATCCCTGGTTTTCGTAGTTTTTTGCGCTCCCGGTGGCAGAGTCGCTGGGATGGTGCTACAAATAACAAACTCTGCAAGATTAAACCCAAATTGGGATGTTGGGCCTCTTCCTTCCATCAGTCGCGCCATAAGGAGGTGGCTCTGACCCGCCTCCGTATTGGTCACACCCACCTGCTCCATCGCTATTTGATGGTCGGGGATCGGGTGCCCCGATGTCCCAATTATAACGTTCCACTTACAGTTGCCCACCTCCTGGTGGAGTGTCCGCTTCACTCTGCGCTGCGCACAGAATATTTTCCTTTTTTGATGAGCGTCGGGCCTTGTGATAGGCTTGGCGCTATTCTATCTGAAGGTCCCTACTTTTCGGTGACCGGGTTGTTTTCCCCTCTCTCTCTCGTTCCCGACTTCTTTACCGGCTGTGATTCCGCTATGATTTTTCTATATCTGTCCCCCCCGCCCTTTTTTTTTCCGTCTGTTATTCATTTTTGCCAACTTTCTTCTGGTGGCCATGAGCGGTCATACTTTGAAAATAAAATATATATATTTCTTGGTTAAAGAAAAAATACAAAAATTAAATAATTTTGACTTTTTCTCTGTTTCCCAACATTGAAATAAACTGAATTAAAGCTGGATCGAAAAAATAGCATTTCTAGAATAATTTTATTAATATTTTCGGATAATATTTCTGGTTTTAGCAATTTTTCAGCGAATGTAGCATATTTTGTCCTCAAAGAGATGTGCACTTCGTCCAGAGTTACCGAAATTTCTGGAAGTCGACGGGGAAGAGCTTGTTTTAGCGATTGGATTGCATAGCAGTCCATCCGAAGTTCATTGTTTCTCCCTTTGCTTTTTTATATTTTAATAGCCCCATCGTGCCCGTGGGAAATGGGGCCCACTTTAAGATGAACTTAGGCCAATAATTAAATTAAATTTTCTCTTCGGGAATATTGAAAAGAAACTTTCCTTCAGGTCTTAGGGTCTTAGGCTTACTCTTGTCCTACGCTAGGCCATATTCTTCATTTCCTTAGACCTACTTGAATTCCGATCAAAAACTATTCCCACTTTATTAACTGTATAACTTAAGTGTAATTTAATATAATCTGTGTAAAAACATAAGATTAAAAGTATAAAAACAAGAACGATGTTTCGTAATAAAACTCGAAATTTATATTTGTGGTTTAAAGATAAAAACTTCAGTATTTTAAAACAAGATAAAGGTCAATTCTGAAATTACTATAATGAATAATGATAAAAATTGGTAGTTTCTTAGGTGAAGAGTTCAAGTGAAAAACTAATAGAAAGGAAGACGATGATATCAGTTTTTTACGTTACCACATCAAATAAAGAATTCCTGTCGTCACATCCACCCATGAGCGGAATGGACGAATGGATTATTTTCATTCTTTGAGGTCGCTGGGGAAGGACGCCACCCCGGGAGAAATTTGGAACCCAACGCGGGTAGGGTTGGGTCAGAATGATCCAAGTCGCTATGTTCCTCTTTTTGCACTTCATACCATATGAACAAGATATTCTGATATAACAAAGTTCAAAGTTGTTTTATGTGGAATAAAAGCATATTTTTGAAGTTTAACACATGGGGCATTTTGACTGTCCCTACCACTTATGCAAATACTTTATCTTACATGTTGAGGGTTAAAACCCATTGCATCCATTTACGGCAGGGGTGCTCAAACCTGTGCCCGCGAAGCCATTTCGGTGTGCCTCCTGAGTAGCCCCCAGATAAGGTTTTAGAGACCGGTTAATAGAAAGAATATTGCAATTAAAACTAAATAATATTTTTTGTGCGTTTTATTTATTTTTTTATCATAATATTTTTTGTGTACCCGCGAAATGCCCCAAAGCATAAGACCGCCTCAACCAGGAACAATAAAACAGAATTACTATTCCCTTTTTGAACCGAGTCGAATTTTCTCGAAAAAAATGGGGAAACCATGAAGCCCAATAGCCTTCGAAATTTTTAATTTTGGGTCGAAAACCAAATGCTCTTGATTCTCTTCAAATTTGGTACAGATATTGAGGCTACTTTTGAGTTCCTACATGCAATGTATTTAGTAATTATTCGAATTACTTTAGAAGATACGGGACATTTTCGTAGGTTTACCCTACGATATATAAAATGCAAGCCCAGTATGCCCACTATCTCCTTGTTTATACTGGATATCAAAGAAAAAACTTGCATTTCTTTTAGTCTTGGGTCTGGTGGTGTGTGATTTTAAAAATTCAACCCAAAACCATTTCCATCGTGTTATGCTTTAAAATACCTTTCGGATCTTTCCCTTTATAGCATCCCCATTGTTTTACCGTGTTCTTTTATAGCAACCCCATTGGTTAGGTTAATTGAATTGGTTAGGTTAATTGAATGCCCGATTAGATCAACTGTACGCCCTTGACGATTGGTTAGGTTAAGTCGTGATATTTTCGTTAGTTTTAATGAAAATATCACGACAACCTAACCAATTGTCACGGGTGTACAGTTAAGAAATTGGGGGTGCTATAAATGAAAAGAGCCTACCTTTCTAATGAGGTATTACACATGCGGGTGGGATAATGACGTACCAAAACGTGTCTTTCATCCTGCTTCATCTGGAATGAATGAATGAATGAATATATATATATATATATATATATACACACACTATATGATCAAAAGTATTCGGACACCCCGGAAAATCCGCATTTCTGCAAATATCACCTTCGCCGAAAGGTATGCTGGGAAAAAGCGTGGCGAAACTATAATGCTGAGGTGTTCTGTTAAGTTATCAGTAACTGTTGTGAAGCCATGCCGCGCGGACGTGAACTCTCCGAGTTCCAACGTGGACTCGTCATCGGATGTTATTTAAGTAACGTTTCTATACGAAACATTGCAGCCAAACAGGATATACCAAAGTCGACTGTAGCGGATGTTATCATGAGATGGAAGCACGACGGTGCAACTAACGCGAAAAAACGTTCCGGACGACCACGCAAACTGACTGAACGTGATAGAAGAAGTCTGGTACGACATGTCAAGAAGTCCCGCACGTCCTCTGCCGCTTCCATCGCTGAGGAGGTAGGAAGAGCATCCGGTACCTCCGTTAGTACTGTAACTATCCGCAGAGAGATGCACAGACTCGGTTATTATGGTAGAGCAGCTGTACACAAGCCACTGATTACAAAAGTTAATGCCACGCGTCGTTTAGCCTGGTGTGTCTCCCGTCGTTCCTGGACCGTGGAGGACTGGAAAACTGTTCTTTGGAGCGACGAGTCGCGGTATTCACTCTTCCAGTCTGATGGGCGTGTTTGGGTGTGGCGACAGCCCGGAGAACGGCTTCTACCTGACTGTACGTCCAACGGTGAAGTTCGGTGGAGGGTCCATCACGGTATGGGGTTGTTTTTCCTGGCTAGGGCTCGGCCCGTTGGTTGTTATACCCACTACCATGAACGCTGACGTTTATCTCGACGTTCTGGACAATTCAGCCCTCCCTACACTGTGGCAATACTACGGAGATGGCCATTGTTTGTTTCAACAGGATCGAGCTCCCTGCCATACTGCAAGGCGTGTGCAGGACTGGTTTCGTGAAAATAAGGTGGATTTGTTAGACTGGCCTGCTCAGAGCCCCGATCTCAACCCAATCGAGCACATGTGGAACGAACTGGAGCGACGGATACGAAACCGCACACCACGCCTGGCTTCACTTGCATCAGCTCTGCAAGAGGAATGGCGAGCCATTCCTGCACAGACTTACCGAAAACTGGTGGAAAGTATGCCTCGACGTGTTGACGCTGTAATAAAAGCAAAGGGTGGACCTACTGGTTACTAAATGCCATAATAAAACCATTTTTCCCAAAACCATGCGGTGTCCGAATACTTTTGATCATATATATATATATATATAAATGATTTTTAATGTTTGTGAACTTCTTAATGTTGGAAAGTCAATGTCGGTCAAGAAATGTGCCTGACTGTGGTATTATCCGACTGGTCATTGTGTTGACTCCATCATTAATACGTCATCAAAATTTCCTGATAACAGAAAAAAATAATAATAACTACAAATATATATCAAACAATGTTATATAGGTGGTGGTAATAGAAATTAACATTTGGTACCTCATTTCATTATATGGTCTCAAAGTATTTTATGAAGAAAAATTTTTACCACATATTCATCACCCGCGAATAGCCATTTGGAGCTCTCTAAATGTGTTGGAGCTGCTTGGGAGGGGTCAAAAATGACGAAGCTGCCACCGAGTGTAATACCACGTTGGAAAGGTATTTGGAGTCATAACAGTGGCAGTGGTTTTGTTTTTAAGTTTCATAAATAAAATTTTACTATCATATATCACCACCCCATACTTTTACTGCTCTTCATCGCAAGGATTTTAGGAAAGTTTCAACCGAATTGAATTTTGTCGAAAAATGGGAAGAGTACAAAGTCAAAAAGACTTCGAAATTTTCAATTTTAAGTCGAAAATCAAACGCTCTTGGTTCTCTTCAAATTTCGTACAGATGGAGTTACTTGCGACTTCCTGCATGCAATGTATTTAATAATTATTCAAACTAGTTTAGATGATGTGGCACATTTTCATGCGTTTACCCAACCATATATAAAATGTAAACCTGTGCGCAATATTATTATTATTATTCTTCTTCCGCAGCTTATCCCATCTTTACATGGGGTCGCTGTTTTTGGTTCTTCTTCACTCTCCTCTGTCGTATACCACGTCCTCCTCCAAGTCCTTCTCCCTGATGTCCGCCACCACACAGTCCCTCCATCTCGTCTTCGGTCTTCCTCTTCTTCTCCGTCCCGGCAACTCCATCTCCAGCACTCTGCGCCCCACATACTCCTCCTCTCTTCTCCTGACGTGTCCATTACCACCTCAGCCTGGCCTCCTGCACCTTCTTAGATGCTTCCGCCACCTTCACTGTTCCTCTTATATGCTCATTTCTGACCCTATCCCTCCTCGTCACTCCACACATCCATCTCAACATCTTCACTTCAGCCACATCGATTTTTCTTTCATTGCTCTTCTTCATTGGCACAGTCTCCATTCCATACAACATTGCCGACCTCACCACTGTTTTGAATACCTTTCCCTTCTGTTTCACTGGGACCCTCTTATCACAGAGCACCCCTGATACGTCTCTCCAGTTCTTCCACCCCGACTGTATTCTACAGTTTATCTCTCTCTCTGCTCCCGCCTCTGCATCCACTGTTGACCCCAAGTATTTAAAATACTCCACCGTCTTAACACGCTCTCCACTCAATGTCACTTCCCCTCCTCGGTCCTGCTGCACATCACATCTCATATATTCGGTCTTCTTTCGGCTAATTCTCATCCCCCTACTTTCCAACGCCTCTCTCCAATTTTCCAACTGCTGCTCCACCTCCTCTTTCGTCTCCCCACTCAACACATCGTCTGCATACATCATGCACCACGGCGCCTCCCCTCTAATCCTGTCCGTCAACACATCGAATACCACATTGAAAAGGAAGGGGCTCAAAGCTGATCCTTGGTGCAGACCAACTTCCACCCCAAAGCTCTGAGACACACCCACGCTACTCCTCACCTTAGTTGTTACTCCCCTGTACATCCCCTTGATCAGTTTAACATACTTCTCCGGTACCATCTTTTCCCTTAAGCATCTCCAAACTTCCTGCCGTGGTATCCTATCATATGCCTTCTGTGCGCAATATCACTTCACTTATTTTCGATATCAAAGAAAGAACGTATTTGTTTTTTTCTCTTTGTGATGATTTCAGCAAAGTTCTAACGAAATCTAATTATTTTCCAAAAATGGGGAAAAATGCCAAGTCAATAGCCGTCAAAATTTTCAAGAAATTGTTTTATTATTATTAATTATTGCATAGTACAAGGCTCAAATCGTTCGACTTCATAAAAATAATTTTAGCTTAAAATGGATATTGGTGACGGGTTTCACACGCAGGTTAATTTTGTTTTATTTCTACATAATCTTTTCAAAGAATTTTAATGTTTTTTCAGTGTTTCGATACAATAGTAAACCACTCAATTTTTTTTTGAGATATTTGCTAGGGAGAAATCAGTAACTATAATAGCTCTTAATCACTCGGAAGGAATATAGATTCTATTTTTATACTCATTTTCTTCAAAGATTTTTGCTCTCGGGAAAAGTGCCGAGTCATTCTTATCCAGAAATGTTTGATTTTTGTCTGGAAAATGTGTTATTTCAGTATCCTCTGAAAGAATAGCTTAAATATTAATTCACGATATTATTATTCTATACGAATGACCGAAAAGTCTGTGCCCAATGGAAACTACATTAATAATTAATTAAATTAATTATATCACCAAGCTTTGTACTCTATGGTGAACATTTATGATTGGTTCCATAAATAAATGTATTTCCCGTCGGGTTAAGAGTTTCAGTGTATTTTCCACTGGGTATAGACTTTTAGGATACCCTGCAACTAAGCTGTTTTTGCGATGTTTCAACGCAGGTGTGAGAAAACCTGTCAGAAAAACTCCCTTCCGATGGTGCTGAATTCTGACGCAGTTAGCTGTTCTAAGGTAAACGCCAAGCGTTCCATGGCAATATAGTTAGTAGGCCCGGATCAAGGGGGGGGGGGCACAGTGGGCATTTGCCCTGGGCCCCCCGATGATTTTTTTTTTTTTTTTTTTTTAATAGGGCCCCCGACGAAAATATAAACATATCGGTGAATGATAGATATCAGTGATATATTGGTGGATCTTTTGGATGAGTAGTGTTGCCAGATTGCCTTTTTTCAAGCTATTTGTTGCCAATAGCTTGAAAATTTGGGCAATGGCTTATGACTTATTTTTTAGCTTTTTTTAAAGAAAACCTCAGGGTTAAGACTTGAAAATATTTTTATCAAACTTTATATTACAAATCGTGGATTTCAAATCAAGTTCAGTCTTTTAAGATTTTTGTCGTAATTTTGCAGTTTCAGTAATAATAATTGGCAACGTTGCTTAACTGAATCTACATGTGATTATGGTTATAGTAACATTGTTCAATTACTATTCATTCATTTTATAAATGTCTAAAGTTAATATTTTTTAATAATTTAATTAATATATATTTAATTATAATATTTAATTAATATATATTTAATAATAGGCTTACCATGTGGCTCTCAGAATGTACCTCTGTCTGATGGTAACTAACGCTTAGGGTGAGCGTTCGTTTAACAAACTGGCACTCATCAAAAACAAGTTACGCTCGACGATGCGTGATAGCACTTTCAGCATTGGTCGCACTGAGCATCGAAAGCGATGTCATGCAGAAAATCGATGTTGATCGCACAATTGATGCTTTCTTAGACTACAAGGATCGAAAATCCCACTAATTGAGACTGGTGTTTTTTAAATAAAATGATGTTAATATGAGATATATGCAAAAAACTTCACTTTTTTCTACGTGAAGGTCAAAATATGAAAATAAAAACCCACTCTAATAGACAGAGTTTATTTCCACGACAGTTTCGACGCCCACTGGCATCCTCCTCGGGTGGATACAGAAACACGAATGAACCAAAACAAGAGGGAAAAACAGTCCAGGGACCGACCATTAAGAAATTCGCACCTAGGTTAGATCCCATTCTCCCGACACCGGTAGGGCATTTTCATTAAGTACATTCGCGCAAATTTAAAACTATCTTCCTGTTCTAAACATACAGATTCTATTATATATTTTTTTTTACATAATTATTGAATTTATTATTAATTTTATTACATTTAATATTGCATAATTATTTATTACAGAAATTATAAATTTATTATTACATTGGTTATTACATTATAGTTTATTATACAGAACTTATAAACCGAACAACGAATGAAAAAGCCGATTAGGAAACAATCCAGAGAAATTCGCACCTAGGTTAGATACCGTTCTCCCGACACTGGAAGGGCATTTTATTACAGGGTCCGCTTATAAGTACATTCCCACAAATTAAAACTATCTTCTTGTTCTATACATACAGATTCTAATTAGAGTGGGTTTTTATTTTCATGATGAGATATGATAATAAATGATGTTCTGATTTGTCTTTTTTATTAGGGCCTCTTTACGTAATGTGCCCTGGGACGGAGTTTGTATGAGCACTCTTAAACTCTCAAGGTTGACCTTTTGTGATAACCTTCGATACGAGCTTGAAAAAAGTATTACAGTATAATGCTTAGGATTGCATGTTTGAGCATTCATCTAGAGGCATTCCTGTTTAAGTTTTTGTTTTGAGTTCAGATCTACAGAACTACAGAAGCTAAGGCTAACAAAGACCCTAAGATCCACTCTAAGGTTAGCCCGAGAAAGGAAAGAGTAGGGGGTTAAGAAAAGAGAATATGGGGTTAAGAAAAGAGAATATGGGGTTAAGTAGCAACCCCAATCACTCGTGGGTTAACATTCACTCAGAAAAAGAGAAAAAAAGACTCACCATCATCATCATCCGCCGGCCACTGCCGACAAGTCGGAAAAGTAGTCGGAGAGAATAGGAGAGGGGTGAAAGATTAAAAGAAACAAAATAAGAACGCTTACAAACCATGCAAACACAGTCTTAATTCACTGTCATAACATGCAAACTACGGATATGCAAGTGAGAAGAGGATAAGAAAAAAAAGAAGGTAAAATTAAACAAAAAGTGGGTTAGTTTACACTACTAGCTACATCTACATTCGTGTTTTTTTTTTTTTTTTTTTGGCTGGCATATCACACGTCAACAGACTCATCCCCGATTACGACTCCCAGAGCTCCTGTTGCTAATTGTTTTTTTTATTTTAAGCAACGTTAATATTTTTAAAATGCCTATCTAAACGATTCTTAAACATATTAACGCTGATAGAGTTAACGACTGACGCGGGAAGATTATTCCATTTATCAATTACTTTAAACGTAAAGAAGTTTTTAGCGATATTAGTAATGAAACGTCTGCCACGTAACTTAAATCCGTTATTACGAGTATTGCTATTATCGAAAGTGAACATTGTCAAAATTTACGTTATCGATGTTATTAACGATTTTGAAAACTTCAATAAGCTCCCCCCTTAATCTCCTAGTTTCCAGTGAATGCAAGTCTAACTCTTTTATCCTATCTTCATAAGGCTTGTTCCGCAATGACGGAATTAGTTCGTGGCACGACGCTGAACCCTTTCTAACCTATCAATATCCTCACGCAAATACGGGTACCAAAACTGAACAGCATATTCTAAATGAGGCTTGACTAGGGACTTGTAAAGGGGCAATATAATATCCTTCGAGTTAAATTCGAAATTACGCGCTATGAAGCCTAACATCCTATTAGCTTTTGCGCAAGACTCCAGGCACTGGTTCCTAACTTTTAAATCCTTAGATACGCGTACGCCTAAATCTACTTCCTCGTCAACGCTTATTAACTCTCTATCATCCATCGTGTACGTGTAATTATTGTTACGAGAACCTACATACAAAACTTTACATTTATCTACGTTAAATTGCATCTGCCACTTACCCGTCCACTCCATAATCCTATTTATAAATCATCGTCTTGAAGCCTATTTCTATCGTCCTCGTTAACAACCTTACCACCTATTTTAGTATTGTCCGCGAATTTTTACACGTTACTAGTCAATCCTACATTTATGTCGTTAATGTAAATTACGAATAGCAATGGGCCTAACACTGAACCCTGAGGGACACCGCTACCTACATCCAACCACCCCGATTCACTACCATTAACAATGACCCTCTGTCTCCTAGCACGAAGCCATTCCTCTAACCAGTTAGCTACCTGACCGCGTATACCGTGCGCTTTAACCTTCGCAATTAATCTTCTATGCGAACTGTATCGAACGCCTTTTTAAAATCTAAATAAATAACGTCAGCCGCTCTATGCCTATCGTATTCGCGCAATATTTCGTTATAAAATTCTAACAAATTAGTTAAACAAGATCTATGGCGTCGAAATCCATGCTGACTACTATTAATCAAATCTACTTTCTAAGTGATCGATGATACGATCCCTAACTACGGATTCCAAAAGTATACCGACAATTGACGTTAAGCTAATGGGCCTATAATTGCTAGCTACTGTGCGGTCGCCTTTTTTAAAAATAGGCGTGACGTTAGCTAATTTGCAGTTTTCAGGAATAATCCCCATTTCGAGTGACTGATTAAAAATCTTCGTTAAGGGGCCTACGATAACTTCTTTCGGACGTTTTCCAGTTTATGTACCGTTTTCTACAGTACATTACATACAGCATAGTAAACATTTTTAGATTGAAATTATTTATTCAAATGTGGGTTAGGTTAGGTTAGGTTAGGTTATCAAGAACTTATTTTTGATCACATTTTTTATCTGAAAAGAAGCAAAAATAAATTATATGAAAAACGGTACACAAACTGGAAAAGGTCCCTTCTTTCAAATGTCTGGGATAAAAAGCGTCAGGGCCTGGAGCCTTGCTAACTTTTAGCCTATCGATATAATAGGCAATCTCACCCTCGTAAATAGTTATTTCATCCAAAATAGTCTCGCTACTAAATGGAACGATATCGTCCACGTCGGGAACATTATTTACGTCTTCTACGGTAAAAACTCTCGCAAAAAAAGTTATTGAAAATACCCGCCATCGCCTGAACGTCAGAAGCCAAAGCGCCGTTAACATCCACTGGAGGGTCTATGTTATCTTTTATCGGCTTACGATTAATTATTGACGTATTCAAAAACTTTTTTGGATTATGTTTACTATCCGCAGCTACAAGTATCGCTAAATTACGCTTAGCATTCCTAACTGATCTTTTAACCTGACGTCTAAGCTCGATATATCTATTAAAGTTAGTTGCCGTGCCATTGCGCTTATTAAGTCTATACGCTCTGTTACGCTCGTTTATGAACTCGCCTATTTCCCTAGTCCACCACTTGGGCCTACCATGATTTCTAGCGCGTTTGGGCCTACGAGGAATAAACTCTTTCAATATTCATAAAACTTTCTTTAAACGCCTCCCAATGCAAATTTGTGTCATTACCCATAAATAAGTTATCCCAGTCCACTACTTTCATCCTATCCGCAAAACTATCAAAATTAGCCCAACGAAAATCAGGGACTTCTATTACGTTACTATCCTTAGTGTTTTCTATCAATAACTTAAACCTAAGAATTTGATAATCACTACATCCTAAACTCTCGCCTACTTCTAAACCTTCGACTATATTTTCGCTGTTCGTCATCACCAAATCTAAAATATTGTCACCGCGCGTTCGTTCGGTAACTATCTGTCGTAAAAAATTATCTTCCATGAACTCAGTCTCAAACCCTCCTCATTACCAGTAAAAGTCTCGTAATTAACATTTGGGCAGTTAGAGTCTCCGACAATTATACTATTCCGATTGTCAATAAAGTTACCAAGAAGTGAGTAAAATCTAGTATCGGTATCGAAGGGTTGAACGGGAGGTCTATAAACAACAAAATTAAAACTAATACTACGCGCCCTAACTTCAACGCATATCGCATTAATTGCTGCCGGAAAATCTATCTTAACCTCGAGAGCCCTAAGGGAATTACGAATGTACAGCAAAACGCCGCCACCAAACCTATGTAACCTATCATTAGTAGAGAGTTTAAAACCCGGATTTACTCAACGATTTACTCAACTGTTGCCATTCGTTTCTTTCACACACCAATGTCGAGTCAAAATAGTTTTTGATCTCAGCACCTTAAATGTTTTTATAAATAGACGAAAAAATATGATTAAGAATGCCATAACCTTTAATCCATCTATAACGGTTCCAGTTGTTACGCATGTTAAATGGTTATGAAACTGGAAAAAAAATATTTATTGACAGAAGAAACATGTAATTTGATTTGATGCTGGCACTTATTGGCAGGCACAGTTAAATCATCTTAATTTCTCAGTCTTAATATTTCAGATCGTTCGTAATATAGAAAAATGAGGAACAGAAATTGAACCTTATTGCAGTGTTGAAACTTGAATTTTATACATAAAAGATAAGAACTCCCTTCGTGTTTCAATGCGTCATAAAAATTCTAAGCACAACAAAATAAGTTCTGGCACAATTTCATTTCAGATTTTTATTGAACTCCCACACATTCATTTTATGTCTTTCTGTGGCTGATATTCCCTCTAACGTTAGCATTAAAAGGGAGAAAATATTTAAAAAACGAGGGAAAAAAATGAAAAGTTTAAATTTTTCCTCGTACACGAACCTGGAATATGTTCTGCCACGCAAACATTTGGAACAGATTTTGCGAAATTAAGTCTTCTACGCATGGAATAATAATTCCAAACTTCATATATCGCGCGCTGTAGAAGAATTCACGCACGATTGTAATGTCCGAGAAATTTCTTTAACTGCTGATGCGTGCAGTATCATTCATAATACTATAAAGTTTTCATGCACGTATGCGGAGATAATAATAAGGAAAGTTATAAAACCATCATCAACATCCAGCATACATGCAATTAACCACATTTGCTGTATCATAACTAAATATAGTCTGCCGAAAATATGACGCACTCGGCGCGTAATTATTATAGTGTCGAATGAGTAATGCTGGCTGCATTTATTGATGCTCCATAAACTGCAAACTGAAAAGTTCATAAAGCCTTTGATTTGTACCTAAAACTGGATGTTGAACGATGATAGACAAAAACCCTCTGGGATGCCGCGAAACAAGAACAGATGGCATTGGGGTACCTTAAGTAAGAAAAGGCTGGAAACCACTGGAACAACGTGTTTGAAAAATCTGCCTCATAGTTCAATTACATTTTCAAGACATAAGTATGAACATGTATGAAACTAGTTAACATTAATATATTATTAATAATCACCCACGAAGTCCAGAAACTATCACAGTGCTCAGGCCAGACAAATGCGACCCATGGCTGTAACTTCTGTATTATTGCTACCAGCATCATCGTCGGTCGAGCCCTCGACTCGAGTGTCTTCACCTCGCTTATAAGGAAATGGGGTTACCCGCTGAGTTATGGACACTGGTATTATGTACGTAAGTTATTGGATATGAAATCTTAACTGGTGGAAAAGATAGAGAAAATAGTTTGAAATTGCATTACACTTTCGTCCTGCAATAAGCGATATATTGAGATTAAAATAACTTTTGTTGTGGCCGAACGTAGTTTCGGGTAAAAAGTTCGACTAAAAAACAACACTAATTGGTGAGATTCTATTTTTTCTTTTACTCGAGACACCCCAAAAGTATTGTTAAATGTACTGTACAAGAAAAATGAAGTGAAAAAAAACGACCTTGTGATAGACCGCAATTTACCCCTTAAATCAATAAAGTAAAATAAGCAAGTTTGCACATACGTACATACGACTACTACATACAACATACATACAGGGGCGTACCTAAAGTATTTGGCACCCGGGGCGGATCCTTCCTTTGGCACCCCCCATAAATAATTTTAAAATTTAAACATAGAAAAATATATTATGTTTGCAAGTAGATTTTTAAACAGTACAGTACTGTCATAAGCAAATTGGAAATAAGAAAAATGCAGGACATTAAAAATTCAGCGAACAGGTAATACATCATTTAATTTTATACAAAAAACACAGGAAATCCAGTCTCAACGCTCAGCCAATTCTTCAAAGTTAAATAGAGAGGATTCACAGTCTCTGCTTTCGAGCTTTAATTCCTGCAAATTGATCAATGACCTCATCAAAATTCACCTTTGCATATTCATGTTCAATTGAAAGTAAAGCCACATTTGTCAATCTTGTCTGACTCATGGTCGAGCGAAAGAAATTTTTTATCAATTTCAATTTGGAAAAACTTCTTTCACATGAAGCAATAGAGACACACACAGTCAAAAAGAATCTCAAACACAGTGACAAGCTTGGCAAAGATTCACAAAAATCTCATTTCACAAACTCCAGAAACTGCAATGCTGTCCATTTCTTTGCCTCTTCAACGCTGATTTTGGCAGCTTCCAAATGCCTCCGAAGTGGTCCAATTTCCACACTGATATTTTCATCAGAGAATTCATCGAAAATCTGAGTCAAATTTGGAATATACTTCCAAAGTAGTTGTTCTGTTGCAACAACCAAAGTGTTTGGCTGAATAACAGCGAAGATTGACAGAATTTGATCCATTGCCTCAGAACGAATCTCCAATTCTTGATGAAAGCGATCAAGACACTCAAACATAGCCCTTTTTACTTCCTCTGGCAATGTGAGACCAGCATCCTTTGCCATCTCTCCTGGCATCCTTTTTCAGAGCTTTACTCTCCCTCTTCTCTCCATAGAAATGTCCATTTCTTCACACTTTGTAGTTGCATAATGAATGGCCCTCTCCACAATTTCATTGCGCTGATCTTCAAGAAACAGTTTTAGAGCTTGGAGCTTCATAATGCACTTTTCAAGGCTGATTCCAACTTTTTGCAAATACTTTTGTGAGATTAATTTCTTCCAGGATTTCACACCAGAAAGAAAGATAAATCAAAAAAGAGAAATCACATACAGCAGACAGTAAAATCTGAGTTGATCCTCTTGTGTCCACATTTTCTTTGGGATTGCACAGAACTTCAAGGGTTGAGGGCAGCTTTTCAAAATTTGCCTTCACTGGTTTCACAGCGTCATAATGAGCACTCCATCTTGTTTGGGAGTGTCTTTTGACTGTCATGCCTACATTCTCCATCAGCACTTCCCATCGATGAGTTGAGACTGAAAAGAAGGAATAGACTCTCTCCAAGGTTCCAAAAAAAGTCACACGAAGAAACGCTTCCAAATGAGTGCACTCCGCAAGGGTTCAGAGAATGATTTGCACAAGGCACATACAAAGCCTTGGGATTAATCTCTCCGATCTTTGACTGAACACCACCATGAATCCCAGCCATAGTTGAAGCGTTGTCATATCCTTGACCATGGCACAGGTTTATGTCCAGTCCATCTCCCTCGCCTTTCGATGTAATTTTTATCAAATATTTAATTTTTCGTTTGTAAATTTTGTGTTGCCAATAAAAATAATAATTTATTTTATAGTGGAAATTAACATTAAGCTGTTGTAATAGTTTGAACATTAAATTTTTTTTTCTTACTTTTGGGGATTTTTCATTTGGTTTGAAAACTTTTACTAGTATTTCAACTCTCCCGATGGCACCCCTCTCCTGGATGTCTCCCGAGGCGGACCGCCCCCCCTCGCACCCGCCTTAGTACGCCACTGCATACATACACACAAAATTATATATTAGTGGTGGACCGGATGTCAGTTTTTCAGCATCTGCGGATGCGGATTTTTAATTGCGATATCCGACGATGCGGATGCAGATATTTAGTTAATCTTTCAATATAATATAGAATTATGAATATATGACAATTTTTCAAATTTCGTGATATTACTATTATGGCAGGCAATGCATAAGAATTAAAATTAATATTTTCATTATGATAAAAATAACGAGTTTCAGCCACAGAAAAATCAATGAAACGAGTTTCATTCAATTTTCTGTGTTACCAGCTATTTATATTTTGACGTTTATATATTTGTTTGTTCATTAATAATTAATACTTTACATGCAATGTGCATGACTGGGCCTTATAAGTTACCTTATAAGCTAATTTAATTGTAAATTGCATAATTTATTAGAGGTAATATCCGCATAACATCCGCAGTCAGAAGTACGGATGCGGATATTTGCAGATGCGGATGCAGATATCCGGTCCACCACTAATATATATATATATACTGTACAGGGTGTCCGAGAATTATCTGTACAATTTTTGGCTGTTATTAAAAGTCAACCATGAAGTGTAGAAATTCCAGTGTTGTCCCATTTTACAGAGAATCTCATTAAGTTTTTTCTGATATCACGTTTTGACAAGTTTTTTAGAAGTGTACGCGGGTGACAGACATTGATGATTTAAAAGCAAGAATCACAGCTGCTATTGAGCGAATTGATGTGGATATGCTGCAGCGTACATGGCAACATTTGGAGTATCGATTGGATGTTTTGCGAATCACTAATGGTGCACATATCGAATGTTTGTAACAACGTTACTTTAATAAAAGAAACTTTTGAAAATACAGATTCTAAATAATCTTGTTTAAGAATTTTACGTGTGTTATCAAGAATTTTATTAAAAGATAAAATTGTACAGATAATGTTCGGACACACTGGAATTTCTAAAAAACTTGTCAAAACTTGGTATCAGAAAAAATTTAATGAGATTCTCTGTAAAATGGGACAACACTGGAATTTCTACACTTCATGGTTGACTTTTAATAACAGCCAAAAATTGTGCAGATAATTCTCGGACACCCTGTATATTACCCGTTAAATTATTTTATGTTGGAAAATGGAATAGGATAAACGAATAAGAAAATACAAACAAGGGTTTTAACCATATTACATTAAATGTGCATGCATTATAATCTGATAAGAATTTAGGGATGGAGGGTTAAATGCAGGATAATAAATTATAATTGATAACATAATAGATGGAAAATGAGGATGAGGGAAATATTCTGATGGAAATCTAAAACAATTTAAACCGTTGATTGTCTTCTTTGTACTTTGAGGGAATGAAATTAAGGGACATTCGCGAGCGAACTTATTATGGCACAAACTTAGATATAGTCCGAACATGGGAATTGTAACATTTATATATAATTCATTACTAATTAAAATGTTAACTAAAGATAATATGAACAGATAAAGGCAAGAGGAAAAAGGGAACATAATGAAGTCGAACGAAAAGAGAAATTAAATACTCGTGTACGTTTTAAAACAACCATCAAATTTGAAATAAATTTTATTTACGATCAATTTCGTTTTTTTGGATTCGGGCATTAATGAAATTTTTTAACGTGAACTCAAACTTCCGCACCCAGACAGTCTCGACAGGGGGAGTTATTCCCTTGGTGTCTATACCAGGGGTGTCCAATCTTTTAATTGAACTGAACTACTCTTAAACTTCATCCATGAAGACTGATCTACCTAGTCATGCCCGTACTCAACTGCCTTGCACCCCTCTCATCCTCCCCTCTTCCTTACAATTGCGATCATGTCCCACCTCGTCATTTTTACTGTACTAAATTGTAAGAAAGGACGAAATTGCACTTTTCACAAGAGAGGCTCTACAGGGTGGCCACAAAGTCCCTTTGCATGAAAAACAAGGGCACCCCACACGCTGTAATTTCATTGCAAAAGAACTTTGTGGCCATTCTGTAAGTAATTCTTCAAATCTTGATAAGAAATTAGATTGTTAATTTTTATTAATTTAATTGTTGAGCAGTTTTGCATTGAGCTTTTCTTTTATTTTCAATAATTATTGTACTTTTCGAAAAAAATGGCTATTTTCTGCCTCGCATTATACTAAAATATGCTTCGTGATCGACCGGTTTGGTAACGTTGGACTCTAATGATACTACTAACGATTCGCTGCGTGAGTACTGAATCTCCCCATGGTGTAGTTTTTATCCCAAGGCAAATTAACGCCAAAATAAAACGAGGAATTATGGGAATGACAACTAAGGTCACGCAAATAAGGGTGACAGTTATAGGTCACATTTAAGTGATACGCCTAAGGTCACGCAAATAAAAGTGACGGTTATAGGTCACATTTAAGTGCTACGACTAAGGTCACAGTTAAGGATGACATAAGTGAAAGCAATTTTTGGTGACAACTGAAATCACAGTAAGTGTGACGAGTAAAGATCACATTTAAGTGACAAATGAAGTTACAGTTAAGGGTAACGAGTAAAACTGTAAAAGTTAAAAAGTAATTAGAGATAAAAGTGACAGAATCAAAAGTTAAGACCGAGGTAACGCAACTAAGGTTACAGTGAAGGATAACATAATGAAAGGTCTCAATTAATTTAGGGTGACTCATCTAAAGAGTATATTAAAAATTACGATCAAAGCTAACATATTTAATCTTATTTTTCAACCGAACTCGGATGAAAGAAAATACGAACTGTAGTTATCGAACTTCAAAAGGAAAAAGTAAACGAATTAATACTATTTTGGCTCTCGTCGCTAAAGGGTATATGCCTGGATACACCAAAGCACAGAAATAAGGGCTTAAGTAAACACGAAGAGATTTGTTATAAGGATTAACCTTCACATTCAGTTGCTGTATTCCGGACACTACGAGATTATAAAGGATTCAGAAATGAAGGGGAACGAAAAGCATTCAGTCAATAGAACATAAAAAAAAGGATTAAAGGATTGGCTGAAGTGGAATTAAAGGCACGTACAGTGACATATATATATATATATATATATATATATATATTAGTTTTAAACGAAACGTGATATCCCAACTTCCTCCAATTTAAATAGGCAAGCGTGGATAACGTACGGCTCAACAATTAAGTGGAAAATATTTCACACAATATAGTCATCGACGCATTCTACAGGGTGTCTACAATGTCTTGCCATCCCAGTAAAATACTAACTGATTTTCGTTTTTCTTTCATTTGAAATGCGATAGCAGCAACTATACGGTTGAACAACGCATATTGGCTAGTACCTGGGTCCATGAGCGATCACGTAATGGCAAAACTATTAAAAATGTTCGTGCAGACTTCTAGGACCGATTGAATCGTGCAGCTCCCCCCAAGAAAGGAACTGCACGATTGAATCGGTCCTGGAAGTCTGTACGGATATTTTCAGTGGTTTTGCCATTACGTGGTCGCTCATGGACCCAAGGTACTAGCCAGTATGCGTTATTCAATCGTATAGTTGCCGCTATCAAACATTTCAAATGGGTCTGAAAGAAAAACTAAAATTGGTTAGTATTTTACTGGGGGTGACAATACATTGTGGACACCCTGTACTTAAAATTATTCGACGTACAATCATTCTATCTATGGGAATTCTCTATGTTAATGTCCACCTTCCAAACTGATTAGCGTACATTAAAAAATGTTAAGATTAACGCGAACAATTTAGGTTTCGCGCGTATAGCGTACGTAGCAAAACTGAACCATTCATTTTGACGTTCAGTAGATAAAATACGTAGTTTTTTAGTTAAAATTGAAACTCCGCTAAATTTACTTAATGAAACGCTTGATAAATTTAGTTTAATTTACTTGACTTACATAATCTGTTTTTTTCAGGTTCCCATAAAACTATCCATAATATAAGTATAAAGAAATGACCCAGTCTATAAACATTTAAGAGCAAAACAATCTTTAAGATATATTTTTTTGTATATGTAAGTGGAACTAAGCAAATTCTGATTTTTTATATTATATATAATTTTTTTTTTTTTATAGCGAGAAATAAGAGTACGAGGAAATGGCATATATTGAAGTTTCCTGGCAAACGTTACGGAAGATTTTAACTTCCATCATCATCAGGAGTAAAAAATTAAAACTAAGAACCCATTTAATTAAAACTAATTAAATATAATGAACAAAAATATACCGAGATAATAGAAATATATTATTTAGGTGCTTTCCTGTTAACGGGAATACCCAACCACCCGCCATCATCTGGACTCGTATCTTGCGGAATTCATGTGGCGACAACGTACCGAAAGCAGCGACGTTTTTTCTGCAATTTTAGACGACAGACATTTTGGCCCCCTACTAACTGATTATCGATTACATATTAACTAATTTCATTTAAATGATTAATAAATTCGGTACTTACGTATTATCGGGACTACCAAACTGTTTAGGATGTATTTTTGCTCTCGTCATTTTCTTTTAAACTAACGAAAATATCAACTTAACCTAACCAATTATCAAAGGCGTACAGTTGACCTAACCGAGCATTCAATTAACCTAACTGGGCATTTAGTTGACCTAACCGGGCATTTTCCGTTATATTAACCTGTTAGGTTAATTCAATGCCCGATTAGGTCAACTGTACGCCCTTGATAATTGGTTAGGTTAAGTTGTAATATTTTCGTTAGTTTAAACGAAAATGACGAGCAAAAATACCAACAGTTTGGTGGCGGGGGGATTGGGTATTCCTGTTAACAGGAAAGCACCATTATTTATATATTATATGATAATTAAGTTTAAAAAAATAAAAATAAAAATATATAAATATAAAAAGGTTAAAATAACTTAAAATACACAAAATGTTAAAAAAAGGGGGTACAAATATTGTAACAATGAGTGTATAAATTAACTTACCAGGTTTTTATAGAAGGGTGTAATTAATAAACTGCAGAAGAATTGGCAATTGGATGAATGGTGGGATATTCGTATTAAAAGTGTTCGAGAATTAGCATGAGGGGTTGAAGGTTTCTTTCCCGGGGTGAGGCGGAAGAGTTTATCTGCCTATGCTTTGATTGAAGGAAAAACTATAGTCGTTAAGGGTTGGTTTTGTACCGAGAACATCATATAGGGATTCAAGGATGTGGATTGTGGAGGTCGGTTGGTTGGTGTGAGGAGTTAATAATTTTGAAGTTGGTGGGGAGTAGAGGGTGGTTGTGGAGATGGCAATGGTCCTTTATAGCTGATTTGGACGGTTTATTTAAAGGTTGTGATGTTCTGATAGAAATACTGCGATGCTCGTCCACTTTCGTTTGAGATTGGCGAATATTACTTGCTGGAAAATATATTGTCTTTCTCGCGACATACCTGAACTCACTTCGCGAAACATCGGTTTAGAAATATTGTTTTAAACAACAAAGTGTGTCATCAACGTAACGTAACTTTCTTTTCATTAACACAAGAATAAATTAATTAATATTGGGGCCAGAAGTCGGATCTTTTCCGTTTGACTGCCGCCATTGAAACAATTAAACTTTTTGTATTTTAACTGAAATGTCTTGATACAAAATAAGTTACTTTATAAAAAAGCTTTTCTTAATTTCCCCTTCAAATTTTGTTTCTGATAAACAATTTTAATTACTTTCAAGATCCATGCTTCATTTTTAAGTTTTAATCGTGTACTCAGAAAAATAAGGGGATCACCTGAAGATCAGGGCCTCCAGCCTTCTTTAGTTAGCTTTATAAGGCTAACTAACAAAAATATCACGACCTAACCTAACCAATCGTCAAGGTCGTACAGTTGACCTAACGATTGGTTAGGTTAGGTCGTGATATTTTCGTTAGTTAGCCTTATAAGGCTAAGTAAAGAAGGCTGGGGGCACTCACCTCTTATGTTTCAATGGCGGCAGTCAAACGGAAAAGATCCCAGAAGTCTCCCTAAAAGATACGTCATTCGTCGTGTATAATGTTTTCCACTGTAAAAGAAAATGCACTCTTTTTTTGCTGTCTCTAATAGACTTAACATTTCAAATACCCCAGCTTTTCTTCATACTCACGTTGTTACCGGACAGCTCCTTTCCCGGGTACGGGTACCATAAACTATTTATTCAAGCTACACTTACTGATACTTATAGGTTCGAACAGCAACGTGGTGTTTAGCAAACAATTTATCGACTCGGCCCATTAAAGGTCCAGTAAAAGATACGTTTACATAAATTAAATATATTTACAAAACCCTAAATACAACTTAGCATTTAAACTTAACCCAACCTTAGATTAACAAACTTAATACTTAAACTTTAAAGTGCTATACAAGCGGTACGTCCTGTGCCTACTTAAGGTAAATTGTCACTTCGGCTAACACTTCACTTCGGCTAGTCCAGTAGCAGTGGTGTCTAGACGGCAGGGAAGTATAGGTGTTACTCCAATCCTGTCTTAATCCTCGAATTTACTGATTAAGCTCAGCCTTGGAACGGGCCACAAAACGTTCCAACCCTTCACGTTCAGCTCGGGTAGACGAAACGGCTTTAATTGAACCAGGAATTCAGTTCCCAGCCGAACCCAAGTGTTGTTCCACACAACAAATTTGAAGCTTATTAAACAATAATAAATATCGCTTACACAAGTAAAGCACATACTAGCTAAAACAGAAAAAACACACACACAATTTGATATCCCACAAGTTCTTGCAGTAACAATTTTAACTAACTCTTACCTCGTAAAGAGGCTTCCACAATGACCCTACCATACCAATCACACTCTTACAACGTCTCTCCATATACCTTCATACACCCACATTTCTCATTACCCACCTTCTCCATGCATACCATTACTTCTTCATGTCTTTTCATATTCCGCGAGGGGAGGACTTTTTTGTTGTACCGTACCTGATTAAGTATTTGATCAATCCCGTAAGATCATTTAAGGCCAGCGGAGGAACGTTTCTATGGAAATTTGTTCGTTTTTAATTTTTTTTGCCAACCACCAACTTCTTGCGAAGACCACCAGCTGGTTACAGTACAACTGAACCATCTGGCGTGAACGGCATTAGTGATCGGAAGAGTGAAACCATTTACCAAGAAAACTGGTTAACCATAAAATCAACCAGTTACGCATCGAAATTCCTACAAATTGAAAAAATCAACTAACCAGTTAGGTTTCGAACAATGGCACAGAAACTTTAATCAATCTTAAAGGAGAAGAAACCAATTTCTTCTACAGATATTAATTAACCAACCGGGCAATCACGGGAATATTTTAATCACTTCTTGAAAAATTTGTGTATATATATATATATATATATATATATATATATATATATATATATATTATAATTATTTATATATATATATATAATATATAATATATATATATATATATAATATATATATATATATTACACACAGACCGTGCATGGAACAAGGAACTCTTCTAGGAAAATTAAATCCACTATAGTCTGAATAAGTAATGGTAAATGACAAATACTATATTTTTTTTCTTTTCCATGATGCTAGCCTGACGTGGGCAACGGGTCACACGCAAAGAGGTCCCAAAAATATAGCTTCCCTCACCAGCTATCTGCAAAGCAGATAGGATCCAGCTTTGGGACAGGATCTAGGGTTTAAAGCAGCCTAGCCCAGCTACATTTAGAACCTCAATATAAGCAAAAGACTCGCTGCCTTCACGTCAGATTGAATACATCAAAGAAAAAGGGATAACTATTATATTTTAGCCAAAAACCAAAACTTAAACTTCAACTGGCAGAATTGAGCGTCCACTTTTCAAGGCACATAACATGTCCGTTTCATGATGGGAATGAACTCACACACGGTCTGTGTGTATCATAAAAAAACCTCAGGGAACCATTCTGAGTTCATTCCCATATATATATATATATATATATATATATATGAGCAAATTAATGGACAAAATTTCTCTGGAAAATCCTTTAAAAAAAAAGTTAATTGGACAAACTTTTTAATTTGTTGTGACACCGCAGAAACATTCCATCATCCCCATGAACCCCAATTTTGAAGTCCGTTCGAACTTTGTACAAAGTTCAACCCGTAAACTGACTTCATTAAGTTCAATGTTTACTGCGTGACGTCATTTGCATACTTCCGGTCTTTCCTAAAAACAATTTTATGCAAATACATTAATAAAAATTGCTCGCTTCATTTTCAGAAAAAGAGGGCGTTTCATCCCTTTCAAATAGATGACAAAATAATGAAGAATTAAGTAATATTAAGTAATAATAATAATACAGTAATATTAAGATTAATATGAAGATAGTGTTAATACATAAGATTAATTTCAAATATACAGGGTGGCCTATAAGTCCTAATCGGTTATAATTAAAGCGAAAATGCAAAAAAAAAAAAAATCAAACAAAGTAAAAACTTTATGATAAGTTTAAAAATATTTATTAATTATTTTTAAAAATTATTATTATTTTTTTAAATCCTCTAGATGGCTTTTCGCTTTAATTATAACCGATTGGGACTTATGGGCCACCCTCTATATATATATATATATATATATAATGTGTGTGTGTGTGTGTGTGTGTGCGCGCCTTGCTGATGTAGTGTTATCATCGCTGACTAGAAATGCATTAGCCCATCCCACCCTACCCCGAAAATATAATCTACCTTTCAACCTTCAACCTTTCAAATGTTCCGTGCGATGATTCCTCATTTCACGAAGGTCAAGCTTGTCGCCCTTCCTTTCGAGTTGGCCTGGTGAAGTAGAGAGTTGGTTTCTCGTGAGCTTTACTTCACATTGCCAGGTACGCCCGGCTCATCTGGGATTCTTCTAAGCCAGGCATCTAATCTTCTTTTGAAGATATCCACCGCAACACCACTCGCGTTCCTTAGTTCCTTGGGCGGCTGGTTAGTTTAACAGTCTTGGTCCTCTCACAACAAAATTATTTTCCTTCTGTGTTAAGGATGTTCCCTGTTTAGCCTTTAATTTGGGAACACGACACAGTCTTCCTTTTCTACTTTCCACTGTTGTTTGGGGGTTTATAGGGTTCAGAGTAAGATTAGGGGCTCGTTCCTCCATTATTTTCGAAGTGTAAATAATGGTGTACCTCTCTCTTCTTCTTTCCAGTGAATATAAGTTTAATCACGTAACTTTTCCCAGTAAATGTCGCTTAACTTCGCTGATCAAACGGGAAGCGGTGTTACGATATTGGCTACGACGTAGCCCTGAATCCCTTCTATTGTAACTGATTAATGTCTTCTTTTTTATATGCGGATGTTAGGACCAAGAAGTATTCCAGCTTGGGTATGATCAGTGTTTTCAATAGAGGAATCATTATATTCCTATCCCTTCGTTTAAACACACACAGACACATATTTACCTTTGGTAAACCTTTGGTTTGCTTCCACCCAAATTGTTCATTCTGACGAAGGTCAAGCTTTTCACTCCACCTTAGACCTACGGTTTAACGTGGAATCCGAACCACGCCCCACCAGCAGCAGCCCAGTGTCTTAACCACTAGGCCACCCAGGGTACCCATTTATCTACCAACCACTTTCTTTATTGTGTATAAGGATGAACAGCTGGGTTTTGCTGCGCGCCTGCTGCCGTCACCGGGTTTCGATCCCGGGGCCGATGGATTCGTAGTCAGTGACGCTAACCACTAGTCCAGCCATAGGGTAAAATACATTTAAAAGTATTTAAATACAAATACTCTTTAAATTTTGCAAAATACAAATATAAATACTTTTACAAATACAAATACCAGTCACTGTTCAAGTAATAACTGACTAAATTTCACAAAGCAACCTAAATGTAAACTGTGTTCCAGGGTAACCAACAGTTCAACACACAATTATGTACTGTATAATATACTGCCAAGGGTAAGGGTCTTGTAGATAACCTACAAAGCTACAATACCTATCAATATTTTTATTTTTAAATGTTCAACAATGAAAGGTAGGACAAAATATTACAGGAATTTGTATAACTATTTACAAAAGTATTTTTAAAGTATTTCAAAATTATTTGGAAGTTTTAAATACTTTTCAAAATATTTCAAATACAAATACTTTTGATTGGAAATCTCAAAATATAAATACTTCCCAAAGGTATTTAAAATACCTTCAAATACAAATACAAGAGTATTTGACCCTATCCCTGACCACTACACCACCGAGGCGCATATATATATATATATATATATATATATATTTAGGATAAAAACGAAGACGTAGAGCAAGAAAGTCATTATATTTGGCTGCAGCCGACGTTTCGGGCAACTCTACCCATTTTCAAGGCCTAATAAATAAAAAGCTAAAATTAATGCATGACAAAAAAAAAAAAAAAAAAAAAAATATACGAATGTCAAAAACAAACTAATTCCTAGCACAAAATAAAACCACTTAAAGAATAAAAATTAAAAAGCGTAAAACAAGCATAAGCCAAAAACAAAAATTAAAAATTATATACATGACAAATAACATGATAAAAGTAAAACTTTAAAACTAAAAACATTCAAACAAATTAGTTAAAAACTTCACTAATAAAAAGTTAAATGAAAAGACACAAAAGTGCACGAAACATACCATGCTCACTTGACATCCTCAAACAACTGAGGCGAAAAGGAGACAGGGTCAAGGGGAAAAACAGAAAAATTTTTAGTTGGAAAGGGCCTTCTGTGAGTGCCCCCCTCACCTTAAGCCGAATTTGTACAGACGTTATGTTGATGACACGTTTGCTTTATTCCAAACGGATAATCAATCAGTTCAGTTTTTAAATTTTTTGAACACACTTCATAAGAACATTATATTTACGCAGGAAAAGGAAGTTCAAGGTTCTATTCCTTTCCTTGATGTTTTGGTTTCCAAATCAGGCTCAACTGTTTTAACTTCCACATACCGGAAGCCTACTTTTACGGGTTTAGGTTTTAATTTTTATAGTTTTTGCGATTTTAATTACAAACTAAGTTCGATTCGCACTTTAGTGCATAGAGCTTATAATATTTGCTCAAACTTTGCTCTGCTTCATAATGAGTTTGAATTCCTTACTGATTTTTTCTTTAAAAATGGTTTTCCACGGGTTCTTGTACAAGGTATTATTGGTAAATTACTTAAAAATGTTTATTCCCCCAAACTTATCCCAACGTATGATGTTCCTAAGAATTGTAAATATCTTGTTTTACCTGATCTCTACCAATTTAACACTTTTGTGAAAAAGCAATTGTTGAGTGTGATGAGGAAATTTTATTTTCACACTGATTTTAAGGTTGCTTTTGTGAATAATAATACCCTTGAATGTTTTTTCCGTTGTAAGGACAAAATCCCCCCTGCGATGAACTGTTCTGTCGTTTATTTGTTTACCTGCCCTGGGTGTTCCCAGGGGAACTACGTTGGCAGCACAGTTCGTTCTTTGCAGGCAAGATTTTGCTCCCATATGGGTATTAGCCATAGGACAGGAAAAGTTTTATCTAAAAAGGAACAGTCTGCCATTAGAAATCATTCTGTTAAGTGTAAAGTTGATATTTCCGTTAATAACTTTAAAATTCTTAAATCATTAAAATGTCCGTCCTCTCTCCGTATTTATGAATCTTTGCATTAAATTTCTGAACTCCAGCTTAAATATTGATTCTAGCTGTTACCCCCTTTATATTAATTAGAATGCCTACCAACTAAAAATTTTTCTGTTTTTCCCCTTGACCCTGTCTCCTTTTCGCCTCAGTTGTTTGAGGATGTCAAGTGAGCATGGTATGTTTCGTGCACTTTTGTGTCTTTTCATTTAACTTTTTATTAGTGAAGTTTTTAACTAATTTGTTTGAATGTTTTTAGTTTTAAAGTTTTACTTTTATCATGTTATTTGTCATGTATATAATTTTTAATTTTTGTTTTTGGCTTATGCTTGTTTTACGCTTTTTAATTTTTATTCTTTAAGTGGTTTTATTTTGTGCTATGAATTAGTTTGTTTTTGACATTCGTATATTTTTTTTTTTTTTTTTTTTGTCATGCATTAATTTTAGCTTTTTATTTATTAGGCCTTGAAAATGGGTAGAGTTGCCCGAAACGTCGGCTGCAGCCAAATATGACTTTCTTGCTC
>JAJOZX010000904.1:752500-785000 GCA_023014485.1 Bathynomus jamesi | reverse complement strand
AAGTGAAATATAATGATTTTCTTATATTCTGCATTAGTACAATAACTGAAACTTACTTGTTATTATTATATATTAAGTGTTCCAATTACCAAAATAGTTACTGAATTACGCAGTTCTTAGTTTATTTAGATCAATGTTCTTTTGATTAATGATCTAAATCATCCAGAACTCACCACGAGGAGGTGGCTGCGTGTCGAGCTCCACCCATGCCCTCCCAACCACCCATCCTTGCGCATGTTTTTTTCTATTAACGTTTTATTTAAACTTTATATTCAGCTTTACTTTCGAATGATGGCATTTTTTTACGTGACTGAAGTGTTGATCTTATGAAGCCATCTCGCGCGTTCAATCCAAATACTTTTGATGATGCTTCAGTCACTAATTTTACCATTCTTTCTACTACTTGTGTATGACAAGGGAATTTCTCGAATGGAGGGGTACTCTTGTTTTCTATGAATTCTTCAATCTCATTTTCTGTCAGGTGTCTTGTCACAGGTGGTTCAGTGACAATGCATTTTGCCAATTAATTAAATCAGTATAATCAGTAGCTTCAAATTGAATAACAGGTACTGTGAAACGCCTCACAACTTTTTCCTTGTTTGTTTGCCTTGCTTTCTTTATTCGCCTCCACGCTAATTCTCTTATGGCGCTGCGGTCATCATGAATCATTGATGCTAGAATATTTTCTGGATTTGCAAAAAATGCATTTCTTTGTATGACAGGGTTTACAATATCCTTTACTTCGTCATTCAGTGTTCTTGTTAGTTCAATAGTTTTGAAAACATGTTTTGAGCCATTGACAAAAGACGTACTTTGCTTAATAGAAAACCACATTGGGATGTAGACCTTCATTATAAAAGAAGCAATGTTCATGAGGTTCTCAGATGGACTTACAGTTGAAACGTATAGACGAAGCAAACGATTTGCTGTAGTCAGCCATCGTGAATGTGCCATTTTGCCTGGACTACGATGAGCAAGATCTGGAGAGCAATATCCCTTTGTTATGGCCTGATGAATATCAATTAGATATTTTTGGTCGGTGCTAAGATCTTCACAGTCTACAGTTGGTTCCTCAGCATCAATCCTTTCAAACTCGACAATAGGAAGACTCTCACAGTTCTCTAATTCCCTGCCAATAGGACTGGTGAATCCGCGGGGGCCAGATGTTTTTCCATCCAGCTTTGCAACTAAATGGCGTAATGGCAATTCATTGGCATGGAGCTGGCACACTAAATGTTGAACTGGCTTCTTCAGCTTCAATTCTATAAGCCTTATAACGCCTCCCTTTTCTCCAGTGTTGACTGCTGCACCATCGCATCCAATGGCAACAAGGTTTTCCAGGTTCATGTCATTATTTCCAATATACTCAAACATTCCTTTACATATTTCTTCAGCTGATCCAGAATTCACAGAATAATGGCCCAAATAATCTGAACCAGGTTCTCTCACTGAAGTGATATGTTCTTCTGTTACCTTCTTCTGATATACTTTGGACTCTTTTTTTTCTTGGAAGAGTGTAGAATCTTTTCGACCATCAAAATAGATTCCTCTGATTGGGACCTGATTTTGATCTTTCATAATTTCTGATCTCTTCTTTTGTCTTTCTCTTCTGATTTTACTCCTATCCACTACTTCAGATGTATTGTCAATAGAAACTTCTCCAATATCTTGCAATACTGCACTAACAATGAATGCTGCAGCTCGATCTGAAACTGCAGTCCTGTCACAAGCAGTAGCCACTGAAGGTAGATTTGTAGTTTTCCTTTTCTTGAATAATTGTTCTTCAGGTTGTTCGAGCTTTCTCTTCGAGCTAACTGGCTCTGGAAATGTATCGTCTGATATTTCGCCAGATTCACTTTCACTATTTGATGTCGATGATGATAATTCAACATTTGTATCCTGCAATTTCTCCTGTGAAGATTCTTTGGTGAGCCTCACAGCTTCTTTTTGCTTTCTTAGCAACGTAGATGCTTTTTTCTTTGAGAGTGTAATATCTACTCTATCAATAAACAGTTTTCTTTCACTCCTTTGATCTAAGAGGAACGTCACTTCTTCCTTTGGAACCGTTTTTTCTTTGGGACAAGAACATTGTGTTAGTACTTTGCACTTGCACACTGCAATGTCAAAAAGTTTCGTGTGTGCTTCTTTTTTGAACATATCAATCTTTGCTTTGTAAGCTTCAGAATTTTTTCTGCTTTGGTATGGCTTCATAATGACACGATACTTTTCGTGGTAGCTTCTGAACATTGTTTCAATTCGCCTGTCTGACAGAATTGGGACGGAAGCACTTTCCCAAATTGTTTTCAATTTATCAACAACTTGTTCTAATATTTGAGATATTGAAGGATCTTTATTAGTATTCTGTTTCAAATCGTTTCTTACAAACAAGTAATATTTAAAAACTCCTTCGTATGTAGGAAGATTCCTGTGCCACAAATCTTCCCCCATACCAAACATGGGGCACTCAGTTGAGGCCCTGGTTGATTTTGCACAAACTCGAGACATTTTGAAAGTATACAAATCTGAAAAAGAAAGAGCTAATATCAATTATACGTTAATTTCAGTTAATAGTACATGGCAAACTTAGGGCAACACAATACAGAAATGCAAAATATATAAGAAATATAGTTTAGACTATCTGAGTAACGCCAACAACAGAACACCCACCTGCTACGAGAGCGACAGCTACACTGAACCAAGGTACTCACGTGACAGCTGAGTGAGCTGACTATAGAAAACTGTTTTAGAGAATAGAAACTTTTTTTAAAGGTTGACTGAGCTATTTTTATACAAGTGTGAATAAATTCTTGTCTATTGTGCATCGTGGACTCTTCTGTAATTATTGGTTAAAATCTGCTTTTTTCAATTTTTTTCAATATTGAAGGTCATTGTGGCACCTGAAGATATTAATGTTATGATTTTAAATTTATACCAGCTTATTTCCTCACTACTCCACACATTTTCCACACTAGCCAATTTGAAAATTCGAAAAATGAGTTTTTCACTCCGCCCTAATGACAAATACCATAGTTTTTCTTTTTCATGATGCAAGCCCGACGTGGGCAACGGGTCTCTCGCAAAGAGGTCCCATAAATATAGCTTCCCTCACCAGCTATCTGCAAAGCAGACAGGATCCTGTCTGCTTTGCAGATAGCTGGTGAGGGAAGCTATATTTATGGGACCTCTTTGCGAGAGCCCCGTTGCCCACGTCGGGCTTGCATCATGAAAAAGAAAAACTATGGTATTTGTCATTTACCATTACTTATTCGGACTATAGTGGATTTAATTTTCCCAGAAGAGTTCCTTGTTCCATGCACGGTCTGTGTTTAACATATATATATATATATATATATATATATATATATATATCAACTGCAAACAACACGCAGTATAATTAACGTAAAGAACGACGCTTGTATAGAAGAACATTCCGCGCAAGATGAGGAGGGAGAACGAACAAATGAAAAAATGAGGTAACCACCCGGGAATCGAACGCGGGATCTTCCAATTGCCGGTCAGATATGATAACCACTACACCATGGGCCTCACTTGATCAGAAGTCGTAATTCTCCTACATACGCGCAGAAACCAATGCCCCAAGGGGGCACCTCCAGCATGCCGCACATATATATACATTTCAACTGCAAACAACACGCAGTATAATTAACGTAAAGAACGACGCTTGTATACTGTAGAAAAACATTCCGCGCAAGATTTGTTCGTTCTCCCTCCTCATCTTGCGCGGAATGTTCTTCTATACAAGCGTCGTTCTTTACGTTGATATATATATATATATATATATATATATATATATATATATATATATACTGAGCAGCAGAAAAATCGGCCCACTTGGAATATCACGAAAAGCAAAAAAGTGGGCAAACTTCTGTTTATAAAAGTTTTAAAATTCAAAAATTTAATTTAGTCTATGAAGACATTAAAAAATCTTCAAACACCTCCTTAACCCTTTCACTACGGGCATAGCTTTGAAGCGAATTATATGAATTCGAATTATAGTACATATGTCCCCTCCATTTTCAACCCCAGAGGGTGGAAAGAGAGGGATAACCCTTGGTTTATAAACTACACCCGAAGTTCATTTTATTTACCGCACCCCGTTCTGAGCGTAAATTGGACGTGTAGTTTATATGCTACACTCGGAGCGAAAGGATTAATACAATTTATTATCAAAAGACACCGTATAAAAAATTGTAACTAAAAAAAAACAAAGATTTCAACAAAAACAAAAAAAAACAATAAAACAACAACAAAAAACCCAACAACTTGGGATCCAGGGTTAATAAGAGGTGTTCCCTCCCCTAGCTTGAATGGCTGCAGCCATTTGTCGAATTCATCGCATGAATGAGATCGGCGATCACATCCTGTCGGATTCCCTCTCACTCTTCAGTTAAAGCTTGTTGTAGCTCCTGTAGAGTGTTAGGGGATACTGGACGAGCCCTAAGACGCCGTCCCATCGTGTTCCAGAGGTGTTTTATGGGGTTCAGGTCTGGACTTCGGGAAGGCCACTCGATTCGACGAATTCCAGCTTCGTCAAGGAAATCGCTAACGGCTATTGCCGCATAGGGTCTAGCGTTATCGTGCTGTAGAAGGAAGTCTTCGCCAACGAAAGGAGCAAGAGGGACCACATGCTCCAGTAAGATCTCTTCCACGTATCTTGCGGACGTCAATGACCCACCACCAACAACGACGAGCTTTGTGCGCGAGTTTGAAGTGATACCACCCCAGACCATGACTGAGCTTCCTCCAAAAGCAACCCTCTCCATAAAAATGCACTGGGCGAATCTTTCTCCTGTTCTTCTCCACACTCTTTCCCGTCCATCGGATGTTCGAAGATTAAATCTTGATTCGTCCGTGAACAATACTCGTCCCAATTGGACCATAGTCCAATTGACATGCTCACGAGCAAAAGCAAGACGAACATTGCGGTGGTGTGGGAGCAATTCCGGGCCCATTGCTGGAGGTCTAGCAGGTAAGCCACTTTCCATACGTCTCCTTCCAACGGTTCGGTCCGATACACTGACGTCTCGAGACCTTTCCAGCTCATTGCGGACGTTTGTGGCAGTCAACATGTGATGCATGTTGTATTGTGACCTGTGTCCAAAGACGGTTACCGTTTGTTGACATCGTATTTTGTTCTCTCGATATTTACTGTTTTGTGAAGTCATTTTGTGTGTTTTGTGGCATTTTGTGCATTTAAATAATGGCTACTGTTGAAGAACAACGTGTGTGCATAAAATTTTGTGTTAAGTTGGGCAAGATTGCTTCTGAAACCTATGCCATGCTGAACACACCATTGAGCAATGACGCCTTAAGTCGGACAACCATTTCTGAGTGGCACAAGCGCTTTAAGGAAGGCCGAACGTCGACGGAGGACGATGCAAGGGTGGGACGACCTTCCACTTCAAGAACTGATGACACTGTTGCTCGTGTAATGATTCGAGGGAACCGTAGACTGACAGTCAGGGAAGTCGCGGACGAAATGGACATTTTCATAGGATTATGCCACACGATACTCAGAGAGAATTTGAGGATGCGTCGTATGTCAGCCAAATTTGTGCCACGACTCTTGACTGCCGAGCAGAAAGGGCAACTTCTTGTTGTGTCCCAAGACCTCCTTCAACGTGCCAATCTTGATGAAAATTTTCTCAGAAACATCGTTACGGGTGACGAGACGTGGGTTTATGGGTATGACGTTGAAACAAAACAGTAGTCATCGCAATGGAAGCGCGCGGCGTCCCCGAGACCAAAAAAAGCACGGCAAGTCCGATCGAATGTGAAGGCAATGCAATGCTGGTCGTTTTTTTCGATTACTACAGACTCGTTCATTACGAATTCGTTCCTAGAGTTAAAACAGTTAACCAACAGTTTTATTTGGAAATACTGAAACGCGGGCGAGACGCAGTAAGGAGAAAACGGCCTGAAAGTTGGAACGCAGGAACGTGGGTGTTGCACCATGACAATGCGCCCGCACACACAGCGTTGTCAATTCAGCAGTACCTGCCGAAGCACAACGTTGTAGTCGTTCCCCAGCCCATGTATTCTCTAGCTCTGTCCCCGGCAGACTTTTTTCTTTTCCCCAAACTTAAGTTTGCATTGAAAAGTCAAAGATTTCAAAGCGTGAAGAAATTATTCAAAATGCGACAAACGAACTGAAGGCGGTCAGGAATACAGCCTACTACGAATGCTTTCAAAAGTGGAAACGCCGTTGAGAGCGATGTATAGCTACACAAGGAGACTACGTTGAAGGGGACAACATCAATTAGATTGTAAATATTACCAGAAAGTTTTTATGGGGTCAGTCCGGGAACGTTTTGAACACACCTCATATATATATATATATATATATATATATATGTTTCATAAATTTATTCTGTTAAGAAATACAGTAAACCCTCATCCAACGCTTGTTTATCCATCGCGAACGTACTTATACACGGAAAAATAAATGCGAACAATTATTTGCCGAAAACGGAAAATTTGATTATACACGGTCCGCCAAACACGCTCTAATACAGTACTACTGTACGCGTGCCAATGCGCGCTCTAGTGTTTTCTCCCACACGCTCCAACACTCCCGCATTTCCCTCTCGCATCACCCTTTGTCTCACTCCCACTTAACGCGTTAAGTACAGTGAAGTTGTGTTGGATTGTTTTTGTCGTATTTTGACGTTGTTTTGCTATTACCCTTAGACAATAGACAACAGTATGGCACCAAAACGTAAAGCATCTGCAAGTGATAGTGAAGAGAAGAAAAGTCGTAAGGTTATGACATTAGCCAAAAAAATAAAGATTCTGGATAAGTTACGTGGTGATATGAGCATAACATCACTTGACCGCAAGTATCACGTGAACGAGTCTACCATACCCACCATCCGAAAGAGTAAAGAAAAGATACGTGCTATTTTCATTTAATATATTCATTTAATATACAGGGTGTCCGAGAATTATCTGTACAATTTTTGGCTGTTATTAAAAGTCAACCATGAAGTGTAGAAATTCCAGTGTTGTCCCATTTTACAGAGAATCTCATTAAATTTTTTCTGATACCAAGTTTTGACAAGTTTTTTAGAAATTCCAGTGTGTCCGAACATTATCTGTACAATTTTCATCTTTTAATAAAATTCTTGATAACACACGTAAAATTCTTAAACAAGATTATTTAGAATCTGTATTTTCAAAAGTTTCTTTTATTAAAGTAACGTTGTTACAAACATTCTATATGTGCACCATTAGTGATTCGCAAAACATCCAATCGATACTCCAAATGTTGCCATGTACGCTGCAGCATATCCACATCAATTCGCTCAATAGCAGCTGTGATTCTTGCTTTTAAATCATCAATGTCTGTCACCCGCGTACATTTCTAAAAAACTTGTCAAAACGTGGTATCAGAAAAAACTTAATGAGATTCTCTGTAAAATGAGACAACACTGGAATTTCTAGACTTCATGGTTGACCTTTAATAACAGCTAAAAATTGTACAGATAATTCTCGGACACCCTGTACTATATATATATATATATATATATATATATATATATATATATATATATATATATATAGTGGTTAGCGTCGCTGACTACGAATCCATCAGCCCCGGGTTCGAGACCCGGTGACAGCAGCCGGCGCGCGGCAAAACCCAGCTGTTCATCCTTCCACACAATAAAGAAAGTGGTTGGTAGATAAATGGGTACCCTGGGTGGCCTAGACGCTGGACTGCTGGTGGGACGTGGTTCGAATTCCACGTTAAACTGTAGGTCTAAGGTGGAGTGAAAAGCCTGACTTTCGTCAGAATGAACAATTCTGGCGGAAGCTAACCAAAGGTAAGCAGAGGTTATATTTTTATTTATCATATGTAAATATTATTATGTTTATGATTTTATGTTCTTATTTCATATACAATATAGGTAGGGAAATTCATTTATATGTGAATAAAAAATCTACGTATCTAAGTATTAATGGGAGACTTTACGCGGCCGAGTTCACGTACCCCCATTTATCCCATAAGGTATTAAGTTTGTCCAACGTGGATTTACCTAACGCGTCGTCCCCGATGAACCTAACCCCCGCGTTGGACGAGGGTTTACTATATTTAAATGCAGTGCGACAATCCAATCAACCTGCTGTCGAGTAAAACCATTTTACGCCTGGCCAGATATTTCCTCTCAAAAGATACTCATAATCGGAATGACGCTGTTTAAGAACGCATTGTCATTTTCAATCAGCTTACACTCGCGAGCCAGGAACCATTTCAGTCAAGTTTTGGTGGGAAGCTCACCCGGAAGACATAACCTTTATGGCTGCTCTCCGGAATTAGGTGAAAGACTCCATCGAACTCGGGCTCCATTTGAACAAGACGTGAAAATTCTATCGTACGAGTATTACCATTCCACGTAATACTCTTGCCGTACAGTACGAGACGAGTATTGCGCTGTGGGGCAAATTACTACATGAATGAATAAGATTCTATTTTATAAACTGTAATAACATGAATGAAGCGTGGAAACATTTTTTGGATCAATGAAAGAAAGCCACCCCCAGCCTGCTTTAGTTAGCTTTATAAGGGTAACTAACGAAAATATCACGACCTAACCTAACCAATCGTTAGGTCAACTGTACGCCCTTGACGATTGGTTAGGTCGTTATATTTTCGTTAGTTAGCCTTATAAAGCTAACTAAAGAAGGCTGGGGGTGGCTTTCTTTCATTGATCCCATTTTTTTTTTTTTGTTCGAAAAAGTAGTAAGGAGGTATATTTCAATCTGTGTTTTTACTGTAGAGTTTCAGGTTTTTAGCCGCGTATAAATCCAGTCACTAGTGATGACCTCATATTTCACCAGAAAGAGATTTCGCTTTAATTATCTAAATATAAACTATACGTAACATTTTGAGATACTGTGTATGTATGTTAATCTATCAACTTCTACTGTATATTTATATACTCGCATAGCATTTATATAAACATTTCTTACTATTTTAAAAAATAGTAAAAATGACAAATCTGAAGCTTACCTTTTTCGCAACATGAAACATCCGAAAACGATCCTTCTACATCCGGTAGCTACAGAATGTATTTTCAACAGATTATTCCGTATCAATAAATACAGATTTTGAAATATAAAAATATTAAAAAAGTTTTTCGAAATATTTTTACAAAAACTGAAAAGAGTAAAAAATTTAAAACCATATAATATTGAGATTTCTGTTTTTACGCGCACACGCACGCGCACGCACACACACACACACACACGCACACACACACACACACACACACACGCTCGCGCGCGCACGGCGACGACCTCGGGGTTTTAAATATCTTCTTTTTGATAAAGTCCTTATTTCATTCTTCATCGTTTTTGTGTATATGAGCGAATTATTTAGCTCATGAATAATTTTACTTCCCCTTTACGTTTGCATTTTATAAAAAGTTATCGTTATTGACGTTTAGCCTCAAAAATTATTTCCGATAAACGAAAAATAATGGCGGAAAGTTTCAGCTTTAGGCATAAGTAATTCGAATTATTATTATTTCCGCTATAATAATAATAATACCAAATGAGCCGGGTGTACCTGGTATGTGCGATGGAGGGCGCAAGCGAGCAACTCGCTCCTCCACCAAACCAGGCCTAGAGGCGGGGCCACCAGCTTGATCTTCGTGTGAAGAGACCAACGCACGGAACTGCTACGAGGTTGCGAGGTAGTAATAATAGGCCGTTCTCAAGCCAGAAGAACGCGGCCTATTCCGCTAACTATTGATTTATCATCATCCAGCACCATCGGGAGTCGAACCCCCGACCTCAATGTCTTATTTCCGTTCCAGTATACATTTATAACTTTCATGACTCAGGAAAATTACATTTTTACACTTGAATGATGATTGGGTATATACTATATACCCAACAGTGATGTAGGTCTCGAGATCGGTCTCGGTCTCGAGACCGAATTTGCAGATCTCGATCTCGATCTCGGTCTCCGCTATTTAGATCTCGGTCTCGGTCTCGGTCTCGACAGACGCGGTCTCAGTTTTTCTCCCCGAGACCTTTCGAGACCGTAATGAAAAATACATGTTATTGGCATACTCATGATGGTGGCTTGGTTGAACAGACACAATTCAGAATGTTTATGAAAGTTTGTAAAAGTAAGGGACTCTAGGTATTCACTAATCAGTCACCCTGTTTTGAGTTGCCACGTTTGTCTTGCGGAGAGTGTGGGTCTGGATTTTTTTAGGTTAGCGCTACAACCCCCCCCCCCCCGTCAGATTAATTTTATTGAAAATGGAAACACTAAATAGAGAATTATATATATTATATATATATATATATTATAAGGCCACTTAGTGTTGCCAAACGGCGTGTCAACCTCTGTGGCGTGATAAAAACGATTATCCTCCCATCCAATATGTATTTGAAAAAATAAAATGCTTCACACAAAAATAATGCAAGAAATACAGCATAAAGAAAACAGTACCGATAAATTCAAGAGTCAAACCAAAGTTCCGAGACTAATGGCAAAATATCAAAGCTCTCGGTCCAAGCAGAAGAACGTTGAAATTGGGAAGATTTTGAACCGCAGGGAACAGTTGTGGCGGTACCTTTTAGAGATCGATGAATCTCATATTTTAGACAATTGCTCTCCAATAAAGTTTTGGCACCAGAAAAGGGATAAATTCCCATCACTGGCCAATATTGCCATGACTGTTTTAACAGTGCCTGCCTCTAGTGCTCCAATTGAGCGTGTATTTAGCCATGGAGGCATAATAATGAGGCCCCACAGAAGTCGAACTTCAGCAGATCTTCTGAGCATGCTGATGTTCCTTAAGTGTAATGAGCACCTATCATGCTTTAAATAAATACACAAGTCAAACTGGGTAGTGGGTACGTTCATTAAACCTTCTGTAACAGATATAAAAGAAGTAAATAAATAAAAAGTACGTGTATATATATATTCATTTGTTAATTTATAGGCTACACTGTTTGCATTCAACACACTACATCTGAGAAAGTAGTTATTAGTTTATTAATATACTTAACATAGTCTAATTTCCATAGTAGTGTAAAACAAATTGAAAGGGCATGAACTTGGTCTCGATCTCGATCTCGGTCTCGAATTTTAAGGGTCTCGATCTCGGAAGGTAGATCTCGATCTCGAACCTTTGATCTCGGTCTCGATCTTGGTCTCATAGGATCAGGTCTCGGTCTCGGTCTCAGTCTCGGACTTGGTGGTCTCGACTACATCACTGATACCCAATTAGTCATATACTAATTTTATTACTAAAGAAGCCATGTAGGGCTTGTAGGCTATACACACATTTCAAAATATGGCACTGAACAGAAAAGAATATATATATATATATATATAGTACTGTACATACACGTGTGTATATATATATATATATATATATATATATATATATATATATATATATATATATATTATTCTTTCATATTTATTGTTATTAATTAAATATAAATTAATATAGGCCTTTTAATTACTTTGAAAGTAGATAACCGTATTTTCATACAGTATTTTTTTAAATATTTCTAGGCTAAGTTCTACAATAATTCAAATAATGAACGGTACTTTTCCGTTATACCCCCGCAAATGGTAAGTTTTTACTATATGAATGCAATGTCCATAATAAATATCTGAAAATATATTAATAAGCATTGTAGGTTTAGTCGTAATATTTTCGTTAAAACTAACAAAAATGTTACGACTTAACCTAACTAATCGTCAATATTGGTTAGGTTAAGTCGTAATATTTTCGTTAGTTTGCGGGGGTATAACGGAAAACTTATTTCAGACGAAACAATCAAGATACAAAATGGAAGTCATTAAAATACATTTACAAAACAAAAAAAACCGAGTGAAAACAACGTTAAAACGAGTTAAAATGAGGAAAAACAAGGAAGTTGAAGTCGGAAGTACAACATTGAAATCCGGAAGCGTTTCCATGAGAGAAGTCTCTCAGGAAAGTAAGTGCTGACATTTTTTTTTTAAAGTATGATAATAATAATCTTCACCGAAGCCATGCTTGAAAATGTAAAAAAAAATTCTTAACTTCTATAAACTTGTTAAGTAACTCGTACAAAGGACTACTGTGTATTAATTTAATTATTGTTGTCTGGGCAGTTTATTAATTTTTGTAGCTACTCTCTTTCTTTTCGGAATATTGTTCACTATTTCTCTCGGAATCATTCCTCTTTCCTTTTTCCTGCTTTTTGTAACATATTTTCTTAAAATTTCCAGCCTCTTTTCTTCTAAGACTACATATATCATCAGCTGTTTTGTCCTGGAATACCGTTTCCCAGTCTACTTCAGCAATATTTGATCTGATTTCTTCTCTTGGAATTTAGGTTAAAAATCTCAAATATCCTTCTTTCTTTAGTGTGTGTATTTTCTTTTAGGGTTGTCGCCATATTGGTTGATATTTTGATAATGTTGTGGTCAGATATAATTATTGGGGTTATTTTTTACATTATCAATTAAGTTGCTGTTGTTATTCGTGGATACCAGATCCAGATAGTTATTTTTTCTGGTGTTCGCTGTTATTTCTTGTGTTAACGTAAATTGATTTGTTAGGACTATTACCATAGTTGCTTGTTCCTGGTCTTCTATTTGCTCCCTTTGTCTTATATATATTTCTTCATACCCTTTTATACTTTATCAGTGGCGGATCTACTATGAAACTAATGAAGCTTAAGCTTCAGGGCCCCTAATCCAGGAGGGGCCCTGAAGCAACTTTTTTTTTAATGAGTGAATTTTTCAACAAAATCGATGGAGTTTTTTTAAGTGTTTGTTATTAAAATAAGGCTATTTTAGTGATAGAATCATAAGCCAATGGGTTGAAGTACTTAATATTGACCTTAGAATATGCTCTAATACCCATTTCATATGGCCTCAAAATGCCCCTGTAATTGGTCAAATTTCAAAATTTTCTCGGGGGCTTGCAGCGCCCGAAGCCCCAGCTGTATGGGCTCGCTGAGCTCGCCAGAATCTATTCATAGTCTACATTTTGGCAGCTGGATCCTCGAATCCTTCGTTGGTGCACGGCTTAATAGTTCTATAGCTCAGCCCTTAGGCTAGAGCAGTGGTTCTTAACCAGGGGGGCGCGCCCCCCTAGAAACAGGAATTTCTCTAATTGTATTTGTTATTCTCTTAACGAGAGCATGGGCTAATATTGAGAAGTTATTGAGAATGTTATTTTGATTGAAGGGGGGTGTGGAGGGAAGGACCAATTCCTAGAGGGGGCATGGTAGTAAAAAGGTTAAGAACCACTGGGCTAGAGCCAATCGGAACCATAAAAAGACATCTGAATTCTCAATTCAGGCTGCACTCGTCTCGCTTGTGCATTTTAACACCAAAAATCAGATTTTCACCTCTTTATCCTAACGAGCCCCCTCTGATGACGAAGGGGCCCCCATAACAGTTCAAGCTTCAGGGTCCCAAAAATGTAGGTCCGCCACTGTACTTTATAAATGGGAAATTAAAATCTCCACAGATATTGGGGTTAGGGGAGTTTAAGGACTTTATTACATCACCGATATAATGTTATAATGTTTCAGACCAACAAAGACCCTAGGATCCACTCATGGCTGGTCTACCTAACTGTGGTTGTAGTTGTGTACTGCGCATGTCCTCCGTGGTGGCGGAGGGGACCTACAATTTTACCTGGTTTCCGAACCACAAAAACCTTAATTTTACTACCTGAAACTATACCCAATCTATCAACATACCCATCTAATCGATTTTAAAAATGTTTATGAACATGCTACTAATTACTTCTACCGGCAAACTATTCCAGCTATTTATTATTCTATGCGTAAATAAGTTTTTTGGCAACTGCTGTCTCGAACCTTCTACTTGTCAACTTACATCCGTTATTTCTACTTCTATTATATTGTGATATTTCGAAAAAGCTATCTCTATTTACGTTATCGAACCCATTCATGCTATCACCAATAGCATCACAGAATTTTGCAGTTGGAGTGTTCGAAGGTCTATAAATGACTTAGTACCACGTTTATTTTTTCAATTTTCACCGATAAAAGTTCTGCGTAGTTGGTTAGTTTACTTCGTATTGTTTCTGCTATAGGATTCTCATGTACGTATGTTGCACAGCCACCTCTTCGTTTTTCTGTTCTGTCGGATTATATCATGTTATAGCCATTGAGTTGTATTTCTTTTTATCCATGCAATGTTCGTATTGGTCACAGTTTTCTTGGCAGTCTTTAAGACGCGTTTCTGTGCAGCACGCGATGTCAACTTGTTTCACACGTAAATCCTTTCAGGTATGAAGCTCTGTTTAGCGAGAGGTTCCGTTTTAGTCCTTCCCTTCAAGATTTGCCAGGACCATTTATAGATTTTCATTTTTGCGTCTTATATATATTGCAGGAAGGAGGGAGCAAGGGCGCGCGCCCGCAAAAATGGTCCCCCCACTTATATAAGAAGAAAGACAAAATGATGCCATTTTTGTATTTTTTTTTTACATAAATTTTGGAAAGATTGTGTAGTGTGTAAAAGGCACGCGTGTGTACTCCATTCTTTTTTCTTTTAGTTTTTTCCCTTCTACTCCAGATGGAGAGAGTTTCTTGCTTCCGGGGTTAAACCTTAACCCTAAGGAATTTCTAGGTACAGCCTAGTACTAGGCGTAAGATGGAGGTGCTGTGTCGTAATATCTCCCTTACAATTTCTCCAGACGTCACACTTATGGGCAGTTGGTTCAGGAACTCTACTGTGGACTTCTTTACCGCTCCTGTTGCCCCTACTACAATTGGGATGATCTCAGGTTCCACATTCCACATTCTCCTTATTTCATGTTTAAGTCTCTGGTATTTTAATACCTTTTCCCTTTCATAGTTTGCCACATTCCAGTCTGCAGGGACTCCTACTTCCACCAATAGGCACTTATTACCCTCCTTCTCTCTCACCACTATGTCTGGCCTGCATCCTGATACCCTGATGTCAGTTGGTATCTCGTGATCGTATAGGAGCAGCACTGAAGAATAGAGGGAGAAGTGTGTTTCTGGACTGCTTACAGGGTAGATGAGACACCGCAAAAGATCAACTAAGAAGGACAGTGCAAGGAGAAACGGGAGTTCCAGCACTTCCTATCTCCTACCTAATGTCGCCCGCAAGAATACTTCCCTGGTCGATCGTTTACAATCTTCTCCAAAGATACATATATATATAATCAACAAATTAAGACTTTCATTACACCGCACAACAAAATTACAAACGTTTTTTGTCCTTTAAACGAAACAAAGTGATTTTTATAAATTTGGATGCGCTGAGTTCAAATCCGATGTCAGAATACCTATATCACCCACCGTTTCGAAGGGACGTGTAATAAAAGTCCTATATACAGATTAGAATATATTGAATACCTCAACATAATTATGACGAGATCAGAACAACAACTAAAATCTTTTTGCTGATGTTTTTCGTTTGTACATAATCTCGGGAGTTTCCCTAATGAGAAACCAGCAATATTCAGCCAACATATTGGCATTCCACCTTCTCTGGAACCGCGTTTGATATAATTTGGATAATTTTTGCGAAACATTAACGTAGTTTTCTGGAAAAATGGTGGGACTAGGTGGGCGTTAAAGGAAAAATAATAACATATTCATAATGAGCGCATCAAAATACACTTAAATCAGCAGAATTTGTGCAAAGGACAGAAATTGTGTTGTGCAGTGTTATTGGTAATAATAAATATCAATATTCATTTTTACCAGAATAAATAACCAATCACAATTAAGCATTTGGACGATTAATTAATGTCAAATATCCAATTAATAATTTATTGTTCGTAACCGATATATATATATATATATATACACACAAACTCAGAATGGTCCCCTGAGAAACTTATATGTTAAACACAGACCGTGCATGGAACAAGGAACTCTTCTGGGAAAATTAAATCCACTATAGTCCGAATAAGTAATGGTAAATGACAAATACCATAGTTTTTCTTTTTCATGATGCTAGCCCGACGTGGGCAACGGGTCTCTCGCAAAGAGATCCCATAAATATAGCTTCCCTCACCAGCTATCTGCAAAGCAGACAGGATCCAGCTTTGGGACATGGATCTAGGGTGAGGGAAGCTATATTTATGGGATCTCTTTGCGAGAGACCCGTTGCCCACGTCGGGCTAACATCATGAAAAAGAAAAACTATGGTATTTGTCATTTACCATTACTTATTCGGACTATAGTGGATTTAATTTTCCCAGAAGAGTTCCTTGTTCCATGCACGGTCTGTGTTTAACATATATATATATAATATATATATACACACACGAGTATATACTGTGTGTATATATACAGATTAAAAATGTTTGAGGTTAACTGAACAATGTTTTCCACGAAAGAATCGTACAAATTCCATTTGAAATAAGCTACATTTTTCAGATTCTTTTGTGGACACTATTTTCTCTTGATACCAAAAAGAAGTGAAATTTCTTCAAATAAAATGTTCTCTTTTTTTTATTTCTCTCAAATATTTTGCGTTCTACTTTCTTCTTTTTCTTTGTTTTGGTAATGTTCATATAAATGTAGCCGTTTTACACTAATATATATATATATGAAACCTGATTTGTCATGATTCTTGCTTGCGCCCATGTCCGTCCATGTCGAAAAGGACATACAGTACCAATTAATCGCCCTACCTTCGACATACAGCTTAACATGGAAATCCGAACCACGAACTGCCGGTAAAATTTGATCTGCAGCCTAGCAGCCCAGCATCTTAACCTATATATATATATATATATATATATATATATATATATATATATATCAGCTTAATCAGTTTAATCAGCTGCCCAAAGACCTAAGAAACACGAAGGGAGTTGCAGTGGACATTTTCAAAAGAAGACGAGACGCCTGGCTCAGAACAATCCCCGATGAGCCGGGCGTACCTGGCTATGTGAGGTGGAGAGCACAAGAAACCAACTCACTACTTCACCAGGCCAACTCGAGAGGAGGGGCGACAAGCTTGACCTTCGCGAAATGAGGAATCATCACGCGGAACCTTTGTAAGGTTATAAGGTATATATATATGTGTATGTGTGTGTGTGTGTGTGTGTGTGTGTGTCCAAATATGCGCCATAAATCATATCCAAGTGCTCCTTCGTAAATTACAAACCAGCCTTTGTGGACTTTGAAGGAGAGTAGAGGATTAAAATAGCTGGGCATCGGATCTTTAACGTGAGAGTTGACGTAATCTTTGTGGTATCAAATCCTCGCTATTCATTATCTACTTTTAATCTTATTTATGTGAAGTTAATAAGGTAAAACCTCAGTAAATGGGTATAAGTGACTTTGACAGACCTATATTCACTACCATAATTAGCGGAGTTTACCCAGTATAATACAATAATCTATCCATAAACTATAAGAATTTACATAGAGAGAGAAACGTTTTTTTTTTTTAACTGTACAAATTAGATATATTTAATGTATTCTTTAAAATCTATTTAAAGTATTCGTTAAAAGCCTGGAAGCTTTTAGAAGCAAAATTAAAAAAATTTACTTTATTTATTACATAAAGAAAATGAAATAACAAATAACAGTAATAACAACAAAACAATAACAACAACAACCCCAATACTTTAGCTACGATATAGTAGCCATGAATATGTTTACTGTATTTAACTGTTAGGTTGAATTAACGCGAGATTCTTTCGTCTTACTTAGTTTACAAAATGGGGTTCATTGCTTTAATTTGGCCTATCACATTATAATCATAAGTGCTGTTCAGTCCTTAAACCCGAAAGATTGAGTAGATTCACTGCTTGTTCACATGTGTCCCGTACATACAAAGGCCAAAGAAATTTTAGGCCATGTGTATGTACACCCTATTCGCGAGTGGTACAGCCTGTTTTTGTCTGTGACCTTATAATTTAGGCCACATGGAGTGAGAGCCTATTGTAAGAACGATCTTTAAGACAGCTAGAATGTATTTCTGTAGGGGAAAACAATTGTGAAAAATATCTCATATATATATATATAATATATATATATTAGTGGTGGACCGGATATCCGCATCCGCACTTCTGACTGCGGATGTATGCGGATATTACCTCTAATAAATTATGCAATTTACAATTAAATTAGCTTATAAAGTAACTTATAAGGCCCAGTCATGCACATTTCATGTAAAGTATTAATTATTAATGAACAAACAAATATATAAACCTCAAACTATAAATACTGTACCTGGTAACACAAAATTGAATGAAACTGGTTTCATTGAATTTTCTGCGGCTAAAACTCTTGAGAAAGTTATTATTTTTATCATAATGAAAACATTAATATTAATTTTAATTCTTATGCATTGCCTCCCATAATAGTAATATCACGAAATTTGAAAAATTATGTCATATATTCATAATTCTATATTATATTGATAGATCAACTAAATATCCGCATCCGCGGATATTGAAATAAAAAATCCGCATCCGCAGATGTTGAAAAACTGACATCCAGTCCACCACTAATATATATATATATATATATATATATATATATATATATATATATATATATAATTGATGCAAGTAACAAAAATTTTTCCCCAAGTCGTCACATGTTAGATTGTTATCATATATTCTTATTAGTTATCATTTATATATTGTTACGTATGATAACTGGTCCTTCGAATCTGTATTAGTTGAAATTATAATAGTTAATAATTAAGTTGTAAACTTGAAAGCTTTCCGGAGTATAATTCAAAGTTGACACTCTAACGAAGTTTGGAATTGCATTTCATAATTTTCGACATTTTCTCAAAATGGTATCGACAAACATTTTACTCCAGTTCTATTGTCTATAAAACTTCTCTATTTATATTTGTCTTTGTAATTAAAGGTAAAGTATAATTAGGTTAGGTTAAATTAGTTAAAGTAAGGTTAGATTAGGTAAATTATGTTAGATTAGATCAAATTTAGATAGATTGGATTACATTAATTTACGTTTCGTCAACTTTGTTATTGGAGGTCCATATACTTTCGTTCAGAAATTTTGTATCTGAGAAAAGTTTTTCGGCATTTTGAGAATTTATCCCGTCGGTCACAAAAGTTTTATCTTTCAAAAGGCCCCCTTGCTGATTTAACTTAACCTGACCAAACTTAATTTAAACTACGATTTCCCTGTCGCGTGCGTCGTGAAGCACGCCAAATATTATAGAATAATTATTGTGTAAATGAATTATTTCACTCAGGCAGGCAATAAGCAATCGAAACAATATGAAAACACTCAAAGAAGATGTTGTCATATGTATAATGTGTTTTAATTAGTTTTCTTTAAGATTAAGTGGGTGATAGACGCTTCCGGTATATTAATTGCTAGTGAATTGACCTGACCTCTTTTTTTCGGTATTTTAATATGTTTTGAGCTGGCACATTCCTTATTTAGTATTTCCCAAACTAAGTGTGCCCTGTTCAATCATTTCGACAGGGCAGATTCCCCAAAGACAGATAGCCCGGCTAGCCTACTAGGCCAAGACTAAGCAAAGCATGATTAAATGCTATTTCGATGTCAACTTTAGACGAAACTTCGTCCAGTTGTCACTCATGCAAAGGTAGGCCTAATTATTGAATTTTGAGGTATATTTTACTTCTAATAAGAACATACGATATATTTTACTGGTGCATTAGGCCTATGTACTTTTCTTTTAGTTCTCATTTACCAAAAAGTAGGCGTATAGTCATGGGCGTAGATCCTGGGGGGATGGGGGGATGTATCCCTCCCCCTACAATTTGGTTGGGGAGATTATATATGAAAATTATATAGGATTACATTGGATTATATAGGAAATCCCCCCAAACCAAATTGTAGGGGGGTGGGCCCCATCCCCCCCAGCTTGTACGCGGATGCGTATAGTATATACTACAGTTAAGTATACGAGATAGGGAGCTATTGAAGAATAGGGACCCCAGCCTTTTTTAGTTAGGCTTATAAGGCTAACTAACGAAAATATCACGACCTAACCTAACCAATCGTTAGGTTAACTGTACGCCCTTGACGATTGGTTAGGTTAGGTCATGATATTTTCGTTAGTTAGCCTTATAAAGCTAACTAAAGAAAGCTGGGGTCCCTATTCTTCAATAGCTCCCGAGATAGTAGTGTACAATAGCGGATCTTCGTTTGGGCTTTTTGAAAGAGAGGAGTGGCTTCATTGAGGTAGGTGGTCTTATATTAAGAAAATTTTTATAAGTATATGAAAAAAGAACTTTTATAAATATTGTACATTCGAAAGAAGGTACGGTACCAATGTTTTAAATCTTTAATTAGCACATCTTGTCAACAACTATGAGTTGTAAAAAAATATGGAAAAAAGTTTAACTTATCGTACAGTAAATAGACCTTTCTGGTGTTTCATAGACTGACACCAAGGTGTTCGGCTTTCCATACTTTTGCCACCTACAGTATACTTTACTTAGTTTTGTTGATAGGCCAGACTTCAGGATTCGCAAAATTCTTTCGTGACGCTCACATTTTTAGAAAAATTCTCGCTTTCCAAATTGCGAGTCTCGCTCAGTACTAAAAATTCTCGCTCACATTATTTCCAATTCTAGCGCTAACCCACTTCAGAAAAAAATATTCTCGCCTTTTTCAATGAAAACTTTTAGTTAAAACTTTCACCGACACGAACGTCGGGCGCGAGAGTTATGATAAACAAAATCTTGGCGCAATGTGTCGGAAAATCCAAACTGATTTTGCAATATGGCTGAGATGGCATTTTTTATTTTATTTTTGTAAACAGAAATTTTAATTGCGGATCTTGTCAAAAAGTCTTTTGTTTATATCAATTTAATTCTACTGTTTCTTTTCTTTATTCAATTTTAGTATCGTTTGAATGCATTATCAAATATTTTGATTTATTAAATTTCACTTGTTATTTTTCATGTATTTTTTTTATTATTATTATTGGCATAATTACCGTAGTTACAGTAATCCATATACTGTATTGACTGTACTCTATGTGACTGTATAATCATAATGAAATGTACAGTAGTCTGTCAATAATAATTTGAAAGTACATTTTCAGAAAAAAATATCGCCTAAAGCCTAAAATTTCCTGAAAGCACAAAAGAAAAAAAAAATTTGGTATTATTTCTATATTTCATTCTTTTTGGGGACATCATCATCATCAGAAATAAATTAAACAAATTTAAGGCGATAATTTAGATAATTTATTCTGGTAACTACGATATACTGTAGTTGCTATCACTGAAACGTAGTTAAATACCATGACTCGGGACTTGTTGGGGGAAATTGATATATCAGGTTTTAAACTCTTTACTAATGATAGGTTACATAGGATTGGTGGCGGCGTTTTGCTGTACATTCGTAATTCCCTTAGGGCTATCGAGGTTAAGATAGATTTTCCGGCAGCAATTAATGCGATATGCGTTGAAGTTAGGGCGCGTAGTATTAGTTTTAATTTTGTTGTTGTTTATAGACCTCCCGTTCAGCCCCTCGATACCGATACTAGATTTTACTCACTTCTTGGTAACTTTATTGACAATCGGAATAGTATAATTGTCGGAGACTTTAACTGCCTTAATGTTAATTACGAGACTTTTACTGGTAATGAGGAGGGTTTGAGATTGAGTTCATGGAAGATAATTTTTGACGACAGATGGTTACCGAACGAACGCGCGGTGACAATATTTTAGATTTGGTGATGACGAACGCGAAAATATAGCCGAAGGTTTAGAAGTAGGCGAGAGTTTAGGATGTAGTGATCATCAAATTCTTAGGTTTAAGTTATTGATAGAAAACACTAAGGATAGTAACGTAATAGAAGTCCCTGATTTTCGTAGGGCCAATTTTGATAGTTTTGCGGAAAGGATGAGAGTAGTGGACTGGGATAACTTATTTATGGGTAATGACACAAATTTGCATTGGGAGGCGTTTAAAGAAAGTTTTATGAATATTGAAAGGGAATTTATTCCTCGTAGGCCCAAGCGCATTAGAAATCATGGACGTTTTCCAGTTTATGTACCGTTTTCTACTCCAGGTGCTCTCTATCTGCTGAGTGTGGGCACCGGTCGCTGGATCGACAAAATTTTCACTGTGATTTATAGTGTAGTGACGAAAGTTATAATGTGGGATTTTATCAATTTGATCTAAGATTTCCACATATCACTAATAATAGTAGATCCAGGCAGAATGTTGGCTTTTATGCAACTTTCTAGTGTTTCTTTGCTTCTGTTAGGCACAGCATAGAGTAAAACAGAAGGTTAGGTTAGGTTAGGTTATCAAGAACTTACCTCTCTTAAAAAGTTGTTATAATCGACGGCGGTTGTATGACCAATCAAAAATAAATTATATGAAAAACGGTACACAAACTGGAAAAGGTCCGAAATCATGGTAGGCCCAAGTGGTGGACTAGGGAAATAGGCGAGTTCATAAACGAGCGTAACAGAGCGTATAGATTTAATAAGCGCAATGGCACGGCAGCTAATTTTAATAGATATATCGAGCTTAGACGTCAGGTTAAAAGATCAGTTAGGAATGCTAAGCGTAATTTAGAGATACTTATAGCTGCGGATAGTAAACATAATCCAAAAACGTTTTTTGAATACGTCATTAATCGTAAGCCGATAAAAGATAACATAGGCCCTCTAGTGGATGTTAACGGTCCTTTGGCTTCTGACGTTCAGGCGATGGCGGGTATTTTCAATAACTTTTTTTCGACAGTTTTTACCATAGAAGACGTAAATAATGTCCCCGACGTGGACGATATCGTTCCATTTAGTAGCGAGACTATTTTGGATGAAATAACTGTTTACGAGGGTGAGATTGCGCATTATATCGATAGGCTAAAAGTTAGCAAGGCTCCAGGCCCTGACGCTTTTTATCCCAGACATTTGAAAGATTTGAAAGACGTTATCGTAGGCCCCTTAACGAAGATTTTTAATCAGTCACTCGAAACGGGGATTATTCCTGAAAACTTCAAATTAACTAACGTCACGCCTATTTTTTAAAAAGGCGACCGCACAGTAGCTAGCAATTATAGGCCCATTAGCTTAACGTCAATTGTCGGTAAACTTTTGGAATCCGCAGTTAGGGATCGTATCATCGATCACTTAGAAAGTAGAGATTTGATTAATAGTAGTCAGCATGGGTTTCGACGCCATAGATCTTGTTTAACTAATTTGTTAGAATTTTATAACGAAATAGTGCCGAATACGATAGGCATAGAGCGGCTGACGTTATTTATTTAGATTTTAAAAAGGCGTTCGATACAGTTCCGCATAGAAGATTAATTGCGAAGGTTAAAACGCACGGTATACGCGGTCAGGTAGCAAACTGGTTAGACTTTAGAGCATGGGTCGGGGAACTTTTTTGGGTATTACCCAAAAATCTATTTGAGTAAAATGAAATTACCCCCAGACTTCAAAGTAAACAAAAACAAGCCAATTGCTCTTAAAATTGTTGCATATGGTATACAAAAAATTCAAATTCAAAAAATGTTTATTGGATCCATTATTATGGAGAAATAAAAAAAGCCACACATGCTGGCATAAGAATAGCACACAAACAAAATTAGTAAAAAGGATTGAAGAACTGAAGAATTTCATTCAAAACATCTCCACTTCAGGTTTTGGAAAAATGATGCTGTTTCATTTTTGATACAACAACATCAAAATCAGGACGTAAATTCGTAATATTCTAAAATTTAGAATAACGCCACATTTATGTAACAAAATAAAATAAAAATATACGAAAAAAATATCAGCACAAAGTGTCAAGCACTAAAAGCACCTCCGTTTCATGATACCATGCACACGACTGAGGCTCTCATACCGCACGCATTACCCCCAAAAATTTTTAAACTTACCCCATTTGGGGTAATTTACCCCTGTTGCCCGACCTCTGCTTTAGAGGAATGGCTTCGTGCTAGGAGACAGAGGGTCGTTGTTAATGGTAGTGAATCGGGGTGGTTGGATGTAGGTAGCGGTGTCCCATAGGGTTCAGTGTTAGGCCCATTGCTATTCGTAATTTACATTAACGACATAGATGTAGGATTGACTAGTAACGTGTCAAAATTCGCGGACGATATTAAAATAGGCGGTAAGGTTGTTAACGAGGACGATAGAAATAGGCTCCAAGACGATGTAAATAGGATTATGGAGTGGACGGATAAGTGGCAGATGCAGTTTAACATAGACAAATGTAAAGTTTTGCATATATCATAGGTTCTCGTAACAATAATTACACGTACACGATGGATGATAGAGAGTTAGCGAGCGTTGACGAGGAAGTAAATTTAGGCGTACGCGTATCTAAGGATTTAAAAGTTAGGAACCAGTGCCTGGAGTCTTGCGGAAAAGCTAATAGGATGTTAGGCTTCATAGCGCGTAATTTCGAATTTAAATCGAAGGATATTATATTGCCTCTTTATAAGTCTCTAGTCAGGCCTCATTTAGAAGATGCCGTTCAGTTTTGGTGCCCGTATTTGCATGAGGATATTGATAGGTTGGAAAGCGTTCAGCGACGCGCCACGAAACTAATTCCGTCACTACGCAACAAGTCTTACGAAGATAGGATTAAAGAATTAGACTTGCATTCACTCGAAACTAGGAGATTAAGGGGGGAGCTTATCGAAGTTTTCAAAATCGTTAATAACATCGATAACGTAAATTTTGACAAACTGTTCACTTTCGATGTAATAACGGATTTAAGTTGCGTGGCAGACGTTTCATTACTAATATCGCTAAAAACTTCTTTAAGTTTAAAGTAATTGATAAATGGAATAATCTTCCCGCGCCCGTCGTGAATCTACCAGCGTTAATGTGTTTAAAAACCGTCTGGATAGGCATTTTAAAAATATTAACGTTCTTTAAAATTAAAAAAAAAACAATTGGTAAATCTTAAGGAAGCGTCCCGGGAAGTTTTTTGGATATGAAACATGTTTTCCAGATGTATTTCTATGTGATTTCTTCGAATTTGACATCCGTTTCAGTCGCAAGTCACTCGTTTATGACTTTCCCCCACCCCCTCAACAAATATAACCTAACCTAACCTAACCTAACGTGTATATAAATGTTACCTACCCATTAATATTCTGGATTATACAATTTCGCCGCCTAGAGAAGGAAGTTGTGGAAGCGGTCCTCACAGTTCGAGAAAGCCTTTAAGAAGCCTTTAAGAAGTACGCCCGTGAGAGGTATCCCAGGAAGAAAATTTTCCGCCTCCCGTACTTAGGCGTTACATTTCTGACGTCCACACTTATCTAATTTGCACACGACGCTGCCAGGTGCAAGAAATTCCGTCCACTTTAAAAACGTGGATCATATGTAGAATTCGGACCCCAGGTAACCCTAATGGAGAATACAGACCCCAACTTTCCCCTAATGTAGAATCCAGACCCCAACTTTTCCCTAATGTAGAATCCAGACCCCAACTTTCCCCTAATGTATAGATTATAGAAGCCAGACCCCAAACGAATCGTATGAGGACATCAATAAACAATTTAAAGGTTCATAGAAAATTTTATTATTATTATCACAAATAAAAACCATTAAAATCACACAATTGTAAAATCTTATATCAAATGTAGAATTCGGACCCCAGCCTTCTTTAGTTAGCTTTATAAGGCTAACTAACGAAAATATCACAACCTAACCTAACCAATCGTTAGGTTAGCTGTACGCCCTTGACGATTGGTTAGGTTAGGTCATGATATTTTCGTTAGTTAGCCTTATAAAGCTAACTAAAGAAGGCTGGGGTCCGAATTCTACATTTGATCCAATGTAGCTTAAACATGGCCTCGGATGTTAAGGCAAATGTAGAAACTCAAATAGTTAAAGAGTAGCTTAAACAAGCCAAATGGAGAATACAGACCCCAACCTTCCGCTAATGTAGAATTCGGACCCCAACCATATGATCCAAAAACGTTAATTAAAATTACTTATCCTTAATAAAAACAAAAACGCGGGGGTGCATTTTATTGAGAAAAATATAATCTTTCACATTATTAATATGTTAAATCTCTGTACTACGTATTAAGAACCGGGACCTTTCCTTAAGATTATCCAAACAATTAGCAACAGGAGTTCTGGGGGTTGTGGTCGAGGATGAGTCTGTTGACGATTAATGCCAGCTTGTGACATGCCAGCGTGTGAGGCCAGCAATAAAATTATTATTAAAAAAAAAAAATAGACTAACACGAACGTAGATGTAGCTCGTAGCGTAAACTAACCCACTTTTTAACTTTACCTACTTTTTTTTATCCTCTCCTTACTTGCATGTCTGTAACTCTCTTTACTTGCATGTCTGTAGTTTGCATGGTATGACAGTGAGTTAAGACTGTGTTTGCATGGTTTGTAAGCGTTCTTATTTTACTTCTTTTCATCTTTCACCCCTTTCCTATTCTCGTCAACTATTTTTCCAACTTGTCGGCAGTGGCCGGCGGATGATGATGGTGAGTCTTTCTTTCTCTTTTTCTGAATGAATGTTAATCCACGAGTGATAGGTGTTGCTACTTACTTAACCCATTATTCTTTTCTCTAAACCCCTTATTCTCTTCTCTTAACCCCCTACTCTTTCCTTTCTCTCGGGCTAACTTTAGAGTGGATCTTAGGGTCTTTGTTAGCATTAGCTTCTGTAGATCTGTAGATCATCATCATCATCATCATCATCATTATTAAAAAAAAAAAAAAAAAAAATTAGATTAACACGAACGTAGATGTAGCTCGTAGCGTAAACTAACCCACTTTTTGTTTAACTTTACCTATTTTTTTTTTTTTTTTTTTTCTTTGCATGTCTGTAACTCTCTTTTCTTGCATGTTTGTAGTTTGCATGGTATGATTGTGAGTTAAGACTGTGTTTGCATGGTTTGTAAGCGTTCTTATTTTACTTCTTTTCATCTTTCACCCCTCTCCTATTCTCTCCGACTATTTTTCTGACTTGTCGACAGTGGCCGGCGGATGATGATGGTGAGTCTTTTTTCTCTTTTTCTGAATGAAAGTTAACCCACGAATGATAGGTGTTGCTCCTTACTTAACCCCTTATTCTCTTCTCTTCTCTTAACCCCCTACTCTTTCCTTTCTCTCGGGCTAACCTTAGAGTGGATCTTAGGGTCTTTGTTAGCCTTAGCTTCTGTAGATCTGTAGATCATTCACCGCATGTCCGTCTGTCTGTATGTCTTGTTTCCTTTTCAGGTCCAAATGGCTCGACCGATTTTCATGAAACTTAGTGACAATACCCTCTGGGATCCCTAGAGTGTTTTTAGCAACTTTTTTTTCCAGATCGGCTGCCCCCCCCCCCCCCCCCCCCCCCCCACACACACACCGAAAAGAAAATATCCCAATTTATCCCTCCCCCCACAAAAAAAATGATATGCTAAAACACGAAGCACTTAAATTTCAAGACTTTGGGCCATTGGTCTTGGGATGTGAAACTCAAAATTTTGATGGTTGCTTTCTTTCGTGAATTTGTTGATCTGCTTTTCTGACTATTAGAATAATATAAAATTTTATAGAAGCGTGGATTAGTGGTCTTCCCTATCACTAAAGTCTACAAGCGAACCAACACATTTCTACAGAGTTTCATACCCTTTCGTGGAATGAAGAAAATCAAAATGGTCAACAAATTTAGAAAAGAATGTAGCCATCAAAACTTTTAGCTACGCATTGGAAGCTATGATAGGTGAAAAAAAAATGTGATACGTATTTGAAATTTAACTACTTCGTGAGCTTCAAGTAAACTCTGTGAAGTTGCATTTAAAATTTAAGTGATTCGTGAGCTAATTGTAAATGTTAAACTCTAATTCGCTTAAAATTTTCCTAAAATAATTTTCATTACATTTTATTACTTGACTATTGTGTCCAAAAAAAATTGGGAATGCTCTGAAAACTTAATCCCGACGAAGAGTCTTAGGAACTGAACATGGCAAGAAAAAGGAAGCCATCACTCGGAAGAGCTACCAAACAAACTGCGAGAAAGAGAGCTATAAGGACCATTGAAGATTTTATACAAAAGGAACGGCAACATGATACGGAGTAATAACAGCCTTCAGCAGGAACTAGCAAGAATTATTGTCTAAGCCTTATAATAATACAAATACAAAAATTAACGAATGACTTTTCCTCCGATTCTTCTTGTCTTTCCATGGTGTCTCCTGGTGTAACGGGTCTCGTGGTGGTATTTTTGCATAACACAAATGATGATCTAGGTATTCATACTATGAAAAATGATTTAACAGAAAATTTACAGAATCACTTCAAGCAGTGAAAGACGCACATTACTCGCATGATTGCTCAGGTTTCGGATCCTCGTTTCAAATTTGCTCGCGTTACAGTGCCTGACATAGTCGAAAGAAGCCGAAGGTTGACTTGCTCCGATGAGGTTGCTACGTCTTTACAATCAGATGTACCTCCAGTGAGTCCTCCACCTATCAAAAATAGCCAGCAAAGTTGTCAAAAAGAATCAGTCACAACACGAACCCTCTTGATTGATGGCGCCATAATGGCGAAAGATTCCCGAAACTATTAGTACTTACTCGCGAATATCTCACTACGCCGCCCACAAGCGTACGAAGTGAACGGCTGTTCAGTTCTGCGGAAAATGTAATTACCGACGCACGTAATCGTTCATCTCTTGATGCTGCTGAACGGCTAATTTTCTACACGATAATCTACTTGCCTTAAATTTAAGTTATTAGGTTTTGTTTTTGCAGTAATTGTTTATTTTTTGTAAGTTTATTACTTATTAGTATCACTATACCAAGTTGGATTTGTTTGTAATTATTCTTGGATCATCTGAAGATCAGGGCCCCCAGCCTTCGTTAGTTAGCCTTATAAGGCTAACTAACGAAAATATCACTACCTAACCTACCAATCGTTAGGTCAACTGTACGCCCTTGACGATCGGTTAGGTTAGGTCGTGACGTGATATTTTCGTTAGTTAGCCTTATAAAGCTAACTAAAGAAGGCTGGGGGCCCTGATCTTCAGGTGATCCTTGTTCTTTGAAATAAAAAAATACATGGTACTTACGTATTAACTGGGAGCCGCCACATATTGATGATTGGTTAGGTTAAGTTGTAATATTTTAGTTAGTTGAAAATTTAAACATGTATTAATCATTGTAATTATTTGAAATATAAATAGTGAAAATATTTGAAATATAAATCATTGTAAATATTTAAAAAAATATTGCTATTTAAAAAATATGTATTAGAAATAACCCTAATAACTAACTTTCGTACCAAAAGTCGAGGTAGAGCTATTTGCTGCATATTTACCGGAAAATTAAATCCAGTATAGTCCAAATAAATAATGGTAAATGACAAATACTATAGTTTTTCTTTTTCATGATGGAAGCCGAATGGGCAACGGGTCACTAGCAAAGAGGTCTCAAAATATAGCTTCCCTCACCAGCTATCTCCTAAGCAAATAAGACCCAGCTTTGGGACAGGGTCTAGGGTTTAAAGCTTCCCAGACGCTACATTCAGAACCTCGGTATACGCATGAAACTCTTTGCATTTAAGTCGCACTGAATACATAAAAAAAGGGTAGCTATTGTATTTTTAGCTAAAAACCCAAACTTTAACCTCAACCAGAAAATTTGAGCGTCCACTTTTCAAGACACTTAACACGTCCGTTTAATGCGTTACAACTCAGAATGGTTCCCTGAGAAATGCTATTGACCCGTTGTCCGCGTTCGGCTTCCATCATGAAAAAGAAAAACTATAGTATTTGTCATTTACCATTATTTATTCGGACTATAGTGGATTTAATTTTCCCAGAAGAGTTCTCGTTCCATGCACGGTCTGCGCGTATCATAAAAGTTTCTCAGGGAACCATTCTGAGTCAGTTAGGCTAGGTTAGGTTATTATATAGTGTGAATGATGTTATTTCGTACAGTTTTTAATTAATGACTTTTACTTCAGAATATTAAGGTTTCATTTTTCCCTTTTGGTGATAGGTTAATTTTCCGCTTATCTCATGGTCTCAATTGTTAGATACCTCGGAAAAATATGTCTGTATTGAATCATAATTTGCCCTCTCTTCGAAGGAATAAAGCCTTTTAATTCTTCCTCGAAAGAGTTGTAGGCTTCAGTACCATTTTATTCGTTTTTGGGGTTTCCGCGCGTCGATCGATCTTAAAGTTTTTCTCACGTTATTTTAGTTTCAAAATTTCTTTGTTCTTCTTTTACCAAAGAATATTTGCACTCACTTTCTCTCGAATTCCTCCTCTCTTTAGTTTCATCAAAATGTTGTCTGCTTTTACATTTTGAAGAAAATCCGTTAAAATGAAGGGTCAAAATTAGGATTTCATTTCTAAGCGTATTTCGTATCACTTTCACTGAATTCAAATATTGAAATCGTGTTTCATTGTCACGGAACACACTTTTGAATTATTAGTCTTCTATTGTGAATTCATTTTAGAATTTGCAGGGTGAAAGCCATTTCGCTTATTTCCGGGTTATATCCGGCTTATCTTTTAATGTACAGGGTGTCCCGAATTGAATATACCAAAAACAAATATTATTTGCTGTTTTACTTTTACAGGTATCGGAAAAAAATGTTATTACCGAAGTTTTGAATTTTCTGAACGTTAGTTTAGATGTACATCATATATATATATATATATATATATATATATATATATATATATATATATATATATATATATATATAAGGGTGGTCCATAAAATTGAAGATTTGATTTTTCGTTATTGCCGGGCGGTAACTTGTGAGGATGAATGAGAAAACACCTCTGGCCAATTTTTTCCCAAATCAATCACTTTTTAGGGGTAGCACACAGTACTTCATTTTTGCACTTTTGCACTACCTAGTAGATTTACTTGTATATTATGTTCCAGTTCCAGTAATACATCTTTTCCTTGACAGATTATTGGTGTAGTGTTCATTGGTTGTGTTTAGTGGTTGGATATATGATGACTCAAGTTCGAAGCTCTTGCTTTTATCTCCTTGAAGGAGATAAAGTGAAGGACAAGCTTCTTGGAAGCAAATTACCATCACGTGGAGAAGTATTGTCATGCTTCCTTCATCACCACACTAATCTCAAGAAGGAGTTGAAGGAAAGTGCTCAAGTAGTGTGGGGTCAACTTGAAATATTTTGGAACAAAGCTCGAATCCCGACAAGGGAAAAATACAAAGGAATCCAAAAGATCTTGGACCTTCACTAAGATTGGATCAAAATAAAAAAAGGACGAATGAGGAGGAGCCAGAAGCAGGTGAGTTGGATGATCAATGATAAATAAAATAGTTTCTCGAGAGTATGACATATTATACTGTACAATAGTCAATACATTTATCATATATATTATATATATATATTTATTATTTATATTTAGGTGTACAACGAAGAGGGATTCAAGGAGACACTTCGGAACCTATTTGATATGGCACATGCTGATGCTTGTCTCTAATCAAAAACCCAGAAGACAAGGCCTTCTTGCTGGCCCAGCGAGAGCCTGGAAGACGGGGATGCATGATGGGAGTAGGACAGAAAAACAGCAGAAAAAGAAAAACAAGCTGCCCACAGGAAGATGGAGGAGGAGATGCGAAAGAGAAAGGTGAGATTGTTCTTCAAATTCCTACTTTCATTTGATTGCAATGATTAGGGTTCGTTTACACTAATTGTCCATTTTCTTCGATTGTATTGCAGGCAGTCAATGAAGGTGCATCAACGTCGGGTACAGCAGTATGTGGTGTCCTCAACAGAATCCTCAGTCACTGACGAGTCATCCTCCACCGAAGATGAATGGGCAAAAGGTGGAAAGCGACCTCCAAAACAGGTGAAAAGAGTCAAGAATGTGATAACATCAAATCTAGCTGCTGCCCTAGATCGGACACACACTACGGACAGGATGGCAACCTACATAATAGCAGAGACTGCATTGAGCCTTGGCCACAGCCCAATGAATTTTAACATCACCCGGACCTCCATCAAACGGCAGAGAGAACGACATCAGATCATGATCTGCAGTAGCCTAAAAGCTTCCTTTCAGTCCGGTCCTGCAATCATCCACTGGATGAAAACTTATTCCAGACCTCCTCAACACCAGAGACCATGCGCATGTGGATCGGCTGCCTGTGCTCATTTCCTCCTTTTCGGGTCAATCTCAGCTCCTTGGAGTCCCCAAAATACCAACTGGATCAGGAGAACACCAAGCCAGCGCAGTTTTTTGAATTATTGACTGATTGGGGCCTCGAAGAATCTGTCGTGGGGATGTGTTTCGACACCACTGCCTCCAATGCTGGTCGTTTGAATGGAGCGTGTGTGTTGTTGGAGCAGAAGTTGAAGAAAGACCTTCTCCATTTTGCCTGCCGTCATCACATCATGGAAGTGATGATCGGTGGAGTTTTCACTGCTTGCTATGGCCCAACGAGTGGACCTGATGTTCCATTGTTCAGCAGGTTTCAGAGCAAATGGACCTTCATCGACACAGGAACATACGGCACCGGATGGGATGATGAAGAG
>JAJOZX010000904.1:722500-747500 GCA_023014485.1 Bathynomus jamesi | reverse complement strand
GTGGCAAAACTTATTAACAAGTTTCAGAAAACTGGAAATGTTGCAGATCAACCGCGAAGTGGTCCAAGACGTACAGCCACCGATGAAGACACAACAGCTACGATACTTACAGCGCTTACACGGAGTCCCAGAAAAAGTACACGACGGTTGTCTGCAGAAAGTGGTGTCAGCAGATCGAGTATCAGGCGCATTTTGAAAGCAAACAAATGGCATTCATACAAATTGCATATGGCACAGCATTTGAGTGAAGACGACCCGGATAGACGGATGGAATTCTGTGAATGGGCATTAACCAAAGTGAACGAGGATGCAAACTTTTCAACTAAGATCTTGTTTACTGATGAAGCAAATTTTTACGTCAATGGAGAGGTTAATCGGCAAAACATACGTTACTGGAGTAATGCTAACCCTAACTGGCTGAGTCCGACGAAGATGCAAGGTGCCGTAAAGTGATGGTGTGGGCCGGGATATGGGGTGACAGAATTATTGGACCAATTTTTTTTGTCAGTGGAAATCTTAATGCCGAAAGGTATCTTAACATGTTGCAAGAAGAGATTTTCCCATCCCTGCTAAACGAGGAAGGTAACTTCCCAGTTTACTTCCAGCAAGATGGAGCTCCACCTCATTATGGTCTTCACGTGCGTCGGTATTTGGATCAGCAGCAGTTTCCGGATGCTTGGATTGGTCGGCGTGGTCCTGTAGAGTGGCCTCCCAGATCCCAGATCTCCCCCTTGATTTCTATCTTTGGGGGCACTTGAAGGCCATGGTGTATCAGGAAAGATACGAGACATAAATCATCTAAAGGAACGTATCACCAACGCCATTACAAGCATAACGTCAACTGTGCTAATGCGTGTTCATCAACAGTGGGGAACACGTATTGAAATGTGTTTTCAAACAATGGCAACCATGTAGAGCATATTATATAAATAAAAATGGTTGTCCATAAAAAAATGTTTATTTTTCCTATGTATGGAAACTTACGGCCCACCCTGTGTGTATATATATATATATATATATATATATATATATATATATATATATATATATATATATATATATATATTACGCTTGTAGAAGTGGGAGTTCTGGGGGGGGGGGCGATATTAAATATTTTTTTCGCATTTATAAATTCAGGACATACATACATACATACATACATAAGTAATTTAAAATTTCATATGGTTTTCTCCATTGGGTGGAATCATACTTTAACATTAGAAGGACGGAAATTTTGCTTTAGCTAGAGGCGGCAGAAGGTCAAAATGAAAAGAATATTAAACAAGAAACTGCCAAAAAAAAAAAAACATAAAAAAACCCGAGTCAAATTGACGTGTTCGTTCTTCTCCTGCGTGAACTTGAGACAGGAGGTCCGCAAATCACTTATAAACATATAATGATACCGGGAATAAAGTACCACCTTCAAAGTCTCGGTGGGTCCAGTGTTACTTTTGATGATATTTACACTCACTTCGCAAACCGATTCCATTTTTTTTTTCTATTTCATTGTTAATATTCGTTAATTTATATGAACTTTGACGTTTATTTACAAATTTACCATAATTACATCCTTCCACATTTTACGCGGCCCTCCTCTACTTCTCACACTTACGCCCTCGCTATATACACACCTCTTCACAATTCTGTTATTATTCATACTCTCCACGTGCCTATACCAACGTAGCATACTATCCTCCATTGTCATGTCAACAAAAGAAGCGTTTTCTTCCCTGGTTAGGACATAAAGTGAAAAAGTAAACAAAGAATTCTGAAATGAATTCGAATTAGAATTTTGAATAATGGGAAATTATTCATAGTTTTTGTATTTTTAATTATTTCTCGGAGGACAAAGCAAAGGTTTCCAACCATGGTGATGGGGGGGGGGGTTAGTATTACAACGGGGTCCGCGGGATGAGGGAATTTAATAGACCATAAATATTTCAACAAAAATAGGAGAAAAATTACCTACTGGTTATACGTAAATAGCTCGTTTGGGTTTTCTCATTCATATATATATTATATATATATATATATATATATATATATGGTGATTAAAACGTCCTGCCTCAAAGGTATTTATTGTAGGGTTATTTAGGAGGAAGACTCTCTCTCTCTCTCTCTCTCTCTCTCTCCTCTCTCTCTCTCTCTCTCTCTCTCTCTCTCTCTCTAAAAGGGTTGCAGATATTGGATAGAATAAAAAGTATGGTACAGAACATAATTTGCGATGGTGGGGTGGGGTTGGGGATCCCCTTTTGATTTACAACCCGAAAAGTGAGAGTCATCGAAATAAGATTTCGTAAATTGAAAAATTATTTTGTGCATCCAAAATATCCCTTAATTTCATTTTTTACTCTTTTTTTACTCTTTTTTTTTATGTCGGCTTCAGTGTAGTGACGTAACTCCGTTTTGATAACGACGTAAATGGGTTTTAATAGTGATGTAATTCGGTGTTAATGGTGACGTAACTCGGTGTTAATGGTGACGTAACTCGGTGTTAATGGTGACGTAACTCGATTTTAATGGTGACGTAACTCGATTTTAATGGTGACGTAACTCGATTTTAATCGTGACTATAGTGATCCGATATAGATATCAAATGATAAAAATCAACGAAACTCAAATATACGGTAACTTATTTGGCACTAACCTGGTACCATAAACTAGTGATTCAGGGTACTGGATCGAATCCAGATGTACAATAGTTTTGTTCACAATACTATGTTTAAAAACTTTTTAAAGACACGCCTATATATATATATATATATATATATATATATATATATATATATATATAAATTTGTTTTGTATATTACACGCAATACGTGCAGTTCCACGCAGTACTATAAAAGGGTGGACTCTGAAAGACAAACATAGCCCTTAAATTGCTCATTGAACCTAATCACTCACTAAATTTGAAAAAACAATCAAAATGTCTAAAAGTTTTATATTAGCTATGAAAGATTAGATACAATAAATTTAGATACAATAACAATAAATACAATACCAATAACAATATAATACAATAATAATAGATACGATAACATTAGATAGAAAGAAAAGAAGAAAAAATTGGTGAAACATTTTCAAATTGAAATTTCGGAGAAATCATTTTGAAAATGTTGAAATTAAATTCAACAATTTTTACCTGAAGGAGAGAAAATAGTCGCTGTTGAACACGGAAGTGGGGTGAAGTCAGTCATCGAACGAGGGATTTCGTTTAGGTATTAAGCCAAACAACACAATGGCCTTTCGCGTTGAGCGATGAAATTTTCTTCTTTAAAAAAAAAAAAAAATTAATTACAAAAAATGAATGGTGTAGATTAGCTTATGTACGTAGTTTAGTGTTTCATACTATGCTTTATTTTTCACTGTCCTTTAATGAATAATTGGATACACACACGAGATAGCTGTACACGTGGTGTGAATGAACTCTGAAGCTATTCTTTTCATTATACTTTTCCTACTTTCCTATAAATCTTCTTTCGCTACTCTCTTCTGTCAGCAGTGGATGGCGGAGGATGGAGGGCCTTGTACACGTGGTGTGAATGAACTCTGAAGCTATTCTTTTCATTATACTTTTCCTACTTTCCTATAAATCTTCTTTCGCTACTCTCTTCTGTCAGCAGTGGATGGCGGAGGATGGAGGGCCTTGTCTATTCTATACTGTACTATTACTACTATTCCTATTTGAAAGTTTTACACGTTTTTTAAAAGTAAACCTGGTACGAGAGTTTTATCTTATTTTTATTTTCATTTGTTTGTCTTTTTTTCCTCTCTTTCCCAGGTTATTTTCTTTTTGGGCTAACCTAGAGTCAATCTTCAGTTATTTGTGGGTCTGTAACCTCTATAGTCTATACCCGTAATAATTGATTGGGACACGGTACTCTCTGGATAATATCTATACCTGTTTTTGTACTACTCTTGAGAGATTAGTACATCTCTATATACCAAAGGTGGAAGCCAATCGCAAACCTGGTGTCCCATGGAGAACTAAACCTCCACCTAATTTGGCCCAAGCTAGACCTAACGCCTGTCAAAGTTATAAAACCTTGCGTAGTCATCATGATAGAGGTTCCCCTTTCACAGAGGCTGCCTTGACTTCATTCCTAAACTATAATTACCAATACCACAAATTCTCAGTTCAGAGTCAAATTGATTATGAAACAAGACTTATTCGGCAGTTTAAATCTAATCCTAAGCTGTTCCATTCTTACATTAGGAAAAAGAGGGTTGGAAGACCAAGTGTTGGTCCATTGAAAACTCCAGCGGGGAGGAGGTTGAGCTCTGATAATCTTGAAATGGCAAATACGTTGGCTACTGCATTTGCATCAGTTTATTCACGGACTGCACCTGCTGTATCAATCCCTCATCAACAATGTGAGAACATACTTAATCAAATAGAGATTAATGAAAGTGATGTGCGTGACAGTATTGCTCATCCTAACACTTCATCTAGTATGGGTCCTGACAATATTCACCCTTGCCTCTTGGCCAAATGTAGTGTTGTTCTGGCTTTATCACTGTATAAAATTTTTCTCAAATCTCTGGAAGCCCAGCAGCTTCCTTCATTGTGGAAAAGATCACTGGTGGTTCCAATATTTAAGAAAGGAATAAGGTCTGATCCTCTTAACTACCGGCCAGTTAGCTTGACCTCTATACCTTGTAAAGTACTAGAACGAGTTATTGTTAAGAACTTGTATGCCTACCTAGATGAAAATTCAATTCTGGCTAATGACCAGTTTGGCTTCAGCGCTTCAAAATCTGTTTCAGATCAGCTCTTACTATGTTACTTCCTGGCTTGATTCTAATTCAATAGTCGATTTGGTGCTCTTTGATTTCGCAAAGGCTTTTGATGTTGTTAATCATCAAATTTTGCTTCAGAAGCTAGAGGCCATTGGGGTGGGTCACTGGATTGTGTTGGATTGGTGATTTCCTCCTAAACAGGGAAATGTCAGTTGTTGTGAATGGTGAAACTAGCCACCAACATAGAGTAACTAGTGGGGTGCCTCAGGGGTCAGTCCCTGGGGCCGGTGTTTTTTCTCAGTTATGTAAATCATATCGTATCTTATTTTAAATGTAAAGTAAAAATTTTTGCAGATGACCCGAAATTGTATATTGGGTATTCCCCAATTTCCTTAGGATCAATGCTTTCGGGTGTAAACCAATGCCAGAATGATATCAGAACACTGTGCCACAGCTGGCTCCGGGGGGGCTCTCTCTGAATGTGTCCAAGTGCTGTGTGCTTCGATCTCAAAGATCAGGTGCAGCGTGACAGTACTTGGGCCCTTACTCTGAATATTATATTTTTACCCAACCAATTAAATTTGTTCAGTCTGCTACTGATCTGTGGGTGATAGTGGACAATAAATTAAAATTCCATCTGCATATTTGCTCAGTTGTCAATAAGGCTAATGGCTTGGCATCCAACCTGCTAAAATTTACAATTTGCAGAGGTCCAGAGTTTATGATGTCGCTTTTTATCAGTCATATAAGACCCATTCTAGAATTTTCTTCAGTGGTATGGAACTTGGGTAATCTTGGTGACTTGGTATGCTTGAGAGAGTACATCGTAGGTGGACTAAATACATTACTGGCCTACTGGGTTTGAAAACCTCTCCTATTCTGAGAGACTTAATAGATTACAGCGTTTCTCTATCCAGAGCAGGCTTCTCAGAGCTGACATGATACAGTGTTGGAAGATATTTCATGGCCATTCACCTATTAATCCTTCTGACATGTTTAAAAAACCTCCTCAAACGAGTATTAGAGGTCATCCATTTAAGATATTTTACACCCGGTTCCACCATGAGTTCCGTGCAAGATTTTTCTCTGTCAGAGTCATACCCACCTGAAATTCACTACCTTCTGCTATAGTATGCTCACTCACTTTATTTGTATTCAAGCACTATCTGGAGGTTCATCTGGAGCAGCGGCTCAATGACTTCCATGAATGATCACTTTCGGTTTACAACGCACTTTCCAGCTATAGCTTCACTCTGTCATTTCTTCCTTTGTTACATGATCACAATGAGCTGGCGTTTTGGGGTTCTCTGGCTAGGCTTGGGAACCCAACCAGGTAAGAAAGTAACCCTTCCTTATATCAGTGACGTCAGTTAAATACAAAAGTGAAAATGATATTACCTAAAATTAATTGTATTTTATTCCCCCGCTGCCGATACCGGGAATGCAGACCCTGGCAGCGGGGCTGGTTCTGCTAAAGCCCATTTGAGACGTTCTGAGTATCTGCCTGATTCCCTTTTCATAAATTTCTGCAACATTCGTGGTCTTTCCTCAAATGTTCAATTTGTTGAACACCACCTCTCCTCCTCTAAACCTCACCTCTTCTTCACTGAAACTCGGGTGTCTGGGACGACTGACAACAATTCCTTTTCTGTACCCTCCTACTTTCTCTATACTCGGTTCTATTCCAAAGGTGGATGTTGCGTAGATGTACGCAATGACCTAATTTGTTCTCATTCCCGAACTCGAATCCTCCGAATTCTATACTCTCTGGCTACAGCTTACATGCCAATCTCAAACTAAATGCATCTGCGCTGTCTACCTTTCTCCTAATTCTATTGACTATCCAAAATTCTTTGACTACCTCACTTCCAAAGTGGAATACATTCTATCCCACTCTCCTTTTGCTGAAATCTCCATTTTAAGAAATTTCAACGTTCACCAACACCTTTAGCTTTCCTCTCATTTCACTGACATCCCTGGTGAACTAGCTTACAACTTCTTTATCCTGAATGACCTAGAGCAGATTGTACAGCACCCTATTCGTATCCCTGATCGCCTTGGAGATAGGCCCAACATTCTGGTTTTATTTCCCACACTCATTTTGCTTTTTACTCTGTCAAAGGTTTCTTTTTCGTTCAGGTTCTTCCGACCACAATCTTATTTCTGTTTCCTGTCCTATCGCTCCAGTTTGGCATTTGGACCCTCCCAAGAGGAACTTCGGCGGCGCTGATTGGGAGGCCCTTACGCGGTACTTCTCTGATTTCCCATGGAATGATTACTGCTTTTGTGGCCAGGGCCCCTCCGAGTGCGCTGAGGGCATCACGGAGGTGATTCTCTCGGTCATGGCGGCGTACATTCCATAGTCTATTCTAGGGGTGTACCGGAACTCAGTTCCGCCGGAATTGGAGATTTGGGTCTCGTTCCGGTTCCGGCCGGAACTAGTGTATTCCGGCTGGAATGGGGGCCGGAATTATTTTCCATTTCATCTCTGTCAGGAGAATCATCAGAGGGCTTTGGCATACTGAAAGTTAATTCAGCGTCTGGCTACCATTATTTTTTATTTTTTTTATTTTATTCAAACAGCAAAAACAATACATTCTGTTTAAAAAAATTGAGCTTTTCGTATTCTTTATAGGTCTGTACTAACATTAAAACACAATTATAAAAACTAACATTAAAACAGTAATAAAACTACAAATTAGTTGAAATTACTAAATTACAAAACAAAACTTCTCTCTTCAGTTCAGTATTCTTGGAAATTTGGGTATGTTATGGTGGAGAAATAAAAGCTGCTCACCATTTCTTGGCAACACGCGAGATCTTTTTTCCTCAAAGACATTCCCAGCCTCAGAAAACAAACGTTCAGAATAAACTGAGGAAGCGGGAGCTGCCAAAAGTTTTTTCGCAATAACACTTACATGGGGATACTTCAATTTGTTCTCTTTCCACCATTTTAAGACATCTTCCTCCTGAGCTAGCTTAGGAATTGTCTTCCCACTCCCAGACAAGAAACTTTCAATTTCTTTTTTTAAGTCATCATCCGTCGGTCCTGCATTACCCGTAACTTTTCTTTTCCTTTTCTTTTAATTTTCACTTTCACTTAGTTCAGCCTCGTAGCAAGTAAGATAATTTGCTGCAATCTCCGCTCTCAAATTTGATGACTGTGATGATGTACCTGGCTTGCTAATTTTTCTGACAGGAGAGGAATGGCTGGAAGATGATGATCCAGTTTCTGAACAACTAACCAATTCCATTTTGTTATTTTTTTCACTCACTCTCTTTTGACACTGAAGTATCTCCTTTATTTCAGATATAACCCACCTTTTAGATAAAATTTTAAATTCCTCATCAGAGAAAAGAGTTAATTTATTCCTTGGATCCACTGCGGTGCTGATAACACGTAGGCGACTCTTATATACATTGAATGAACCCTTGACTTGGCTATTGTTCATAAATCGTTTTTCTATGGCATTTTTTAACTCGTCTTTCAGAGGTTGAACTCCACTATCCTCTCCAGGAATAGAGAGAAAGGTACGTAGTGCTCGAATATGTGGAATTATGGAAGGATACCATCAATTTGGATTTGCTTATGGTCTCAGTTATCATATGAAAAGGTTGCGGGAGTCTTAATACTCTCTCTAACAATTGCCAGTCATTCGCAGTTAATATTGGGATGTTAGGGTGATCAGCTATATAAAGTTGTAAACACCTTTTAAGGGTTTCTATTCTCTCCAACATCAAGTAAGTACTGAACATCTTGGATCGGTAACAAAGGTGTTACCAACTGTGAGTCTATTTCTTTTTGTATCCGTTTCAATTCATTGCAGCTCAAACTGGAATGATTGAAGCGAGTACAAATGTTTCTTGCTTTTTTTTATGTCATTTACTGCCCGCTGAGAGAATAAAGCATCCTTGATCACTAACTGCAGCTGATGAATGAAGCATGATATACTTGAAGAACCAGTCAAGTCCATTCCAAGCTGCGTGTTGTATGCTCCATCTCGAACAATTAAATGAACTCTCTCAGGAGAAATTTCCCACTCGCTAAACATGGATTGGAAGGATGCAGCAATGTTCAGCCCTGTATGCGAACCAGGGAAATGCTTGCAGTGGAGAACACGATCAAATTTTTCAAACTCGTCCGTTATCCAGTGGGCTGTCAGGGAGATGAAAGACTCTTGAGAGTACTGATTGTTCCAGATATCTGTAATAAAAGATAGATGATCTGCTGTGGAAAGCTTATCTCATAATGCGGATCGCGATCTTTCATACGAGGTTAGTAACATCTTTTCAACGAAATATTTTCGGCTTGGAATGAGGTACCTTGGTCGCAAATGAGCGATCATCTCAATGAAACCTTGATCTTCAGTAACTGTAAATGGCTGATTAATTATCCATCGCGATGAAGTTCATTATTTTTTGATGGATTTGTATTGACCTGGAATCATTTATACCCCAAATTTTTTTACCCGCAAAACTTTCCTGAATGGATATTTGTTTCATAGCTTCTATTTCACGCTCCTTTGGGGTTACTGGTATCTCACCTGGACTCTCTCTCTTTTTCTGTGATTCTTCTTTGGCTTCATTATATTGTGACCTGTGATAGTTATTGAAATGTTTGTGAAGTGGAGTGGTACTGAACGTTTTGGGCGTAGCACCACGTTTCACTTTTTTATGGCATAGCCCGCACTCCGCATTTGTATCATTAACATCAAGCGTAATAAAAAATTTCCATACAAAGGAAGACATTATAATTATTTAATTCTAATTAAGTATGGTAATTAAAAAAATACTGAAAATAAATTTGCCAAAAAATTGTCTGCAATACCCGTAAAAAAAGTCATAAAATATAGCTAAATATTTAATAAAAATAAAAATATTAATAATTATTAATAATAATTTAAGGAGTTAAAATTGACAACACTCGAGACCAGGAGGTTAAGGGGTGATCTAATCCAGGTTTTCAAAATTATGAATGGGTTCGATAACGTAGATAGAGATAGCTTTTTCGAAATATCTCAATATAATAGGACTAGAAATAACGGGTGTAAGTTGACAAGTAGAAGGCTCGAGACAGCAGTTGCGAAAAACTTTTTTACGCATAGAATAGTAAATAGCTGGAATAGTTTGCCGGTAGAAGTAATTAGTAGCACGTCTATAAACATGTTTAAAAATCGATTAGACGCATATGTTGATAGAAAGGGTATAGTTTAAGATAGTAAAATTAAGGCTTTCTGGGGATAGATCCCACAGCTCAACACAAGTGTTGTGGGATATAGGGAGGCAGCGTCTTGGGTTAGGGGATACTCTCTGTCCTTACACACCCCATTTAAAGAGATTCCTCTGCCGAGCGGTGCCCCCCATAGTACTGTGAGGTATTGAAAAACTCATGATCTTCACTTGCCCCACAAACACCTTTAAATGGGAGACCCAAAATGGGTGCACACACATTTCTACATTACTGTACAGTCTTTACAGCCACACCTACTCTTTTTCTCGTAAGTGTATATATTGTAATGTATATGATTGTAAATTTTGACTTGGTCCGCTATCGATATGGACCGTGACTTGATGGATAGCGTAATGAAATTGACTGGATTCTTTGGATCCGATATATTTGCATGTCCTTTATAAATAGATATAGAGTGTAACATATTGTGGACAGTAGTCTATTATGACTTGATCCTCTGGATCAGAGATTCTATCTTTAATTTTAAATCGATAAATAATTAGTTTTAAATTGATAATTATTTAGTTCGTAAAAATTGGTCGTTGCCAATTTACCGGCAGTTTTTACATAAATTTCTTATGTTCTTGTGGTTCGGAACCCACGTAAAATTGTAGGTCCCCTCCGCCACCACGGAGGACATACACAATACACGAACACAGTTAGGTAGACCAGCCATGAGTGGATCCTAGGGTCTTGTTGGTCTGAAACATTATAACATTATATTATATATAAATAAAACATACTATGGTAATCTCACAATTTAGTTACGGAAAAAAGTGAAACTGCCAAATTACAATATTTAGGGTATTTTATATCGCCTAATTTTATTGCGATTAAAAATAATTTAAGAAATGTAAAATAATAAATTTTAATAATTTTTTTTTTTACAGTGACTGAATTCCGGTTCCGGCCAGAAAATTTTCCCTAATTCCGGCCAGTTCCGGCCGGAATTGAAAATCCTGGTTCCGGTACACCCCTAGTCTATTCCTACTGCTAACGTAAACAAACTTTGGTTTAACTTTACTTGTTGTAATGCTATCCGAAATAGAGAGGAGGCTATTAGAAGGTACCGTCGCCATCCTACCTTCTGACTCTCACTCAGCTTATATTTCTGGTCGGAATCGTGAAAAATCTGTTCTTCGACTCGCCAAAAACTCCTTCCTCATATAAAAATGTGAGAACCTATCCAAATTTAATTCTTCTCGCTCTTTGTGGCACCTAGCAAAGAACCTCTCCAACAACTTTACTGCTTCCTTCCCTCCTCTTTTCCATTCTGACGGCTCAGTTGCCGTCTCTTCTCTTGATAAAGCTGAACTCTTCGCTTACACTTTCGCCTCCATTTCAACTCTGGACGATTTCGGTGCTGTTCCTCCATCTCATCCCTCACTTTGCTTTCATTCAGCCTGTCCCTATGAAGGGTGACCGCTTTCACGCCCCCCCTCAACTATCGTCCAATTGCTTTGAGATCTTGCCTTTCTAAAGTTTTTGAATTTATTCTTAATAAAAAGATTCTTCTCACAATCTTCTTTCAGATCGTCAGTATGGGTTCCGCGAGGGACGCTCTACTGGCGATCTTCTCGCATATCTCTCTGATTCTTGGTCATCTTCTTTTCGGGATTTCGGTGAAACCTTTACTATTTCGCTAGACATATCGAAAGCTTCTGATAGAGTCTGGCACAAATCCCTAATTTCCAAACTGCCTTCATCTCCAATTTCCTTTCTGGCTGATCTATAGCTGCGGTTGTAGCTGGCCACTGGATGATCTATTAAGTCGCACTTCCTGTCCCATCCACTCCTATGCCGATGACTTCACTCTTCACTTCTCCACCCGCTTCACAAAGCGTCACTCTCGACAGTCGCTCCATGCTTCGTGTGGGACGGCTATGATGCCCCTGACATCCGCTCTTTCTACTATCTGTGACTGGAACAGAGAAAACCTCGTGGCTTTCACTGCCTCAGAAATTCAGTTCCTTCCTCTATCTACTCGTCAAAATCTTCCACACGACTATCCCCTTACCTTCAACAATACGCAACGCAATCCTTTCAACCCGACTTTCAACCCATTCTCATTCCTTTTCTATCCAACTCTCAAACGCGAGAGTTAATGGGTATTTTCGATCTCTTTCATCTACTCGGCCAGTCAACTCTTCAACAATCCTCCTCAATCCATCTTTCTCTCTGCCTACTGTATTATGACCTCCAACTTTTCAAACGAGAGTGTCCAAGCATTTCGAAAACTTTAAACCTCGATTTTGGCCCCTCTTCTTTATCTATATAGGGGGGAAGGACATTTTCCCATGGCCCCTCCTTCCCGCAAAAAAAAATTATATCCGCCTTTAGAATATTTGCTGTGTATTTTCCACTTTCCAATCTTGATTTTCGTTAACTAACGAAGTTTGACATTTTGAATTTTCCAAGAAACATTTCAGAGTCAAGTTCAAATTTGCAGTAACTCGTTCTAACCCGATTCGAGGATGAATTGCGTAGAAACAAAACTCGAACGGGAACGATTTAGGTTTCCTTGTTTTCCTTTTTATTAAGTGCTCGAAAAACCAATACTATATATATATATCAGTGATGTAGGTCTCGAGATCGGTCTCGGTCTCGAGACCGATCTCGAGACCCAATTTGCAGATCTCGATCTCGATCTCGGTCTCCGCTATTTAGATCTCGGTCTCGATCTCGGTCTCGACAGACGCGGTCTCGGTTTTTCTCCCCGAGACCTTTCGAGACCTCTCGAGACCGTAATGAGAAATACATGTTATTGGCATACTCATGATGGTGGCTTGGTTGAACAGACACAATTCAGAATGTTTATGAAAGTTTGTAAAAGTAAGGGACTCTAGGTATTCACTAATCAGTCACCCTGTTTTGAGTTGCCACGTTTGTCTTGCGGGAGTGTGTGGGTCTGGATTTTTTTAGGTTAGCGCTACAAAAAAATTTGTCCCCCGCGCCTGTCAGATTAATTTTATTGAAAATGGAAACACTAAATAGAGAATTATTTATATATTATTTATTTATTTATTTATTTATTATTTATATTTATTCATTATACCGGTATATTTTTTATCATTAAAATTCATTATAGATCTCTTTGGGCTCAGTGGATGTTGAATTAATGTCATATATATATATATATATATATATATATATATATATATATATATATATATATATATATATATATATATATATATTGAGACCTTATGCTAATTGCCATGCCTCTGTTTATAGTACCGATATGTCAATTTATTTTTCATAGAAATGGTGTTGGAAAAATGCTATACAGGAAACTCAGGCACGGAGAATGAGCAGATACAGAGAGACAGCGCTCATTCTCACAGCAGCGATGACGAAATAAAACAGTCAAACCAAAGTTCCGAGACTAATGGCAAAATATCAAAGCTATCGGTCCAAGCAGAAGAACGTTGAAACTGGGAAGATTTTGAACCGCAGAAAACAGTTGCGGCGGTACCTCTTAGAGATCGATGAATCTCATATTTTAGACAACTGCTCTCCAATAAAGTTTTGGCACCAGAAAAGGGATAAATTCCCATCACTGGCCAATATTACCATGACTGTTTTAACAGTGCCTGCCTCTAATGCTCCAATTGAGCGTGTATTTAGCCATGGAGGCATAATAATGAGGCCCCACAGAAGTCGAACTTCAGCAGATCTTCTGAGCATGCTGATGTTCCTTAAGTGTAATGAGCACCTATCATGCTTTAAATAAATGCACAATCAAACTGGGTAGTGGGTACGTTCATTATACCTTCTGTAACAGATATAAAAGAAGTAAATAAATAAAAAGTACATATATATATATATATATATATATTCATTTTTTAATTTATAGGTTACACTTTTTGCATTCAACACACTACATCTGAGAAAGTAGTTATTAGTTTATTAATATACTTAACATAGTCTAATTTCCATAGTAGTGTAAAACAAATTGAAAGGGCATGAGCTTGGTCTCGATCTCGATCTCGGTCTCGAATTTTAAGGGTCTCGATCTCGGAAGGTAGATCTCGATCTCGAACCTTTGATCTCGGTCTCGATCTTGGTCTCACAGGATCAGGTCTCGGTCTCGGTCTCAGTCTCGGACTTGGTGGTCTCGACTACATCACTGATATATATATATATATATTTGGAGAGAGAGAGAGAGAGAGAGAGAGAGAGAGAGAGAGAGAGAGAGAGAGAGAGAGAGAGAGAGAGAGAGAGAATATGTCATATCATGGCAAGGAGGTGAGTTCACCAGCCTGACCTCCGCGTGAAGAGAGACCGAAGCGCCGAACATACAGTATGTATATATATATATATATATATATATATATATATAATTTTTCCTTTTTCTTTACGCTACGTCGTGGCCAGTGTCATAACACTCCTTCCCGTTAGATCAGCGAACTTAAGCGACATTAGGTCTGAGTCGTAGTCGGATAGGGAACCATTCTTTTCGTCCCGATGATGTAGCAACCCGTGGTTCGGATGCCACGTTAAGTCGTAGGTCCCCTCCGTCATATGATCTTAGTTGTTGCGAAAGAAGTTAAATAACTTTACAAAAAAACAATATTGATCGAGAAACGAGGCTGAAACGAAAGACACTTCGTTGGTCCTTTTTCAGCTTCTCAAAATGATGTTGATTCATTCATTGGTGAAGGGAAATTCGCCATTTTAACACTTCTTCACAAATGTTAACCATTCTCATTCTTGCATTTTCATTCATTCTCATTTTTATTCTCATTTTCACATTCTCATTGTTCTCTCATTCTGAGACTAAAATCAGTGACAAGTAAAATAGTCAGGCTAAAAATGGCGTCTTTGTAAGAGAGTTACGAGGAGTTACATGGACAAGAGGAAGCCTCAAAGACCTTTCGACCCACTGGGGAGGTTCCTGTTATTAAATTAGTGTATTTTTTAAATTATTCTACCAATAGTAGAAAACTAGATAGAAAAACATAAAGTTCTCTCCCCGTCCTTCGCTTCCTCACCGCCTTTGTACGAAGAAAAGTTGAAGCAAATACCTTGACCCTGGAAAAGTAGCCAAGGAAATTTTACACGAAAGAGGAGAATATAATTATGCACTATATATAAACCGAAAGGTCTTTGAGGCTTTTCTCTCTCTCTCTCTCTCTCTCTCTCTCTCTCTCTCTCTCTCTCTCTCTCTCTCTCTCTCTCTCTCTCTCTCTCTCTCTCCTATTTTTGTAAAAGGCCAGCATGGAAAGGATTATCTGAAAAACTAAAGCTTCTTATTTGAGTTTTAAGGCTGTAGTTCGCCCGTACCCCATCAGTGTTATATTTTGCACACACACACACACACACACACACACACACACACACACACACACACACACACACATTTCAAGAGTCCAGACTCATAGTTACTGATATACAGGATGATTCAAAAGTCAGGTTACATAGGGCTTTTCTGTTTCTTTGCAGGTAAATGAGTTATGAGATGTTATCGAAGGAGGAGCGCATTGATGTGATATTCCTAGCTGGCTGCACAAGTGCATTGCCGTTAACGGTGGCCATATCGAACATGTGATGTGACTATTCACCTGTATCATTACATAATACAGTATTTCCCTATGTAACCTGACTTTTGAATCAACCTGTATATATTTATTTAATTTTCTATATACTCATGGGTCCGTACTTTTGATACACCCTGTGTATATATATATATATATATAATAAATATTATATATATATATATATAATATTGCTGATAAAAACTTCCGTTTTAACAGAAAGTAAGTATAAGTAAGGTTTTAATGAATTTGTTGTGTAAAAAAAAAGAATATATTTATAGTTCAAATACATAAAATAGATTTTCTTTTAGTTAAAGTTAGACCTAAAATGCCTACAACAGAGTTGACTTTCATTTTAATGAACGTCGCATTTACTGTATATTATCAATTACTGCAAATATTTTATCTGCTGGTTTTAAATGTGACTGAACGTATAATACCGTATCACCACCAGTGATGTAGGTCTCGAGATCGGTCTCGGTCTCGAGACCGATCTCGAGACCCAATTTGCAGATCTCGATCTCGATCTCGGTCTCCGCTATTTAGATCTCGGTCTCGACAGACGCGGTCTCGGTTTTTCTCCCCGAGACCTTTCGAGACCTCTCGAGACCGTAATGAAAAATACATGTTATTGGCATACTCAGGATGGTGGCTTGGTTGAACAGACACAATTCAGAATGTTTATGAAAGTTTGTAGAAGTAAGGGACTCTAGATATTCACTAATCAGTCACCCTGTTTTGAGTTGCCACGTTTGTCTTGCGGGGTGGGTGTGGGTCTGGATTTTTTTAGGTTAGCGCTACAAAAAAAATTGCCCCCCCCCCCCTGTCAGATTAATTTTATTGAAAATGGAAACGCTAAATAGAGAATTATATATATTATATATATAAGTGGGTGGACATTGAAGTACTAATAAAGATATTAAAGTAGAACTTAAAGAGGAAATAAAAGGTATGTTATAATTTCATTATAAATTTTTAAAATTATCACAGAATTCATTATACCGGTATATTTTTTATCGTTAAAATTCATTATAGATCTCTTTGGGCTGAGTGAATGTTGAATTAATGTCATATATATATATATATATATATATATAAATATATATATACTGCCTCGGTGGTGCAGTGGTTAGCGTCGCTGACCACGAATCCATCGGCCCCGGGTTCGAGACCCGACGGCAGCCGGCGCGCAGCAAAACCCAGCTGTTCATCCTTCCACACAATAAAAAGAAAGTGGTTGGTAGATAAATGGGTACCCTAGGTGGCCTAGTGATTAAGACTCTGGGCTGCTGATGGGCGTGGTTCGGATTCCACGTTAAACTGTAGGTCTAAGGTGGAGTGAAAAGCTTGACCTTCGTCAGAATGAACAATTCGGGCGGAAGCTAACCAAAGGTTTTTTATATATATATATATATATATATTATATATATATATATATATTATTTAGACCTTATGCTAATTGCCATGCCTCTGTTTATAGTACCGATATGTCAATTTATTTTTCATAGAAATGGTGTGAAAAATGCTATACAGAAAACTCAAGCACGGAGAATGAGCAGATACAGAGAGACAGCGCTCATTCTCACAGCAGCGATGACGAAATAAAACAGAGTCAAACCAAAGTTCCGAGACTAATGGCAAAATATCAAAGCTATCGGTCCAATATTGCCAATGACTGTTTTAACAGTGCCTGCCTCTAGTGCTCCAATTGAGCGTGTATTTAGCCATGGAGGCATAATAATGAGGCCCCACAGAAGAACTTCAGCAGATCTTCTGAGCATGCTGATGTTCCTTAAGTGTAATGAACACCTATCATGCTTTAAATAAATGCACAAGTCAAACTGGGTAGTGGGTACGGTCATTAAACCTTCTGTAACAGATACAAAAGAAGTAAATAAATAAAAAGCGTATATATATATATATTCATTTGTTAATTTATCGGCTACACTTCTTGCATTCAACACACTACATCTGAGAAAGTAGTTATTAGTTTATTAATATACTTAACATAGTCTAATTTCCATAGTAGTGTAAAACAAATTGAAAGGGCATGATCTTGGTCTCGATCTCGATCTCGGTCTCGAATTTTAAGGGTCTCGATCTCGGAAGGTAGATCTCGATCTCGAACCTTTGATCTCGGTCTCGATTTTGGTCTCACAGGATCAGGTCTCGGTCTCAGTCTCGGACTTGGTGGTCCGAATTTTAAGGGTCTCGATCTCGGAAGGTAGATCTCGATCTCGAACCTTTGATCTCGGTCTCGATCTTGGTCTCACAGGATCAGGTCTCGGTCTCGGTCTCAGTCTCGGACTTGGTGGTCTCGACTACATCACTGATATATATATATATTTGGAGAGAGAGAGAGAGAGAGAGAGAGAGAGAGAGAGAGAGAGAGAGAGAGAGAGAGAGAGAGAGAGAATATGTCATATCATGGCAAGGAGGTGAGTTCACCAGCCTGACCTCCGCGTGAAGAGAGACCGAAGCGCCTTTTTCTTTACGCTACGTCGTGGCCAGTGTCATAACACTCCTTCCCGTTAGATCAGCGAACTTAAGCGACATTAGGTCTGAGTCGTAGTCGGATAGGGAACCATTCTTTTCGTCCCGATGATGTAGCAACCCGTGGTTCGGATGCCACGTTAAGTCGTAGGTCCCCTCCGTCATATGATCTTAGTTGTTGCGAAAGAAGTTAAATAACTTTACAAAAAAACAATATTGATCGAGAAACGAGGCTGAAACGAAAGACACTTCGTTGGTCCTTTTTCAGCTTCTCAAAATGATGTTGATTCATTCATTGGTGAAGGGAAATTCGCCATTTTAACACTTCTTCACAATGTTAACCATTCTCATTCTTGCATTTTCATTCATTCTCATTTTTATTCTCATTTTCACATTCTCATTGTTCTCTCATTCTGAGACTAAAATCAGTGACAAGTAAAATAGTCAGGCTAAAAATGGCGTCTTTGTAAGAGTTACGAGGAGTTACATGGACAAGAGGAAGCCTCAAAGACCTTTCGACCCACTGGGGAGGTTCCTGTTATTAAATTAGTGTATTTTTTAAATTATTCTACCAATAGTAGAAAACTAGATAGAAAAACATAAAGTTCTCTCCCGTCCTTCGCTTCCTCACCGCCTTTGTACGAAGAAAAGTTGAAGCAAATACCTTGACCCTGGAAAAGTAGCCAAGGAAATTTTACACGAAAGAGGAGAATATAATTATGCACTATATATAAACCGAAAGGTCTTTGAGGCTTTTCTCTCTCTCTCTCTCTCTCTCTCTCTCTCTCTCTCTCTCTCTCTCTCCTATTTTTGTAAAAGGCCAGCATGGAAAGGATTATCTGAAAAACTAAAGCTTCTTATTTGAGTTTTAAGGCTGTAGTTCGCCCGTACCCCATCAGTGTTATATTTTGCACACACACACACACACACACACACACACACACACACACACACACACACACACACACACACACATTTCAAGAGTCCAGACTCATAGTTACTGATATACAGGATGATTCAAAAGTCAGGTTACATAGGGCTTTTCTGTTTCTTTGCAGGTAAATGAGTTATGAGATGTTATCGAAGGAGGAGCGCATTGATGTGATATTCCTAGCTGGCTGCACAAGTGCATTGCCGTTAACGGTGGCCATATCGAACATGTGATGTGACTATTCACCTGTATCATTACATAATACAGTATTTCCCTATGTAACCTGACTTTTGAATCAACCTGTATATATTATTTAATTTTCTATATACTCATGGGTCTGTACTTTTGATACACCCTGTGTATATATATATATATATATATATATATATATATATATATTATATATGCTGATAAAAACTTCCGTTTTAACAGAAAGTAAGTATAGTAAGGTTTTAATGAATTTGTTGTGTAAAAAAAAAAGAATATATTTATAGTTCAAATACATAAAATAGATTTTCTTTAGTTAAAGTTAGACCTAAAATGCCTACAACAGAGTTGACTTTCATTTTAATGAACGTCGCATTTACTGTATATTATCAATTACTGCAAATATTTTATCTGCTGGTTTTAAATGTGACTGAACGTATAATACCGTATCACCACCAGTGATGTAGGTCTCGAGATCGGTCTCGGTCTCGAGACCGATCTCGAGACCCAATTTGCAGATCTCGATATCGATCTCGGTCTCCGCTATTTAGATCTCGGTCTCGACAGACGCGGTCTCGGTTTTTCTCCCCGAGACCTTTCGAGACCTCTCGAGACCGTAATGAAAAATACATGTTATTGGCATACTCAGGATGGTGGCTTGGTTGAACAGACACAATTCAGAATGTTTATGAAAGTTTGTAGAAGTAAGGGACTCTAGATATTCACTAATCAGTCACCCTGTTTTGAGTTGCCACGTTTGTCTTGCGGGGTGGGTGTGGGTCTGGATTTTTTTAGGTTAGCGCTACAAAAAAAATTGCCCCCCCCCCCTGTCAGATTAATTTTATTGAAAATGGAAACGCTAAATAGAGAATTATATATATTATATATATAAGTGGGTGGACATTGAAGTACTAATAAAGATATTAAAGTAGAACTTAAAGAGGAAATAAAAGGTATGTTATAATTTCATTATAAATTTTTAAAATTATCACAGAATTCATTATACCGGTATATTTTTTATCGTTAAAATTCATTATAGATCTCTTTGGGCTGAGGTGAATGTTGAATTAAATTAATTATAATATATATATATATTATATATATATATAATATAATATATATATACTGCCTCGGTGGTGCAGTGGTTAGCGTCGCTGACCACGATCATGGCCCCGGGTTCGAGACCCGACGGCAGCCGGCGCGCAGCAAAACCCAGCTGTTCATCCTTCCACACAATAAAAAGAAAGTGGTTGGTAGATAAATGGGTACCCTAGGTGGCCTAGTGATTAAGACTCTGGGCTGCTGATGGGGCGTGGTTCGGATTCCACGTTAAACTGTAGGTCTAAGGTGGAGTGAAAAGCTTGACCTTCGTCAGAATGAACAATTCGGGCGGAAGCTAACCAAGGTTTTTATATATATATATATATATATATATATATATATATATATATTATTTAGACCTTATGCTAATTGCCATGCCTCTGTTTATAGTACCGATATGTCAATTTATTTTTCATAGAAATGGTGTGAAAAATGCTATACAGAAAACTCAAGCACGGAGAATGAGCAGATACAGAGAGACAGCGCTCATTCTCACAGCAGCGATGACGAAATAAAACAGAGTCAAACCAAAGTTCCGAGACTAATGGCAAAATATCAAAGCTATCGGTCCAATATTGCCAATGACTGTTTTAACAGTGCCTGCCTCTAGTGCTCCAATTGAGCGTGTATTTAGCCATGGAGGCATAATAATGAGGCCCCACAGAAGAACTTCAGCAGATCTTCTGAGCATGCTGATGTTCCTTAAGTGTAATGAACACCTATCATGCTTTAAATAAAGCACAAGTCAAACTGGGTAGTGGGTACGGTCATTAAACCTTCTGTAACAGATACAAAAGAAGTAAATAAATAAAAAGCGTATATATATATATATTCATTGTTAATTTATCGGCTACACTTCTTGCATTCAACACACTACATTGAGAAAGTAGTTATTAGTTTATTATATACTTAACATAGTCTAATTTCCATAGTAGTGTAAAACAAATTGAAAGGGCATGATCTTGGTCTCGATCTCGATCTCGGTCTCGAATTTTAAGGGTCTCGATCTCGGAAGGTAGATCTCGATCTCGAACCTTTGATCTCGGTCTCGATCTTGGTCTCACAGGATCAGGTCTCGGTCTCAGTCTCGGACTTGGTGGTCCGAATTTTAAGGGTCTCGATCTCGGAAGGTAGATCTCGATCTCGAACCTTTGATCTCGGTCTCGATCTTGGTCTCACAGGATCAGGTCTCAGTCTCGGACTTGGTGGTCTCGACTACATCACTGATCACCATCCTTTTCTTTCTCTTCAATCATGTTTGTTTTTATCTAAAAAGTTAGTGCAGATGCTCAGGACACGTTTTATAATTGGGTATAGTCGTTAAATTTATACGTTTTAAAAGTGAATACCATTCTGAGGTCAAAGATTTTACCTGAATTCTTTGGGAATGATAAGTTGTCTGCAGCGAACAATACAGGGTGATTCATAAGTCTGTTACCACTGTAATGGTGAATAAAAAATAAGTACAAACCACAGTAACCTGTGATGTTTTTTTATTTGAAGTTATTTTTACACAATTACACAGTGGAAATTAACAGTGGAAATTCTTTCTTTTAAATCATTGACATTACGAGGTTTTGTTGCATATACCCTATCCTTGACCATACCCCATATTTTCACAAATCAACAATCTGAAACACAGAAAATATTTCACCTTACAGTGGTAACAGACTTATGAATCACCCGATATAAACTCAGAAACGTGGTCGCTGGGTGACCCCTCCAGCTCATTTTCAGCCTTTTCCCGTCTACGCAGCCGTTATGAATAAGCGCAGAAATAGATAGATATAGTACGAAGACTGAAGTAAAGCGTGCAACCCCAAGAACGGTTCGTCCTCGCGTCGCGAGGCAACGTCCTGAGTCCGACATCTTACCACTAAGCCATCCAGGAAGGTAGAGTCTTCCTGAATTTACTTCAGTCTCTGTATTCAAATCAACCTCGGTTATTGTCGTTTGCTGTCGTACAAATTCAGTGAAGGGTTAACTATTGTATTTTCTTAAAAAAGGTCAGGCTAAAATGAGTTCTGTTCAAAAGTTAAACTGGAAAGGAATTTTTGTTTTGTCTTCCTGGACAGCTTACTTGTAAGGTATCGGACTCAGGACGTTACCTTGTGACGCAAGGACGTTAACCCTTCTTGGGGCTGCACACTTTACTTTATCCTTAGTATTAAAATCAACCTCCGGATATACTGTATATATAATGAAACCAATCTAAATCTAAATATTTTTTTTTATTGTGCAGCCTTTATCATCATCAGTGCTTAGTTATAACTTTGATGAAGTATTAAGTTAACAAACTTTTATTTCCTTTAAATAACAAAAGCCAAACTTAAACTACGATTAAGTAATGTATTAAACTTTTTTTTAGAAAATGGCGGAGCTGCTTTTTATAAGTAATACAATTTTTTATTGGTATTTCATTTTAGAAGAATATTTAAAATGTTGAAAAGAAAGTAAATTCATTTAAGTCTTCGAATGGACATAAAGATTCTATCTAGATTGCGAGGGTCGTTAGTCTCTAGGGGTTAGTCTCCAGGAGCTCATCAACCCCCATTTTTTTTTACTGAATGAGCTACCTCGAATCTAGGTCGCGATCTACTTCCAAGTTTTAACCCTTTTTTCTACGTTTAAATAATCGCGTTATTATTTATTTCTAGCGATCGACTTGAGAAACTGCCCACCCCTATCCCTCCGATCGACGGGTTGACGACCCCCGCAGCCTAGAAGGGTAAGGTCCGTATCGTTGGCCTTGCGTAAAATGTTGACTTTTTGTCTTTCACGTGATGAACCATTCAATGGGAATGATCGCGGATATTATAGAAAACACCGGTTTAACGAATGTTTGTTTGTCGTACTACAACACCTTCCGTGTTTGTTAATTCGAACTTGAAATTTTCCAGTAGTTGTGCCAATATAGGATCATTTGCAATCATCGCGAGTGTATTTATAGATCAGAGATGAACGAAGGTACTTTGGATAATTTTCTTTAATGTGAAAAATAGATAGTGTGACCGTTAGTCAAAATATCATACATTTGAAGTCAGTTTGAGGATGAAGGATTTTAATGAACTTTAATTTTTTTTTAAAATATTATGCTTTTTAGGTCCGTAAAAAGCTAATTTCACATTTTTTTATATTTAGATAGCTGTTATTTTCGTACTTTTTGTACTTTTTCGTACTCCTTTGGTCCAAGGTCCAAACTTAATTTTTAACCATTTGACGCCTACCGTTGCCTTATGGCAACATGAGTTTGACAATCAATTTTGAACCTTACGATCCGAATATTAGAGGTTATTTTGGCTTGAACAGGAAAAAAAAATGAAAATTTCATAATTCAGGCATGAAAGGGTGTTTATATGTTGTTTTTAAAAGTTCCCAGACCATGCCCAACCTTTTATTTTTTACACTACCATACTCGATTCTAAACATATGTTGTGACGGCAAATTCGTATGCCTAAATCTCTTACTAAAATAGGAACAAAAATATTAGTTTTAAGATTTTTGTTGTTTAAATCTCTAAAGAAAAGTAGTTTAGATTATTGTTATTGAAGAATATCAATAGGTTTCTTGCTACAGTGTTAAAAAAAGAAAAAAGAAAAAATGTCTCAAATTGTTTAAATTTCGTTCGATTTTAATTTTGTCTTCTCACGGTATTTGTATGACTCGGGTCAGCCTTCGGGTAGAGATTTATGACAGGATCTTGAGAATCGGCTCTCAGTTCGAAGGGAAGGGAAAACAAACTGACTTGGTTCGAATGTAAGATGGTTTGTTTTATCTTTGTTTCGTGGTTAAACTTTTGGAAACTGACTTTGAACCCACTTGTTAAATTGGGCCATAAGGTTGGTCACAAATTTGAGGAAACACGTGGCTTCGAAGAAAGGACTTTATTTTAAGTTGATTTTTAAGGAAAAGGAGGAGCTTTCTTTCGAAGGGAATGTCAAGGTCCAATTAAAGAACAATGATTCTTGTAACACCCAATGAGGAAAAAGGGAAACTCCTTCCCTTATGTATGGATAAAAGCTCTCGTAGGAATGACCTGTAATGAAAATGTTTTTGATAGGTCATTCAGAGTACTGTAAGGCGGAGTGCTTATAATTTTAAAGTGTATCTTAGATTTCTAAGTTAGTTGCAGTTCCGTCCTCAAAAGTTAAAGTGGTTTGTAAACAAATAAATCTTTAAACTCTGTGGCATGATTGAAAATTTCTAAGGAGTTAAAAACTGTTTCACGTTGTACGTAAATCTGAATTGTCTTTCTTTTACGCGGACTCAGCTGGAAGCGCTTAATATTAGCCGATGGAAAAATAATTTTGTGAAATCTCTTTAATTAAATTTTTGGTTCACATTAAATGGTGAACTTGTAAGTTTGCGAAATATTATATTTTCTCAGGGGAGAGTAAATCGCTTGTGGTGATCTCGTTTCCCGAGGAAACCCGTGAAGTTAGTGCATGACCATTTAAAAGCCTTTGTGAAAATTTATTTGATTTAATTGACGGACGTTTTTCCGCGAAAACCTACGGAATTTGCGCAGGACTTTTGTGTGGAAATTTCTTAATTTTTTTGTCGGTAAACTACTTCTGTACACTTATTCTTAGATTTCGGAATTTGAATTTAGTGCTATTTCTAGAGTTACACGCAAATCAAAAACACCTCTGTATAAATGCTTTTTTGAGACTTAAATAATTGCAAACATTTTCTTTAAATTGAAAATTTGGTTTTTGGAACAAGATTTCTAATCGTACATCTGTATATTTCTTTTCA
>JAJOZX010000904.1:672500-720000 GCA_023014485.1 Bathynomus jamesi | reverse complement strand
GCCCAGTGATGAGTGTTGTGAAAATTGATCACACCATTTCTTGTGAAGGCAGCCTCATCAGAAAACAACACGGAGGATAGAGAAAGAGGATCGCGAGCACACTGTTGAAGGAACCAAGTACAAAAGCCTCTCGTGGTGGGAAATCAGCTTCAGTAAGGCCTCGTACTCTCTGCATGTGATATGGGTAAAGCTGTTATTCCCGTAAAATTCTCCACACAGTTGTGTATCTTACACCCTCTGATGCTGCTATCCTTCGGGTGCTGACACCAGAATGTTCCTCCACGCGATTCAGGACTCGCTCCTCCAACTCAACAGTTCTGGCGCTGATTGGTCTACCACTATCTGAAACTCGCTTGTTGAATGATTCTGTATCACCAAGACGCTCGTCTATTCTCTGAAAGGTCTTTTTATCTGGCAGACGGCGATTCGGAAACCTTTCCGCATACAGACGTCTTGCTGCGGCCGCATTTCACTCGGCAATTCCATACATGAGATGCATGTCTGCCATTTCTCTGTTTGAATAAGCCTCCATTCTCACTTCAAATGCACACTATCACTGAATAGCAAACACTTCTAAGGTTTTTTTTCATTGGGCTGCACTTATTCACGGTAAGAAGTTACGAATACGAACAGTGAAACACCGCGATGCACCTCTGACTGACTGATGGCTCTACACTCAACGATATTGAACCATGTCATAGAATGTACGAAACCTTACAATCGGCAAGGCCATACATGAAATAAGTCTCGTACACACTCACAAACATTGTCGGCAAGCAGTGTTTGTAAACAGTTTGCGGAAATAAATGCAAAAAACTTCACTTTTCTACGTGAAGGTCGAAATATGATAATAAAAACCCACTCTAATAGACAGTTTATTTCCACGACAGTTTCGATGCCCACTGGCATCCTCTTCGGGTGGATACAGAAAAACGAATGAACCAAAAACAAGAGGGAAAACAGTCCAGGGACCATTAAGAAATTCGCACCTAGGTTAGATCCCGTTCTCCCGACACCGGAAGGGCATTTTTTTATTAAAGGGACCCGCTTATAAGTACATTCGCGCAAATTTAAAACTATCTTCTTGTTCTATACATACAGATTCTGTTATTTTTGTTTTACATAATTATTATATTTATTATTACATTTATTACATTTAATATTGCATTATTATTTATTACAGAAATTATAAATTTATTATTACATTGATTATTACATTGTTGTTTATTATACAGAAATTGTAAACCGAAAAATGAATGAAACAATCCAGAGACCATTAAGAAATTCGCACCTAGGTCACCCTAGGCACCCTTTAATAAAATGCCCTTCTGGTGTCGGGGGGACGGGATCTAACCTAGGTGCGAATTTGTGGAAATAAACTCTGTCTATTAGAGTGGGTTTCTATTATCACAGTTTGCGGAAAGAATTGCTGGAACACAAAACGGGCTGTAACTCGGAAACAAAGCGATTTCGGGCATATGTTTATATAAACTTTTTCACTGTTTTCAGGTCGTGAATCCATCCTGAAAGTGCGTCTCACATGTTATGAAACACCCTATATATATAATGTTATAATGTTTCAGACCAACAAAGACCCTAGGATCCACTCATGGCTGGTCTACCTAACTGTGTTCGTAATCGTGTATTGTGTATGTCCTCCGTGGTGGCGGAGGGGACATTTGTTCGTTCTCCCTCCTCATCTTTTGCGGAACGCTCTTCTACAGAAGCGTCGATCTTTACATATATATATATATATATATATATATATAAAGCGTCGTTCTTTACATTAATTATACTGTGTGTTGTTTGCAGTATATATATATATATATATATATATATATATATATATATATATATATATATACACAGGGTGTTTCAAAAGTCCCTCATTATTTTTAAAATTTTATTAAAATAGCAATTACAAGAGGAACCAAATGACAATTTGGTTGCTGAGTCTACGATTCATGAGAATTTTGGTGGCATCAAACTTGGCTTCATAAGTCTACTGGAAAGTCACTGGTACACCTCAACGTGGGCACCGTCTTTTTCGAAACAAGCGAGCCACCGTTTTACGCATTCTTGGCCGACATTGGACAACATTTCGGGAGTAACAGAAGCACACGCATTCCTGATCCGTTCTTCTAGTGTGGGGAGGACTCGCGGCTTGGTGGCGTACACTTTGCTCTTAATGTAGCCCCACAAAAAGAAGTCGCATGGGGTAAGATCAGGCGAGCGAGCAGCCCATTCGATGGGACCACGGCGACCAATCCACCGATCCGGGAACTGCTTATTCAGAAATGAGCGAACCTCACGCGAGTAATGAGCAGGGGCACCGTCTTGCTGGAAAATTACTTCTTGCATGTCAGCTACAGCTGACAGTTGGGGGATGCAGAACTCCTGAAGCATACGAAGGTAATTGTCTCCGTTGACGTTCACGGAATTTCCATCTTGATCCCGGAAGAAGAACAGACCAATCAGCCCAGCTGAGGAGATGGCACACCAGACGACCAATCTCGGCGTGTCCCTTTCATGTTCACGGATCTCCGCAGGATTGTGAGTTCCCCAGATGCGGGTGTTGTGCCGATTGACGCGACCAGAAAGGTGGAAGAGAGCTTCGTCGCTGAACCACATGTGCTCCAGGATCGATGGGTCTCTTTCGTAGTGATGCAGCAGTGTCTCACACATCTCCACCCGGCAATCGTAGTCTTGAGGTTCCAGCTTCTGAATCACCTGGATCTTGTACGGATACAGCTTGAGACCACGCCGCAAAATCCGTTGGATAGATGTCGCGCTGATGTTCAGTTCCGCAGCAGCTCGCCGAATGGACTTTCCTTGACTCTGAGTAAACGCCTCACGGACAGTTTCGACATTCTCCTCACTCCGCCCACTTCGAGGTCTTCCTGATCGTGGTTTGTCCTTTACGGATCCGGTCTCCATAAACTTCCGGTGGGTGGCGACGATGGTGTTCCTATCTGGTGCATAATGCTGTCCGTAGACTGCCCGGAATCGTCGCTGCACTTCGACCATAGATTGAAAAACCTCCTGCCATGCAGCGATTTTACACCTCTGCTCTAGAGTCAGCATGGTAGCAGAAGAAAACGGAGCAAAACTTCAAATGTAGACTCAAAAAAATTCTCAACTACTGAGTAAGAGTTTACCACAAGACGAACGTCGTTGGTCGATTAGCTGCAAAGAAAATTGAAAATCAAATTAGTGAGGGACTTTTGAAACACCCGGTATATATATATATATTAGGTGTGGTGTAGTGTATGTATGTATGATAGAGAAAGAGTGTATATATATATATATATATATAATGTATATATGTATATATATCAAAATGAACAATTCGGGCAGAAACGTAACCAAGGTGTTATATATAATTTTCCAGAAAATCCAAAGTAATGTTACTTTTACACAAGTGGAAAACAATATAAAAATTTCACTTTACAAAATGTTTGTATGAAGTCGACTTTTCTTGCAAAATTCGGACATTATTCGCTAATGAGCTTATATTTATCAGGTTCAATTTTTACCGTTTTTATCAGGTCCAATTTTTACCTCTCTAAATTTATCATTCTAAAAGCAAAAATAATTGACTTACCTAACCGAGATAAAGATAATAAAAGTAGTATTTTATAGTGTTTTCTTTATTATATATATATATATATATATATATATATATATATATATATATATATATATATATATATATATATATACGTACATGTGTGGGTGTAGGTGTTGGTGTGTATCAAATTAATATTAATATTTTCCTTAGCTTTAGGACACTGATATCGTAGTATATGTAAAGACGCGGAAGAAAATTGACCAAAATAAAAGATTAAGTGGAAAAATAGTGAAAATTAAAAAAAAAAAAAAATCTAAAAAAATTATTATCGGTGGAGAAAGTTTTATGGCCTTTTCTGTTTTGCCGATTGAATTCAGTAGTAAAATTCGTGGCCTTCTGAGACACACCCTTTACCACACACAAAAAAAGAGAGGATGATAAGCAGTTTTCCTGTTCTCCAGTTCCTGTATAGGAGGGAAGGGATAAAACTTAAAATTTATATTTCCTTCGTAAATCTTCAGTCTCTCTCTCTCTCTCTCTCTCTCTCTCTCTCTATGTATATATATAATATATATATACCCAACCAGGATTGGAACCCGGGACCTCTAACTCGGAGTCGCGGGCACTGGCCATTATGCTACAACAGAATAAAGGATAATGCAACCTGACGAATATTTTTACCCGAGAAAAACACTAGCGCTTTCAAGCCCAGAAGTGTTTTTACACATTAACCCCCCTGCACTCGAGCTAATGTACAGCATTTAATTAACTTCTATCCTGCCGTATTCTGATGGGTCAGTATCCGCGAGTGCGAGTCAGAGGTCGCAGTTCCAATCCTGTTGGGGAATATTTTTTATATATATATATACAGAATATATTAGGAGTATATGTACAACCCTTGTGAAAAGTAAATATAGAGATATACTATCTGGTAATAACATATTAATTAAGAATTATAAAAGATTTACAACTTAGATTGTAACGTTAATAATGTCGTCTTCCACACACACACACACACACACACAACACACATCACATCACATCACATCATACTCGTATATACAAATACAAACTTTCCCTCATTAAATCTCCTTTAATAACACTGGCCAACAAAATGAAACTTTTTTTTCTCATCACAAACATGATCACACTTTTCTTAATGCATTTCTCGCGCTGATTCCGAATCTGGTTTTATTTTGTTTCTAGCACGTATAGTTATATAGATACACTGGTTTTGATATTTTTAAGTTTTTGATATTGCTATAAGAAAATTTATGGATGTATAGATCACACTTAGGAATGCTAAACAACAAATACATCATATACTTTATTCAATGTACTTATAAATAAAGAATATATACATTATTTTATTAAAAGCGCTGTGAGTGTGATTTCCTTTTGTAAATTTGGCCTGGATTGTCACGATACAGCATCCAACAATGGTCCGCCATCATGCTTTCATTCCAATATCCTTGGTAGCGCTTCTCCATCATCTGAATATCTTGATGGAAGCGCTCTCCTTGCTCGTCACTCACTGCACCAAGGTTTTCAGCAAAGAAATCTAAGTGGGAATGCAGGAAGTGAATTTTTAACGACATTCGACACTCCATTTCTTTGAAGGCATCAAGGAGGTTCTTGACTCCATCCTTATACGCAGGTGGCTTGTTGCTTCCAAGAAAGTTTTCACATATCCATTTGAACGCCAGCCAAGCCTTTAATTCCAGCGGACTTAGGACTTTTTCAAATTCAGTGTCATTCAAAACCTCCCTTATTTGTGGCCCAACAAAAATTCCTTCCTTCAATTTTGCTGCAGTAACCTTCGGAAATTTCCTTGAAAGGTATTGGAACCCTTCAGAATTGACTTTACCCATTGCTTTAACAAAATTCTTCATTAAACCAAGTTTAATGTGAAGAGGTGGCAGATAGATCTTTTGGGGATCCACTAAAGGGACAGACTGGACATTGCTTATCCCTGGGACATATGTATACCTAAGTGGCCAGTCACTTTTGGTGTAATGTTCTATAGTGGCGCGACTGTCCCACAGGCAAAGGAAACAACAAAATTTTGTGAATCCTGACTGCATACCCATAAGCATTCCTATAACTTTTAGATCTCCACAAACATTCCATTGATGACTGTCGTATTTGATTGCCTTAAGTAGTATATCCATATTGTCATATGTCTCTTTTAGATGGACGGAATGGGCAATGGGGATGTATGGCATTATATTACCATTATGCAAAAGAACTGCTTTCAGGCTTCTCTGCGACGAATCAATAAAGAGGCGCCACTCAGATGCCACATACGTCTGAGATATGGCTGTAAATAGTCCATTGATGTCATGGCAATAACAGAGAGGACCGTCTACTGAAAAGAATGCTGTTAATTCAAAATTCCGCTTTCGGTAGTAACTAATACGAACATTGTTCTCAAGTAAATTGTTTCTCCTTTAGTCTTGAGGCGAGAAGCTCTGATTTCTCTTTAGACAGCGATAAGTCTCTAACAAGATCATTCAACTGTCCTTGAGTTAACTTTTTAGGCTCTAAATGTCTACCTTCAAAAGTGAATCACAATGCTGCTAGACGTAAAAGCTCACACCTGAAATACATAAGATGTATAATTAAGATAATTGAAATAAATAAGATGAATAAACTAAAAAAACACAATAAAATAAACACAATCAAATGTTGAAATATTAGTATTTTGCCTATTTAAAATGGTTAAATCGGTGTAGTTATATATATGCCTTCATCTTGAAAACTATACGTGCTAGAAAAGATCTGAATGCAGTTTTGGAATCAGCGTGAAAACTGCTATCCAGCCACCACAAATTTTACTCTGATGAAAAATCTTTGTTGACCAGTGTAATTAATAAAGAAAATATTTTCGTGCGTTTCAAGTGCAAAAACAAATAAAGTGGAACCCGAACGCTGATTCTGAAATGAAGGGGCACGTGTTCGAATCCCACTAGATCCTAGATTCCCAATTTATTGTTCTTTCACTCGCCACTAAATAAACACACAAACAGGTTCGATGCCCCATCGGAACTGATTTACGAATTAAATTTCATATTTATGTTTTAAAATTAATGACTTAATAACTAAAAATATAAATAAGTAAATAAATATTTCCTTCGTCTTTAAACGAATTATGATGAAACATTAACGATAATGGGAAAAACGAAGGTTCGAACTCCATTTAACCTTCCTTTATAAATGAACGCCAATTTGATCATTGCAAATTTTTATTTTATTACGCTCGAAAAGGTTATTAGCACATTTTACCTTCAGGATTGCGGCTTACACACACACACACACATACAGTATATATATATATATATATATATATTATGGGATGAATTTCACAATAAAACACGTGAAATGAATGAATGCTGCAAACCCACAAGGAAAAAGAAAAACGATTCCAAGGCCTTTCGTGTATTCAAAGCTACACCTCGTCAGGGAATGAAGATAAAAGGCGAGATGCCCATAAATATATACAACGTACAGGAAAAACAAAACAATTAGCTAAGTCTTTTATTAATTTTGAAAAACATAGTAATATTTCCGAAAGTGAGGTGACTTTAGCTAAAGGTTGTGTGTATAGTGCTTTTAATACGAGGTTTGAATCGAATTATCCTTTGAGGTTTGAAAAAGCCCTAAAAACACTGAAAAATAATGATTCATTACATATTACTAAAGCGGACAAATCCAATTCGATCGTCATCATGGACAAAACCAGTTATGTTGAAAAGATGAATACATTATAGAGTGATCGTGACACGTACAAACCTTTAAATAGAGACCCATTGGAGGATGTTAATAAAATGTTTAACAGAAAATTAAGAGAAATTTTAAAAAATAACTATAATGGGCTTCCACAGCAGTTTCTTAGTATCAATCCGTCACTACCATATCTGTACGGCTTTGTAAAAACACACAAAGTTAATAATCCCATGAGGCCTATTGTTAGCTCAGTGGGCTCCGTAACCTATAAGCTATCAAAATGGTTAGTTAGTTTATTAACACCGTTAGTTGGCTCTATTTCTGAGTCACATATTGTAAATAGCATGGATCTTATTGACAAACTGAAGTCCCCTAATGACCCTAATTTCAAATTGGTAAGCTTCGATGTATGCTCGCTATTCACAAAAGTCCCTGTTGATGACCTACTTGATTTTTTAAAAGATAAGATCTCTGATTATTCTTTCCCTGTTCAACACAACACTCTTATTGAGTTAATTAAGCTTTGTGTCAAAGATTGTAAATTTCAGTTTGAAAATAAGTTTTATGCTATGTCGTTTGGATTGGCTATGGGAAATCCCCTTTCACCTGTACTAGCTAATTTATATATGGAATTTTTTGAAAGTAGAATTTTGCCTACGATTGTTAATTTTAACCTGGTTTGGTACAGGTATATACTGTAGATGATATTTTATGCCTTTGGCCTAATAATTTGGACGTGGACTTATTTCTTGGTAAGCTCAACAATTTAGTCCCATCTATTAAGTTTACAGTTGAAAAAGAAAATGATGGAAGCCTATCTTTTCTTGATCTAAAAATTTGGAGATGCTCTAATCAGTTGAAATATGAAGTCTACCGTAAGCCTACTAACAATAACTCTTATGTGCATTTTTATTCTGACCATCATCCTTCGATTAAATCCTCTATTTTCTCTGCTATGTTTCTTCGAGCATTGAGAGTTGTCAGTCCTGAATTTTTAGATTCCGAGTTATGCAATATCATGAATATTGGTACTAAATTATGTTATCCTATTTCATTTTTAGATAACTGTCTTAAGAAAGCCAAGAATAGGTATTATAATAATGTAATTGTAAAGGAATTTCAGCGTAAAAATATCCTTAGCCTACCTTACCACGTTAATTTTCAATACCTTCCAACTGTACTTAAAGCAATTGGCATTAATGTAATCTTTAAGTATAATAATACTGTTAAATCACGCCTAATAAAGAATAGCCCTGATAATGTTGTTGGTTGTGTGTATTCGATCGGATGTACACAATGTAACTCAGTATATATAGGCCAAACCGATAAAACGTTAGATATTAGGGTAAAACAGCATAAATATGCTTGTAGAACTGCTAATAATTCCAATGCTTTATTTAACCATATGTATAGATTTAACCATAGCATCAAGTGGGATAGTTCTAAAGCGCTTGTTAAAAACAGATATATAATAGAAAGAAATATTCTAGAATGTGCATTTATTCATTTTAAAAACAATTTCAATAACAGTGCGGGGACGTATAAAATTGACGATATCATGTTAAAATTTCTTTTGCCTCTCATTAACCCTTGTTAAGTATGTGCTAATTGTTTTGTTTTTCCTGTACGTTATATATTTATGGGCATCTCGCCTTTTATCTTCATTTCCTGACGAGGTGTAGCTTTGAATACACGAAAGGCCTTGGAATCGTTTTTCTTTTTCCTTGTGGGTTTGCAGCATATATATATATATATATATATATAATATATATATATATATATATATATATATATACACACGGTGTTTCAGGAGGAAAGGTCGATACTTCGGGAGGTGATAGTATCCGTCATTGTGAGAAAAAAGTTCATATGAACACGTGTCTAATTCTGAATGGTTACGGAGATAGAGCTGTTTGAATCTAATGCGCGCGCAGCTCTTCCTCCCCCTTCCCTCCCCTATAACCTTAAACCATGTAAGCTGTAATGTAAGCGTGTAACATAAGCCAATCGACAGCTGACTGTTGTGAGTGACATTGTTTGGTGTTTGAAGCAGTGTTAAGAATGCCACACACCTTCACACATGCCGAATATGCAGATATGATGTGTGTCTACGATTTTTGCGATGGAAGTGCAACAGCTGCTGTTGCAGAATACCGTCGACGGTTTCCGAACCGTAGAATTCCGGATCGAAGAGTGTTTACCAGGGTTTTCAACACATTGCGTGAGATTGGTACACTTCCCAGCGCTCATGTTTCATCTGAACGTGAAGGTCAACAAGATGTGGATGAAGTGGGAAACATTCTTCAGTTGGTAGAGCGTAGTCCTACTACTAGCTCACGAAGAATTTCTACGCGTCTCGGTGTACCACACACAAGAGTATGGCGAACATTACGTGAGGAAGGCTTGCATCCATATCATGTACAGCGTGTACAATACCTTCAACCAGGAGATGCTGCCATGCGACTGGAATTTTGTCATTGGGTAAATGCTAATCGCCGATTGCTTCGATTAATACTGTTCACCGATGAAGCTACTTTCACCCGTGACGGTATCAACAACACTCGTAACTCTCATCGGTGGTCAGACGAAAATTCAAATGCCACTGTGGAAACAAATTTTCAACATCGCTTCTCTGCCAGTGTGTGGTGCGGTATCATCGATGATCAGCTGATTGGCCGTGTTACTTTAGGTTTAGAGAATCGTCTTACAGGACAAAGTTACCTACAATTTCTGCAAAATGAATTGCCAGGACTATTGGAGGATGTTCCTTTGGCTACACGCGCTGGTATGTACTTTCAGCATGACGGAGCTCCTCCACATTCTACCCGTCTGGTGATGCAATACCTAAATCAAACTTTCCCTGGTCGATGGATCGGCCGCGGTGGTCCCATTCAATGGCCACCAAGGTCTCCAGACCTCTCTCCGTTAGATTATTGTTTGTGGGGGTGGATGAAAAGTCAAGTTTACAAAAGAAAGGTGGATACACGAGACGAATTGCTCGTGCGCATTTGGATGCTGCTGCCCGCATAAAGGAACGTCAAGATCAACTCAGACGAACAACATGCGATCTTCGCACACGAGTTGCAAAGTGCATTGAGGTTGATGGTGGGATTTTCGAAAACGCATTGTAAACTAACAAATTTGTCATTTCTGTATCTGATACCATTCAAAATGCCAATGTTTAAACATTAAATGTTAGAAACAGTAATTGGTTTCTCTTTCTTGATTACCATTAACAATGCTTTGTTATTGTAGATTCAAACAGCTCTATCTCCGTAACCATTCAGAATTAGACACATGCATATGAACTTATTTTCTCACAATGACCGATACTATCACCTCCCGAAGTATTGACCTTTCCTCCTGAAACACCCTGTATATGACGTGCTGGATACCGGATATCCGGCCAGAAGTTAACAGTTTGCAACATTGTAATGTTAAGATTAATCATTTATACCATATATTGCATATTAATTAATTAAATAAATGCCATATGCATAAAATAGAACTGTAATAAGGTTGCCATTATTTAAACAGATCTTTTGTATCTATTGCGTCAGTGGCGGTGTCGTGCGTTCATGTCTCTGAGTATTTTTTATTTTTATTTTTTCGTTTCAGGAAAGAAAATGGTGGCTGCGGCTGACTGCAATGACTCCACAAAATTATTAAAATATATGCCAATGTATTTCGTTCTATATTTCTATTTTGTTCGTATCATATAATTTTCTTAATAGTCGTTGACATTTAATTTAATATATGTGTATTAGGTATATTCATTTTGGGACACTATATATATACAGTATATACAGGGTGTCCCAGAATTAACTATCTATTTCAATGAAATCGGATAAATTTTTTAAAAACACTTTTATTTATGTTTATCATGTTTAATGTGTTAAAAATGTATAAATTTCTAAATTTTTTTCATAATTTTATTTTCATAATTTTTTCATTATCTGGTCCAATGAAGACCGTCTGAAGTCATAGAATGGCAAAGAGATCTCCAAAAGTTAACGTGGCTTGGAATGACCAAATCCAAAATTTATGGCCCATTCTTCTTTGCGGAAGCAACTGTAACAGGTACCGTCTACCTTGATATGCTTCAGCAGTTTCTCGAACCACAGCTTCTTGATGATGGCATTCTTGATAATGTTGTGTTTCAACAAGAAACATTGATCTTTTGGCGATAAACCTTTGTTTTTATGAAACCCCATGCAAAGAAATCCAGGGGTGTCAAATCCGGAGAACGCGGAGGCCAAGGTCGAGGTCCTCCACGTCCAATCCACCGATTCTATGACTTCAGACGGTCTTTCATTGGACCAAATAATTAAAAAATTATGAAAATAAAATTATGAAAAAAATTTAGAAATTTATACATTTTTAACACATATTAAACATGATAAACATAAATAAAAGTGTTTTTAAAAAATTTGTCCGATTTCATTGAAATAGTTAATTCTGGGACACCCTGTATATATATATTTATATACGGTAGGTTCACTATACTATATGGATTAAAAATGGGATGAAATGTTATGGGGTCACCAGTTTGACCTTTCAGCCAGACACAACAATCTTTAATAAGGAGATAAAATGACGTTGTTTTTTTTTGTTTAATTAGCAAAATAAATGAGTTATTTTTTCCACAGTGATTAACAATTATTTAGACTGGATTTGTGCAATATTACAATGAAATGATTATTAGTAATTAGAATGATTCTTATAAAAGATAAGTTAAATGATACAGTAATGACAAGAAACACTAATTAAGGTAATAAGATATACGGTATTGAACGCACAATAATAAATAATTAAGCAAATAGTAACTGAGGTAATGAAAGTACGGAATTGGTACAGTAACGGAATAGGCCTAACTGCGGTCGTAAATGCGTGAGTAGCTTGAAACGGTATTGAGGAACACTTTGAAGAACCTAATTCGGTTAGGCAGAGCTTGTTGAAGTTATAGGCGTCGAAAACGAATAGCCTTCTCGACGTAATAAAACACTGTAGGCCAAGTGCTGGTAGCCTACGTGAGGTTTACAGACCTGAGATTTTGACGAGGAAGATAACTCTGAAGAGGGAAAGACTTATAAGCCAGACTGCGTGATGAAAAAATCTTGGTGAAAGGAAATGAAACTTCGCAGGTCGAATTGAATGAATGTTGAGTGAGGTGAAGGTGGACGGATGACGCCAGTTGCAGCTTGCAGAAGTGATGTTGCTTCCAGGGGGATAAAATAGTGGTCCTCAACGGAGATGATTAACTTCGTGTATGCTTGAATGGAGCTTTGAAGGACGGCGGGCCGCTTTCTGACGAAGGCCGGAGAGCGAGTGGAGTTACATTACGAAGATTGGAGATGAAGAGTGAGTGCTGAGTGAGGCCTGAGCAGTGGACAAGTGAGAAATGAGAGTGAGAGCGATTTGAAGTGGATTGGCGCTTTTATAGGCTCGGTGACGCTACAAATTTGGCCGGCACTTTTGAGAAACAAAAGTAAAATAAGCGTTCCTTTATGGTCTGTTCTCACCCACGAGTTTGGAATTTTACAGCCATGTGTGGAAGGCGAGGAAAAGAATTTTCCATTATGCTTATATATATATATATATATATATTATCGAAAGATCCACGTTCCATTCTCAGCCCATGGGATGGGCACGACGCTTGACGTCGGGACCGAAAACATTCTAATCGTTTACATACAAAGAGATCATCACCGGAAATACTGTATGGCACCACCATTAGGGATCCAGCATTCACGAAATTTTTGGAAGTATAAGTATACTTCGATTCCTTTCCGTTTCTCATTAATAACTCCTTTCATACATTTATATCAACTCTACATACGTCTATTCACACATTCACTTATTACATCCTTCCATCTTTTACGCGGTCTTCCTCCGCTTCTCATACCCCCGCACTCATTATAAAGAGATAAAGTTATATAGAGCAATTTTCTCTTCTTTGACTGGACATACTGTTCGCAAATAAACATTGGAATCTTCGTTCAAACGCGTTGCAACTAACTGACTCTATTTCGAGTCCTCGTTGAAAAGTCCCCGTGAGACAAGTCTACATTATATATATAATTATTATATACTGTATATTCTGTTATAAACTCTTAAAAGAATATAAAAGGTTTAATATGATTTACGTTTCATTTAGTTATCCTTCCAACTGTGGTTTTGTTGCCCCGGTGAAAAACGTGGCCACTTTTTTTTGCGGACACACACACACACACACACACACACAGTATGTATATATAAACCTCTCTTTAACATCTTTTGAACATACATAATCTTCTTTCCGAAATTTCTTAGAATAATTTAGGTTGTTAAGTGAAATAACGAGTTAAGTTGATGGATTGGTTTGTGGAATCTTTTGATATTAAAATGAGCCATGGATAATGGGTCTCTATAAATGATGTCAGATTAAGGCTCGTTTTACTTTAACGAAAGAATTTTACGCAGTTTGTGTCCTTCTGTTTGTCCGTCGTTTTTCTCGAAAACCGCTCAACGTAGGGTACTCATCCCTACACCTTTGGAAAGGTCTCTGTTCTGGGAGGATCCTAAGGATACTTATTGCTTCGTTCACACACGCGTACACGATTGTGCATGCGTAACTTTTAAACGGAGCCAGATAGAGAAAAAGTTCATAGAAGAAAAATGTTCTTTTTGTCCGGTTTTGTGGACGATGTGGAGGTGGTGTGGGGCATGTGAGAAACTCCAACTCTTCATTTTTTGGCGGGGTGGAAGGTGTGGGGTGGTGTGGGGCATGTGGGAAACTTCAACCCGTCATGTTTTGGCGGGTCCTGCCAGCTGAAATTTGAAGGTGCATGAACTACATACAAATATGCACTTGGCTTCCCGAGCATATCTACAGATCTACAGAAGCTAAGGCTAACAAAGACCCTAAGGTCCACTCTAAGGTTAGCCCGAGAGAAAGAAGAGAGTAGGGGGTTAAAAGAAGAGAGTAGGGAGTTAAGTAAGTAGCAAAACCTCTCATTCGTGGGTTAACATTCATTCAGAAAAAGAGAGAGAGAAAGACTCACCATCATCATCCGCCGGCCACTGCCGACAAGTCGGAAAAATAGTCGAAGAGAATAGGAAAGGGGTGAAAGATGAAAAGAAGTAAAATAAGAACGCTTACAAACCATGCAAACACAGTCTTAACTCAAAGAAACACTATCATACTATGCAAAATACAGACATGCAAGTAAGGAGAGGATGAGGGAAAAAAAGTATGAAGAGTATAACAAAAAGTGGGTTAGTTTACACTACGAGCTACATCTAAGTTCGTGTTAGTCTAATGTTTTTTGTTTTTTTAATAATATAAATTCAACGCTGGCATATCACACGCTGGCATGCCACAAGCTGGTATCAATTGTCAACAGACTCAAACCTCGACTATCACCCCCAGAGCTCCTGTTGCTAATTGTTTTATTATTTTAAACGGCGTTAATATTTTTAAAATGCCTATCTAAACGATTTTTATACATATTAACGCTAGTAGAGTTCACGACGGGCGCGGAAAGATTATTCCATTTATCAATTACTTTAAACGTAAAAAAGTTTTTAGCGACGTTAGTAATGAAACGTCTACCATGTAATTTAAATCCGTTATTACGAGTATTTTATTATTATTGAAAATGAAATTTGTCAAAATTTACGTTATCGATTTTATTAACGATTTTAAAAACTTCAATAAGCTCCCCCCTTAATCTCCTAGTCTCGAGTGAATGCAAGTCTAACTCTTTAATCCTATCTTCATAAGACTTGTTGCGTAATGAATAGTGACGGAATTAGTTTCGTGGCACGTCGCTGAACCCTTTACAACCTATCAATATCCTCACGCAAATACGGGCACCAAAACTGAACGGCATATTCTAAGCGAGGCCTCACTAGGGACTTGTAAAGGGGCAATATAATATTCTTCGATTTAAATTCGAAATTACGCGCTATGAAGCCTAACATTCTATTAACTTCTGCGCAAGACTCCAGGCGCTGGTTCCTAACTTTTAAATCCTTAGATACGCGTACGCCTAAATCTACTTCCTCGTCAACGCTCGCTAACTGTCTATCGTCCACGGTGTACGTGTAATTATTGTTACGAGAACCTATATGCAAAACTACATTTATCTACGTTAAATTGCATCTGTCACTTATCCGTCCACTCCATAATCCTCTTTACATCGTCTTAAAACCTATTTCTATCGTCTAAGTTAAGAACTTTACCGCCGATTTTAGTGTCGTCCGCGAATTTTGACACGTTACTAGTCAACCCTACATCTCTGTCGTTAATGTAGATTACGAATAGCAATGAGCCTAACACTGAACCCTGAGGGACACCACTACCTCATCCAGCCACCCCGATTCCTTACCATTAACAACGACCCTCTTTTCCTGGCACGAAGCATTCTTCTAACCAATTCTATGCGGAATTGTATCGAACACTTTTTTAACGTCTAAATAAATAACGTCAGCTGCTCTATGCCTATCGTACTCGCGCACTATACGTTTTATTGTTAAATCATGAAGCAACTTTTTCAGTGTCACGTGAAAAACTGTGGCAACAATATCTAGCCTATGTTCTAGTCTTTGATAAGCTTCAATGCTTTCAGCGATTTCAGTCCATCTTGGATTGCGAGTAAACGTAATAAATACATCCGGGGGATCCGGTTTCCCAAATTTTCGCGTGCTCGTAATTGCCACAGCGTCTTGATAATGCCGCTGCATTGCTGTCGGGCTGCCTTCATAGAGATACTAATTTGACCGCGGATGTTTTATATTTATATTCCTAATATTGTTTTTACGCATGGACAGCTTATATACCTTTTTCTAGAGTGACAAGTTGGGATTCTGTTAAAGTCTTTGAAATCTTATATTTAAAGAAGTAATGCTGCAATAAAGAAAGTAATTTGGTTGCAAAATGTAAATGTTTTACGGTTCTCAAAAAATAGAATACTGTCTCAACTGCGCTCATCACCATCATAATACCTTTAAGTTATAAACCTTTAAGAGGAATATCGAGTAGCTGTGACATCATTATGATAAAAAGACGCCTCCGTGTGTCAGTTTTGAAAAAAAAACATAAAATATTGCAGAGAAAACCTTATTAAATAGTGAAAAGTTAATGCATAGCGACATAGGTTGTAGGTCAGGAGTTACAAAAAAATGAAATAAATTCATATGTTTATTGAGTACTGGGGTTACTTGCATTTATAAATAGAACTGTCGATAGTCACATTTATCAAGAAATCTTAGAATACTTCATAATGGAGTCTGCTGAACAGCTCTATGGAGACGAACCATTTACTGTATTTTTCAACATGATTGACTCCAGCTCATGCGGCTCGTTCTACATCTGCGTTGTTTGATGCTCATGAAATTGAAGTACTGCCATGGCCAGCTATTCTCCCAATTTTAATCCGATGGAAAATCTTTGAAATATTGTTAAGCAGAAGGTCCAGAAGCGTAAACCAGGAACACTGTGAAATGAAGCTGTGTTTGAGGACAACCTGGCAATCGATAACTAGAGAAGACTGTGAGAGGCATGTCGACTCGATGCCACGTCGATTGGGGGCCGTAATTAATCAGGGCTAAGGGTGGACCAACTAAATACTCTCTCTCTCTCTCTCTCTCTCTTTTGCTTTCATTAGTAACAATGTAGAATTTATATCATGTTGTAACCTTGTATTGGTTCCGTGCGACGATCACTCATCAACAGAGGTCAAGCTCGTGGCCCTACCTCTGGAAGGAGGTAGGACCTACCTTAGTGAAGGAGAGAATTGTTTTAATTTTTTCTTGAGCTTTCCATCTCACGTAACCAGGCACACCCGGCTCATCTGGGATTGACCTGAGCCAAGTGTCTAGTCATCTTTTGGTAACTGGTTACATGGTCATGATCCTCTGACAACACAACTATTCTCCTTCGGTGTGAGGATGTTCCTTATCCAGGCTTTAATATGGAAATAGTGTATACTCTGCCTTTCCTATTTTCTAATGTTGTTTGGCTGTTTAAAAGGCTCAGTTTGAGGTAAGGTACTAGTTTTTCTATTGTTTTCCACGCATATATTATGGTGTACCTCTCTCTCCTTCTTTTTTATCTTATTTCCACTGAATATATCATAGATCTAATTTACGCAATTTATTCTATTAATTTATCATAGTTCTTTACAGCCATTGATTTTGGCTCTGAAATTTCTCTGAATTTCTTCTAAATGACTTGAGTTCTTTTATCTATCTATCTATATATATATATATATATATATATATATATATATATATATATATATATATGGGCTGAATTTCACAATTAAACACGTGAAATGAATGAATGCTGCAAATCCACAAGGAAAAGAAAAACGATTCCAAGGCCTCGTGACGAGGTGTAGCTCTGAATACACGAAAGGCCTTGGAATTGTTTTTCTTTTTCCTTGTGGGTTTGCAGCGTATATATATATATATATATATATAGGCCCGGATTTAGCTCTAGGCGATCGCCTAGGGCCTCGCGCCAAAGGGGGCCTCGCTCAAGCCGTTTTGCGCGTTCTGTTCAAGTGATATTAATGATTTAGAACTCTATTAAGAACTTAAAGTACTTTGCAGGTTTGTACCTGAGAAAACAGATCTCGGAAATGCCCTTGTTATATAGTGCAAAAACAACTAAGTGAGATTTATCCTAATGTTTATGTTGCACTTCGAATAGTATTAACCATCCCAGTTACTGTTGCTTCGGCTGAAAGAAGTTTCTCGCGTCTCAAACTTATTAAAACATATTTGCGTTCCACCATGTCTCAAGCGAGATTGCAATCATTAGCTATGTTATCAATAGAAAACGATATAACAAATTCATTAGATTATTCTCAATTAATTGAAGAGTTTAGCTCGAAGAAAAGTAGAAAAGCATTGCTGTAATATTCAAGGAGCATCTGAACCAAATATTAAAGCATTAATATTTAGCCTGATAAGTCGATCGCTCACTATTATAAAAAATGAAATGTCAACATCTCTTATACATCACATACGAAAAAACGTTTGTATACTATGGAAAGTCATTACTTATAATATTATATAAATCTTAGAAATCATTGTCTTATATTTTCGATACAAATCTTGATTCATATTATAATTTATACTTATTTGTATGGTTTATTTATATTTCTTATACAATTTCCATGCGTGATTATTTTGGTTTGGTTTAATTTTTAAGTGCTGGCATAGTTCTGTCTATGCGGGATTCTAATATTGCTGGTATAGTACCGATAATTAAGTCCATATTTTCATATATATAGGCCTAGGGCCTCGCAATTTCTAGATCTGCCTAGGGCCTCGCAACTTCTAGATCCGGCCCTGTATATATATATATATATATATATATATATATATATAATATATATATATATATATATATATAATATATGACTGACTGACTTATGTCCCATCTGGAGGTCTCCAGGTTGGGTCCCGTCTGATGCGTCGATACTTTTCCCTCTCACTCCTGTCTCTGGCCAGATCCACTCGCTCTCGCCAGCTTAACTCGCTGCTCTCTCTCCACCGTCTTCAACGATGTTGTTCTAGGTCGTCCTCTTGGTCGTGTTCCGTGAGTTCAATAAGTATCCGCACTTTTAATTTTAGTGATAGGATAATATATATAATATATACTCGTAATAACGAGCCAAACTGAGATCTATAGGCTTATTTAGGCTAGCAACAGTATAGGCTTATTTAGGCTAGCAACAGTATAGGCTTATTTAGGCTAGCAACAGTATAGGCTTATTTAGGCTACTCGTAGCTGTCACATATCGTACGAGTAGTGAGCATGGCTGCGCCGCTTTCAATTTGTACTCAGGAAGAACAGAGATCCGTGGTTCGTTTTTTGTGGGCAGAAGGTGTGAAAGGAGCTGAAATTCACGCGCGTTTATGTGCTCAGTATGGGAATAATGCTTTACCACAGCGAAGTGTGTACGAGTGGATTCAAATGTTCAAGGAAAGTCGGACATGTGTGACAGATGCTCAGCGCTCAGGACGACCGTCAACATCAACCAGTGGTGACAAGCAGGAAGAAGCCACAGCCATGATTTTCGATGATAGAAGATTAACAATAAAAGAAATTGCATCTTCATTAGACATCAGTCAAGGGCCAGCCTATTCGATAGTTCATGACATTTTTGTCTTTCACAAGGTTTGTGCAAGATGGGTGCCCAAACAGTTGACAGAAGAGCACGAGCGTAATCGTATGGACGTCTGCTCTCGTCTTTTGGCGCGGTATCATAATGAACGTGAAAACTTTTTGGAGCGCATTATCACTGGAGATGAAACCTGGATCTATCACTATGAACCAGAGAGCAAACGACAGAGCATGCAATGGAAGCATCCAATATCTCCCGTTGCAAGGAAGTTCAAAGCGCAGCCGTCAGCAGGTAAAGTTATGCGAACTGTTTTGGGATACACGAGGCCCTATCCTTGAACATTATTTAGAGCGTGGAACTACAGTAACAAGTGCATCATATTCTGACATGCTTCGGAATGAGTTAAAGCGAGCAATTCGCACAAAACGGAGAGGGAGGTTGTCGGAAGGTGTTATTCTGTTACGCGACAATGCGCGCCCTCATACCGCTGCACAGACTAGAAAATGCTTCAAGAACTTAAATTTGAAGTTCTCGACCATCCAGCCTACAGTCCAGACCTTGCACCTTCGGATTTTTACCCGTTTGGACCACTAAAAGACGTTTTGAGAGGTCAGCGATTCCAAGGCTATGATGACCTGAAGGAGGCGGTGCATGACTGGCTACGCACACAGCCAAAAACATTCTTTTTTGATGGCATTAGGAAGCTTGTAGATCGCTGGACTAAGTGTATTGAGAAACAGGGAGACTATGATGAGAAGTGATGTGTTTATAATCTATCAGATGTGAAAATAAAAAGTGAGGATACTTATTGAATACCCTCGTATATATATATATATATATATATATATATATATATATTATATATATATACAGTGTTGGGCAGTAAAGCGTTAATCCGATAACAGTTAATTAACGAAGTTAACTTTTTTAACGGACTATTAACGGAAGTTAATTTCCATTTATCGTTATCGGACCAGTTAACTTCCGATAACTCGATATTTAGTCTGTTAAAGTCCGTTAACACGTTAACTGCGAGGAGTCATTAGTAGTATAGCCGCAAAAGGGGAGAGTGCAGGAATGTTGCAGGTTATTATGTAATGTTGCAAAGGGGGGTGGGGGTTGTTGCAAAGGGGGGTGGGGGAAAGGGGGTGGGGGAAAAACTTGGAGGCGGCGTTATCCCCCAAGAGAAAGGAGGAGGAGAGAAAGGAGGAGAGGTGTTCACCTGGCAGGAGCCAAGTGCACATTAAGACTTCCAGCCGGGCTGGCGTTGTTTTATAGGCTCCTAATCAGCCAGTTGGCGTAAATGGCTTGAGTTGCCAGATACCGCGATACCATTGTATACATTATTATAGACTCCTAATCAGCCAGTTGGCTGGTTGTCAGATACCTCTTTAGCAGTATTATTGCATACATTATTATTATATACGCCTAATCAGCCAGTTGGCTGAGTTGCCAGATAGCGCCATGTATTCCATTGTATACACTATTATAGACTCCTAATCAGCCAGTTGGCTGGTTGTCAGATACCTCTTTTTAGCAGTATTATTGCATACATTATTATTATAGACGCCTAATCAGCCAGTTGGCTGAGTTGCCAGATAGCTCCATGTATTCCGAAGACAGAGTTGCCAGATACCATTGTATACACTATTATAGACTCCTAATCAGCCAGTTGGCTTAGAAGGCTTAAATATTGCCAGATACCTGTTGTATACAGAATACCGGTAGTAGAAGGCATAACAATAAACAACATTGCATCATTCTTTTTATTATAAATATATAGAAAATAAATATACATTTGAGGAATATGCGTATAACAGAAATATATACACACAATTATGGATATATATATATATATAAAATAAAATATACATTTCATATACATTTCAATATGTACATAACGAAATATATTCACATAATTATATATAAAATAAATATACATTTCAAATAAAAAACATTTCAATATGTACATAACAGTACAGGAGAAAATACATTTCATATACATTTCAATATGTACATAACAGTACAGGAGAAATATATACACACACACACAATATGGTGATATATAAAATAAAATATACATTTCATATACACTTCAATATGTACATAACAGTACAGGAGAAATATCAAGCAAAATTATATATATATATAATAAACACAAATCAATAGAAATATGCGTATAATCAAAAAATATATATATATACAATTCACTTTTTTTCAAAATACTAAAATCGGTCTTAATCGAGTTTACAATTACATCATTATTGCTCTGCATTACGCAGTCTATGCGGCTTAATAATATTTCACCGCTTAAAGTATAGGGAAACCTGTATTCGATATGAATGGCTTTCATATCGTTCAGTACTATTTTTGTCCCCACTTTACAACCGGTTGGCAAGTCATCTTTAAATACGTCTAGAATACAATCAAAAGCACGCACAAAGAGTTCATCGTTAGCTACATTATTAAACACAAGTTTATAAGAATGCTTTTCCAATCGAGGGTTTATTTCTACCGACTCGAGCTTTTCAATCGTGAACTCTTCACTCAACATAACGGCAATTGAAATAATCTTCTAAATCGTTACGGCAACTGCGCGTTATATAAAGAAATAGTTCTTCAGGGTGAACGGTGTAGGTGAGCTCAGCCTTGTACCGATCAATTGCTTTGTACCAAAGTTCATGGTATTTCAAAGAGTCTAAACTTTTTAAATAAACATCCAGCACTAGACCATTCTCACCAGTCCTACACTCGGTAAACCCATCGAGCAGAGCAGTGTATGCGTATTCAAGAACTGTATCAAAATAAAGCATATCCGTAACACGCGCGTCTAATATAGGTTTCAGTTTACGGAATCCGACGATTTCAAACATTCTGTCGAGGATGAAACGGTTTCGCGTAGGAATAAGAGCGTTATTATCAGAAGCATTCTTCCACATCAGCCTTATATCAATGCACGGCCGATCGTTATTTATACACAACGTACATACAACGGCGTATGAGGGCGCGTCACTAATCTGCTCTCTTCTTGTACCTACGTTAGCAGGTATTTTATAACGATCTTCACACCACTTATCAACTATCACAAAGATTCTATTCATCTCCTCGATACTTAAATAAACCCGTTTGTTTGTCGGTCTACATTCCGTTTCCAGTACATAGCTAATGGTACCGGAATTACGCCTGAACACGCGCAACGATTTCGTCACGGACACATCGTACGAGGCGTTGAGAATGCTGCTCAAAGGAAGTTCCATCGTATTCGAGGAGCGCACGTCTACTCGGTTCAAGCTCTGAGATAACTATGAGCCGTGTGAGGCACAGGCAGGAACGGTTCGACGGGCGGCTGACTCGATGATACGTGAATGGGCATGTTCGTACGACTCGAATTGTTGCACATATTTGTTTTTCCGTTTCGTCACTACCAGCCTACGCACTTTGGATAAGAACTAGGCGCTAATCATCTCCACACTCCGGCGCACTATTTGAGAGGAACATATGCTCATATTTTTCCTTTCTACCCATCAAACGATACTCGTCTCTAAAATCTGTTAAAAACTCACGCATGGCACTAGCCACAACCTCACTATGAACCTCATCATGATATACGTTAATATAGTGATAAAAACACCTAAGATTGTCCATGATCACGAGATTCACATTTTCAGACGTAGGGTATGAGTAATCGACATGGTGTAGCATGACGTAATACCGCTTGTCACACCACCCATCCACAAGGCTCATTATCCATACCTGCTGCTTCTCTTCTGCACGCGTTGTTTCTTTTACTTCACGGTGTATGTGAGACTTTATAAAGTTTAGCCCTGCAGCATACTTCAGCACATCGTCTGTGCAACGAAAGCCTTCAACAGTCTCACCAGAACATCCGTAGAGTATTTGTACATCTTGGAACTTCGCACAATCCAATGTGGCTTTAAAAGAGGCATAGGAGGGGGGAATAGGAAGTTTTTCGGTATCCACCACATCCTCACACTTTACTGAATACCATTTCATAAACGTTGTGCAAGCAATATTAAAGGTAGCCATTTCAATATACGTCTGATCTGAATACACGTCTGATCTCTCGGGCTTACTGCGGTCGACTGACCACGCAGGGACTCCCAGATAGTAGCATGACTCACGCAGTGGGCGGAGCTTAGAACTTTCACCTACACACACACACACACACACACACACACACACACACACACACACAAAGGAGAAAGTGAAACGCTATTTGATTTATTGAGATATTCATATATTTACAAATACGATTCGAGATATTCAAGTTATATATATATATATATTTACAAATAGATACGATTATATACAAGACGTGTGAGTTAGAAGCATCATTGGTATCCAAAGGGTACGGTATCATAGGTGCCAGGTAACTGGTAACGTTTCCTATAGGTGTTACGGCACACCATCGTACCCCTAAGTTCCTTCACGCCTCCCAGCTTCTGCGCCCGAAAATTGTGGGTGCCTACAATTAGTTGGTGAGGTTCCAAACATACTAGATCCTTCAACGACTCAAAGTTAACAACCTCCCGATTCGCATGGTTGAGCGTAATACCCTTTGCCTTCACGATATATTTCATTTCATCCCCTACCCTGACCCGTACCCCATAAGTCTTAGGTCCTGTTGAGATAAAAGAGTCGGCGTATGCGTCGTCCCCATACTCATCCTTGATCTCATCAGTGAGCTCGCCGAGGAACTCCCCAATAGCGGGCATGTAATCACCCTCCCTCTCTGTGAATATCACGCTATCTGTATCGGCATACAATACTCTCCGCCCAAGAGAATGCAATAGACCCCAAAGTTTTATACGGGCGTAGGCTGTTGTGAAGCTCGCCACAGGTATGTTTGTAACCCTTGAGGTATCTGTGGCAAATTCAGTGTTGTTGTACTTTATTACGTAAGTATTACCTACATTCACGATCTCCATGACCTCTTTATCGGGGGCATTGGCATAATCCCAGACATCGCTATAACTTTGTGCCAAATGAATGTTCCCTCTGCCGGTATTCTGCGCAAATTTTCCCCATAGACTGTTTAGACACAATTTTGCACTAAAGCGCTTGCCAGGATTCTTTACAATTTGGACACGATCAAGTTGTATACCTTCGCGGTCGCGGTAACGTTGAATATAGGCAGACTTTTCATCTTCGGTATCAACTCCTCGCGGATACCCTGATGCTTCAACCTTATCCTTCAAAAAGGCGTTTATATATGGTGTGAAAAGGTTGGGGAGCTTCTGAAACCTCCACACCTCGTGTATCTTCAGTATTCTATAACCATGGCGTACGGCTAGGGCCAGCTCAGGACTTGTATATACGCCTCTGATCTTACGCTGGTGGGGTATATGGTTACATTCGCCGTTATCCTCTTCCGCGCACTTCACGCACAGGGGAAACATGAGCTTGTCGTCGATAACGACAGGTAAGATCGGCATCCATAAATTGCGTGGGGGGAGTACGTCTACGAAAGAGAGCCCAAAGTAATGATCATTCAAATTTTTTGAAAATTCATTGATGGATGGTAGGCTAGGCCCCACCAGTTTCTCAGGAGCGCCCACGGGGTACGGATTGCTCTTCATCACGTATGGGTATAAAGAACAGAAATCGTAGTAATGGAGCTTCACGCCCTCCGTAGGTGGGAAGTATAGTCTGAAAGGATTTGTACGTCCTCCAAACAAGCTATCACCACATTTGAGAGGATCCAGCACCATTGAACGCTTGATCGTTTTTATTTCCTCACGGTATACATCGTCTGTCTCCATCCGTGCATCATATTCATGCTCCCACAAGACTTTGTGAGTGAACTGTGATCCTATAAGTTGATCGCGGGTGCGGGTCGATGCAAGACAGTCGGCAGGAGACCTACCGTGATATCTCCGGTGACTCCGCACTCAGGACGGGGGCATCCATGCCACCAGCAACCGTTAAAGGAGTACACAGTCTTCACACCAGTGACACGGTTTTCACTTAACCCATCAACCCAAAAAACACGTCCATTAATCTTAATGGGTACTTCACCCGTGTTGCGGGCGTGCTTTATGTATACACCTGTTTGTTGCTGCAGGTGTATGAGCCAGTAAATAGCCTTGTGTCCGTAACTGCGGGGGTTGTTTCGGTGAATAATGGCTAAGGTGTCTTTAGGCATGAAGTTATTCTTGAACACCGTAAAACATAATGATGCGATGGTGGTTGCGACTTGCAGTGGATCGCATTTGAAACGGGCTATGTACATACTTCTAAAGGCCTGGAAACATACTCTAAGCACGCGCACATCATTCACGCAATAACGCTCACATTCATCAGCTATATTATAAGGGTTACTTTCATTAAAACTGTCGTAGTATCGATCAAAGTCTTCACGTTCATCCATGCAGTCAAAATAATGTTTGGGGGTGGTGGGCCTACGTAGTTTAAAGTCTCGCTGGTGAGGAAAGTGTATGGGAAGTATCCTTTGGAAACTTCAGCTGCTACTCCCATCACCTTGGGTAGCTTTGCTAATTTACAAGGTGTGAATAATAAAGTATCTTTAAATTGTACATTGCCTCTTATCTGCATCTGTATTAATTTGTTGCCTCTTTTCAATGGATCACCTGTAAATATCTCAGAGGATTCGTGTTCAAGCAACTCCTTATAAAGGAACTGCGTGTCAAACTTTGCCCCGTTATGGGCGAGAATATACACAGTCATTTTTTTGAACTTGTCGGCTAACTTGACAATATAGGACACAAATAGTTTCACAGGACTATCGCTGACATTCGTTTTAAAAACGTTTGTCCGTTTACCGCATTTGGGGCACTCGTCACATTCGATACCCATACACTCATCACAGATGGTCTGGCTCACAAGTAAATGTGGAATTACCTCTTTGGTTTCAGCGTTCGTATATGTTTCTATATCGTAGTACACAGTTATACAAGGGTTATTTTTAGGCTTAGCATCTTTCATATAACACACATGCTTTACTCCATCCGCCTTATATTCCTCCTGGCATGTAGGACAGTGAATTACGTCGCACTTGTGCTTAAATTTTCCCCAATTATCCATTGTGTGAAACATACCACATTCACAGATTCTCATTTTCCTGCACGTACCAATTGATTTATGGAGATCAAAGCAGCTATTATTGAAAAATGTGCGTCTACACACATCACAGTCTCTCTTCTCAACTACACGGCTTTCACATTTGGTGCTTTTACACTGCTCACATACCATGTGACATTCTTTACAATGTCTCACTATATCATCCGCAAACTCGAGGCACCCCTTACACAAATCATGATGTCTCCCATATTTTCGACTTTTGTCATAACTCGCGTAAAGCCCCCTTATATTACGGATGGGGAGATACGTTGTCCTGACAATCCTAAAATAAGTAGGGGCCTTGTACGATCTCTCACACAGCTTTTAAAAACATACACAGTCCGGCGGCGATCATCCAAACCAAATATAACTATGCGCACATTCATTTCCTGTTCTACCTTTCTCAGCTCTTCAGGACCCATATTACAGTCAAATTCAAGTTCACAGTCTACAGCTAGTTTACGGGCACGCTCAACGATCGTAGGCAGCCAAATTTTTTGAGTCCGTGTATTTTGTACAGTAAACATACGTGCTAAGAGTACTGCTATAAAGCCGCAACCACGATCGACGTTTATATGCCTTCGGTAAATAGTTGGAGAATTGAAGTTAAGAGTGTACGGTATGGCACTATGACCCGCAACACGGAATACACGGTCAATATTTACCGTGAAGTTGTCCATATTGAAGGCTATACTACTTTGGACGGCTTGCATTATACGCCCTAATATATATTCTACATCTTCAGCAGCCAAACGTCTGAACGGTACTATCACCCAATAATCGTCTACATCACCGTCATCTGACCCGAACCCAAAGGACAGACTCGTCCTGACCTCACGCTCGTCGCGATTCTGAAGAGCAAACTCTATAATACGCTGTACTACCCTGCGTATCCCGCGCTCAATTCCATTGCTATACAGGGCTCTAGGGTCGACCCTGACTCTATACCGATTTCTAGTCAAGGCGGGGGTGGGGGCTGCGGCGCACTAACTCGAACGTAATAACATCCTCAACAGAACGGGGGGCGGAATTAGGGTATATTAGGTGCTGCTGATGGGGGCCCTGTTGCGTAGGAGGGTTGGGGATCTATTATTGTAGACTTAACAGAACGGGGGGCGGAATAAGGGGGTATATTAGGTGCTGCTGCTGGGGAGGTTGTTGCGTAAGAGGTTGAGGGTTGGGGGTCTGCTGCAACAGGTACGTATTTCGGCCGCTTTATACCTGATGTGGGGTTCTCATACCTCCGCTTTGGACGTGCAACCTGTATCGCTGGTGAGGGTTCAGGGGAGGAGATCACAACTACACTGTCATCGTCATCCGTAATGATAGGGTGCTCTACCTCATCGTCGGTTCTGTGGGAGAAGAAATATAAGGATCAGCACTCAAAATTTGTAATATTTTGTAAATGACCCACTTAGGAGTGTGACGTGTTAGAAATGGACTCTGTAGAAAAATTCAGATTCACGAGCCCATCCACATGTATTATATCTGGACCTACAGGATGTGGTAAAACTGTGTTTATGCTTAAAATCATTAAAGAAAAGGGCGAGATGTTCTCGAAATTTGTGCATAAAGTTATATGGTGCTATTCGACGTATCAATCAGTGTTCAACGAGTACCAAGATGATATTTTGTTCCACAAAGGTGTATATGACGTTAATTCGCTAAAGGGAACTGAACATACAATCATTGTAATTGACGATCTCATGTTGGAGATGGATAAAACGTTTGCCGAGACATTTACAGTATACTCCCACCATCTTAACATAAGCGTGTTCTTCATCAATCAGAATCTATTTTTCAAAAATAGATACATGCGCGATGTGTCGTTAAATACGCAATATCTAGTCTTATTCGCGCAACGTAGAGATGTATCACAAATTGGGGTATTAGCCAATCAAATGTTCCCGAATCAGCGTAAGGAGTTTTTGGAAGTTTATAAAGAAGCTACAAGCACGCGTTACGGATATTTGCTTTGCGACCTTCATCCGCGAAACACGTTTAGAGTGCTTCTGCGAACGAATATATTTCCAAACGAGCCTGAAACGGTGTATATTCCAGAATGACAAAGAGACTAAAGAAATACCATGAATTAATAAAAATCTATCATCGACTGCCCCGGGCAATGCAGCAGATGTTTATTAAAAATATCGACGCCGACTTTTTAAAATGCATCTGTGAAATCTGTCTTAACGTTATAAATTGCAATGTATCAATGAAAACCCATCAGAAGGCTCGCCTACGCCGCTACAAGAACATAATACGTACACTCGCTCGTAAAAGTCAAACTGTAGCGAAGAAAAAACGAGTTATTGTGCAAACAGGAGGGTCATTTCTCCCCATCTTATTTTCAGTTTTGGGCCCTTTACTGACTAGATTAATATAATGAAGAAAGTGGTAGTGATTCCCCACGAGGTGTACGCTTCACTGCAAAGAGACACGGATCTAGATCCCCGTAAAAGCAGACTTAAAAGAATGGAAAGCGAATTGTTAGCCCTATTAAACAGTGAAAAAACACCTGATGAGAAAAGAATCTTATACCAAGAAGCTCTGCAGAAATTTCTTCACGAGTACGAAAATTATAAGAGCCCTACGGAGATTCCTGTGGTTATTAGGCACAGCACGGGGGACGATGGCGACATAGGACCTGTACCCGACGATACAGCTGATCAACCAAAAAGATTAGCCACACAACATATCGAACATGTATTAAAAAATACCCTCCCACTTACATTGAGGAGTAAAGGCTTAAGTCTTTATAATCTATTGAATGAGGATCCCGCCATACAATGGACCGATACAGGGGAGATCATTGTGGAAGGATCAAAGGTACAGGGATCGAATATCGTAGACATTGTCCATGATCTGGTGAGAAAGTGGGATAGGCCATCACCATCAGGATGGAAGCATATTAAAGCAAGACTACAACAAATAAATGTCCCTAAAACGTTGATAGGAAATCTGAACAGGTTAAAAGACTTGGAACACGCAACGTCTGTGCACAATTGAAGACGCCGTCACCCCCTGCGGTAACACCTTTCAAGAGGAGAAAGAAGAGGTTAAACCAACCCTACCCACCTGCCTCTAAAATACGCAAATGGCTAACGTATTAACTAAACGTTATTATGACATTTCCCCATCCTCTTACGGCGGCGTAGATAGACTGCACGTTTACGGAGTAGGAAAAAAAGATGTTGAAAGATTTTTGAGGGAGCAGGACGCTTATACGCTTCATAAGCCTGTGAGAAAAAGGTTTAAAACAGCCAAGACAACGGCTTCCTCGATTGATTCTATTTGGCAAGCAGATTTAACAGACATGCAAAGATATTCTGTGTATAACGATGGTTACCGCTACATTCTATTCATAATAGACGTATTCTCTAGATATCTGTGGCTAGTTCCTCTGAAAAATAAATCACCTGAAACAGTTGCTAAAGCCACCAAAACGCTAATGTTAAAAGAAAACAGGGTTCCTGGCTATTTTTGTACGGATATGGGGAAGGAGTTTATAGGCCGTGCTTTTCAGAATATGTTGACAGAGTTTAATATCAGCTATTACACAACCAATTCTATACATAAGGCTTCTTTAGCTGAAAGAGTTCAGCGCACCATAAAGGAACGCATGCACCGTTATTTTACACATAAAAACACATACAGATTTCTAGACATTCTGGAACCATTGGCATCATCCTACAACCGCTCACACCATCGCACGATTGGGGCAACACCTAACGAAGTTTTAGAAAGAGGTACGCTCCCGAGAAGAGATGGACCACCACCACCACCACCACCACCACACTCTGTGCGCTTCAAAATCAATGATTATGTAAGGCTGTCGCGTTCGGGGAATAAATTCGCAAAGGGTTTTGAGCAAGGATGGACACGCGAGATTTTTAAAGTTAGGGCTGTGAGACCTAAAGGTGTGATAATGATGTATTACATTGAAGATTTGAATGGGGAAGAAATCTCAGGAGGCTTTTACCGCGAGGAATTGCAGAAAGTTGCGTTTAATTTAGAAAAAAATGTGTTTAAAATTGAGAAAATTTTAGGAAGCAAAGGTTCAGGAAGGAGAAAAATGTACCTGGTGAAATGGCTAGGGTACCCAGAAAGCTTCAACACCTATATAAAAGCTGATGCAATAATGAAGCTTAAATAGTATGCAACATGGCTCCTAACCATTTCTACGTCACACTCCCTTCCTCCTCTCCTGTCTGTACACCCTAACAACACGCTAGCCAACTTTGTAACAGAACTCCATGGGCACATTGAATTGGGTCGTGATTCGTATGAGGTGGGGATATGCGAAATTCAGCTGGACACCGTCTTTTTAAATATTGAACATGAAGAAACCGTTTTTACGATTCTTAGAGACATTGACGAGTGTGAAAAAGCTGGGGTAGCTATGGATGAAACTATGCGCATCGCTTGGACTAAGATTGCACGGTATTACAGTACAGAAGTAAGACTAGGGCCGGGTCAATATGGTTCGGCCGAGGATGTTGTGAGAGGCTTAAACGTAAGTTTAAGAAACTCAAACCTTACGAATGATTTAGTATATGAAATCGTAAACAACCCTGCACATACACTAATCCTAAAATCAAAGACTAACAGATGTCTTAAAGAACATAGAAAGTTCAAAATTCTAACCAACGGCCGATATAGCGCAGCCTTCCAAAGAGACACATTTCACGAGACACAGTATAACTTGTCCAGATTAATGTATCAATTGAAGATGGAGAAATTGGCTGAAAGGTCCCCAGACATGTGCTATATTTACAGTAATATAGTGGAGCACCAGTTTGTTGGGGATACCCAGGCACGCCTGCTGCGCATTGCTCACATCCCCAACCATAGAGGAAGGAGTTTGAGTATTACATATGACAGACCCCATTATGTGAATGTCGCAACTAATTTAATAACCAATATCACAATATATAAAGAACGATTGAGGGCGAAAACTTCCCATTCGGTAACGGGAGCTTAACAGTGAAGCTACACTTTCGACGCACTGAGTTATAATGGATAGAAAGCCTTTCACCGTCTATCGAGGGATGCGATACCAGCGCGGTAGTGGACTTGGATCCATTTTTTCATCCATACTACGTACGGCTGTTCCTTTGCTGAAGAGGGGTGCCAGATACCTTGGAAGGAAAGCGCTACAATCAGGCCTTAACACTGCAGAAGACATATTGGCCGGGGCTAAACCTAAAGAAGCCCTAAAAAAACATTTAAAGCGTACACGGAACGAAATCATCAAAGATGCAAAGAGAAAAATGCGTGGTGGCGGGAAGAAGAGGGCTCCCCGGAAGAAGGGGTCACGTGGTATTAAACGTAAAAGGCTATCAAAAAAGAAATGCTGTAAGCGAATGAAACCTATGGTTGACCACTTTTTTGACTGATATAAGCTAAGGATATTGATCTCATGAATCATAGTTTGTTTACCACTTGTCGAGAGAGGAGTCACTATTTCGCCATGGCACGCTTCATCCACCCATGTAGTTCACAATGCTGTAAGTCGGAGCTGTCCTTTTTTGAGCTCCCGCCAACCCAAGTTTCTATTGAGCACAGTGACTTTATTACAATTAACCCTTTAAACACAATTAGTTCCCCGAGTGCACCTATAGAATTCGTGATACCCAGCTCAGGTCCTTACTTTTTTGATCCAAGCTGTGTGCACATGTACGCTAAGCTACGTATAGCCCATTCTGATGGAACGGCCTGCGATGACAAATATGCTGTATACCCTGAAACAAACTTTCTGCACGCCATATTCAACCAGTGTGACGTATATTTAAATCAGACCAACATATCGGCAGGCACGGGGTACTATCATCTACGAGCCTTTGGAAAATGTCCTCAACTTTTCCAAAGAAGCGAAGGCTACCTTTTTAAGTGCGGAGGGATATTATCAAACTAAAGATGAAAATAGTATAAAGGACAAATTTAAAAATTCTAAAAAGAAAATATACGAGTGTTTTGGACGGTTGCACACAGATTTCACTTTCCAGGAGAAGTTGCTTGTGAACGGGGTGGATATGAAAATAAAGCTCACCCGCACGAGTCCTGAGATCTGCTTAAATCTGGATGCGAATCAAGAAGAGGGTGCAAAGTCCGTTGTGGTTCACATTATGGACACATACCTCCGCGTACGGCGAGTGAAATTAAGTTCACCAAAACAACTAGAAATTGAGAAAAATTTACTAAACGCTACAGTGAAATATCCTATTAACAGAGTGCAGATCAAACTATATACGGTTCCTGCAGGGTTGGCATCGAAGCAGATAGAAAACATTGCCCTGGGAAATCTTCCTAAAAGGATATTAATCGGCATGCAGGACCACGCTTCGGTGAATGGAAAATATAAAAAGAGTGCCTTTAAATTCGAGAATTTCGGACTTAAAAATATAACTCTATACGTTAATGGCACTGCTTTGGGTGGAACAATGGGTACGGACTATTCATCAGATGCTGTGTTACCTCTTTGTGCAGAGCCTATAGTAATCTGACCCATATTGCAGGTGATTGTGATGAGCTTGGTAATGGGGTAACGCAGGAAGAATTCATTGATCAATTTAACCTTTATCCGTTTGACATTACACCTGACTTATCTGCTAGCGTAAATACCCATTTAACACCACAGCAGAGCGGTAACATCTCAGTGCGACTGGAATTCGCCAAGCCTATAGACGCTCCTATTAGTGTACTAGTATATCTCGAATCGCAAGCCCTAATAGAAGTAGATAGATTTAGAAGCGTTATCACTGACTTTTAAAATGGATGCTAATACACTTCAGAAAGTAATGGAGCGAGTCACACGTTCCAAATTTATCGGCGTGTTTGCGAAGAATGAAACATTGAGTTTGCCAAGTACGCGAGAATGCGGTAGTCTTATTGTGAACACAGACATCATCGGTAATGAAGGGATTCACTGGATCGCTGTCTATTTTAAAAATAGACAGCGCCTGTACTATTTTGATTCACTCGGTACTCAACCCTGGAGTGACCCTATTATTGTAAAATTTCTCGCTCAGTTACATATTCCCGAAGTTGTATGGAACCCATTTCGTATGCAGGGATATTTTACTAATGTTTGCGGAATGTACTGTGTCTCATTTCTCATGCATATGTCAAATGATAAAGAATTTATAAATTTTTTAAATTTATTTGACCCGTGTCACACTCACCGAAACGATGAAATGGTATGCAGACAGATAAAAAACCGTTTTCCAATTGTACGTACTCGTTGTATATTATAATGTTTTTGTTCGTATATTTGTATATTCGTTTATTGTACTGATTTCTTTCATTTAATAAATTTATGAAAATATATTGCGTCTTCTTATCCCAATAAGATCGAAAAACACTTACATTATTTGACATTGTTGACTGATTAGTATATCATCCGTATTCCCTTCAAAAGATTGTATAACTCGTGTCAAATCCTCATCGGACCTTAAAGGAAAACATATACAGAGTATACAGACAGACAGATCCCCATTATGTGAAGATATCTTTGGTTCGAGGAGTGAACGCCATAAAAATTTCGATTTTAGCATAATGGGGAAATAACATTGATTGACATTTTTGACTAGTATCTATTTGACGAAATACTACAACTCCGTATATATATAAAATCGAATTATGGACACTTACATTTCTATGGTAGTCCCTTGCGTCGGATTGTAAGGAGCGTCACAGCAAATATCTTCTACGGTTTGCGTCGAAAATAGTTCGCCACAATCAGCCGCATTGAAAAGACTAATTGTGGTTAATGCTGCAGTATCACGTTCTTCATACAAGTCTGGGGAGACGTACAGGTCCATGGTGGAGGATGTGTGACACTGCTGACTGATCAGTATATCATCCGTATTCCCTTCAAAAGATTGTATAACTCGTGTCAAATCCTCATCGGACCTTAAAGGAAAACATATACAGACAGACAGACAGATCCCCATTATGTGAAGATATCTCTGGTTCGATTACCAATTTCGATTTTAGCATGATGGGGAAATAACATTGATTGACATTTTTGACTTGTATCTATTTGACGAAATACTACAACTCTCCGTATATATATAAAATCGAATTATGGACACTTACATTTCTATGGTAGTCCCTTGCGTCGGATTGTAAGGAGCGTCACTGCAAATATCTTCTACGGTTTGCGTCGAAAATAGTTCGCCACAATCAGAAGCATTGAAAAGACTAATTGTGGTTAATGCTGCAGTATCACGTTCTTCATACAAGTCTGGGGAGACGTACAGGTCCATGGTTGATTATTCACTGATGCGAAAATAGCTACTGTTACTCCCAACTGAAAATATCCCCTTTTATATGCACATTCGCCAAGCTCGCCCAAAAGACCAGATGTCCGTCGTGATTGGCTGCCGATGTAGCTGGGTGGAGCTATGACGTGTACCAATCCGCTATAACGAGACCGGACGAGTAACATATATATAAAATCGAATTATAGGCACTTACATTTCTATGGTAGTCCCTTATATTATATTTTTTACTTACAAATTATTAGTATTGTTTGTTAACATAATTGTTAACTTATTTTATAATAAAGAAATTATATCCTAATTATATTTTAAAAAGAACATTCGGTTTCAACGTTAAGCTGTGGTCTAAGGCGGCGTGGCATGAATAAATACTAAAAATAAAATTAAATGTTAAAAATCTTTATTCATACGTTATTAAAAGTTAAAAATCTTTATTAATAAAACAGGATAGAAGCATATGAAAGTCAAGGTAAACTATAGTTGCAAATTATAGTTAGGTTATACGATGTTTTTCGGGCATACTACTGCCTCGGGTTAAATGATCCTGTTATTTTAAATCACGTATTTGAAAGAGTTAATCATTATTGCTACATAGAAAAAATCGTGCATTACGATGTTTTTCGGATATACTACTGCCTCGGGTCAATGGTCCTGTTATTTTAAATCACGTATTTGAAAGAGTTAATTATTATTGCTACATAGAAAAAATCGTGCATTACGATGTTTTTCGGATATACTACTGCCTCGGGTAAAATGGTCCTGTTATTTTAAATCACGTATTTGAAAGAGTTAATTATTATTGCTACATAGAAAAAATCGTGCATTACGATTTTTTCGGATATACTACTGCCTCGGGTAAAATGGTCCTGTTATTTTAAATCACGTATTTAACGGCACATCGCGCTCATTTCCATTGCTATATATGGCTCTAGGATCGGCCCTGACGAGATGTATTTCGTAGGTTAGGTTAGGTCTCTTACATATAAAAGTCCATGTGGTAGAGCAAGCAACGAACCCCATCGACGAGATGTATTTCTGAACCCATGTTAAACGAGGTCTAATTTACGTATATATATATATATATATATATTGGGGGGGAGATCTCTCACCCGTTCTTCGGCCCGACCCCGTTTCATTGTAGAAATAATAATAATAATGATAATAAGAATAGATGTGCAAGGTGTTTGCAGTTAAGATGTAGTTTGTGTGTAAAAAGTTATTTATTAATAAGTAGAATTTAATTGGCTTCAAATTATATTTTAAAATACGCGTAAATATTTGTAGAAGTAATAACAATGATAAAATTAATATCTGGAGTCAGTGGTGATTTCTGCTCGAATAGCTTGTAGAAGGATAATCCCTCGACCCGAAAAAGGTCCCTAGAGACCTTTTTCGTTCGAATCGTGTCCCTAGAGACACGATTCGACCCCGCTATAGTGGCTTGGGCAAATCCAAATGAATAATTTCTTTATTTTACGTCATTTTTCATTTTTTTCGTCGCAGGAATGAGGCTATATGTTTCATAAGTTTTCATCTCGTTTGGTGGAATTGTATCGTAAATTATTTAAATGAAGTTTCAATTAATTGGTTTTACTGTTATTCAGGAAAATTTATATTGGGAGCAAACGTTACAATAATAACAAGCTTATGTCGATATAGTTACCCATTGAATTGGAACTCTTTATTCACGTTTGCTATTATTTATTTATTGATTGGTGCATAATTAGTTGGGTAACCCTTATAAAATTCGTTTTCTGTCTAACGATTTATTTATTGGGTAACTTTACTAATTCTATTAACGCGTAATGAAAGGCGCTTGTGTTATTTTATACGGTTGAATCTTGTATAACCATATAAATATATATTGTGGTATTATATGATTCATTAGTTTATTATATATACAAGTACATTTGGAATAACAGCCGTCATATATGTGTTACACGATTAATGGGACACATGGCGCTATCTGGAATACCTTGCGCTATCTGGCAACTCAGCCAGAATAGAGGATTATAAAAGATCGCGAAGCTGGTGAAGATCCATTCCCCCCTCGGCTCCGGCCGAGTAAGGAGCTCTGCTCCTATTTCTGGCCCTTTGGTAAACCCCTTAGTGGCCTCTTAGGTTAGGGAAACGAAAATAAATTGGGGAGAACTCCACTCTGTCCTTCAGGTGTCTCTCTCCCTCCTTCAGCTCTCTCTCTCTCTTCTCTCCTGCATGTATCTTCCTCCTTCAGGGCGTCTCTCTCTCTCTCCTGCATGTTTGCCTCCAGCATGTGTACTGCATGTGTACTCCTGCATGTGTGCGTGTACCTCCAGCATGTGTACCTACTGCATGTGTACTCCTGCATGTATACGTATGTGTGTACCTCCAGCATGTGTACTCCTGCATGTGTACCTATCCTCTCTCCTTCAGGCGTCTCTCCCTCCTACAGGCGTCTCTCTCTTCTTCAGCTCTCTCTCCTTCAGCTGTCTCTCTCTCTCTCCTTCAGGCGTCTCTCTCACCTTGGCTCAGCCAACTGGCTGATTCTGGCTGATTCTGGCTGATTAGGAGCCTATAAAACAACGCCAACTCGGCTGGAAGTCTTAGTGTGCACTTGGCTCCTGCCAGGTGAACACCTCTCCTCCTTTCTCTCCTCCTCCTCCTTTCTCTTGGGGGATAACGCCGCCTCCAAGTTCCCCCCCACCCCTTTCCCCCACCCCCCTTTGCAACAACCCCCTCCCCCCTTTGCAACAACCCCCACCCCCTTTGCAACATTACATAATAACCTGCAACATTCCTGCACTCTCCCCTTTTGCGGCTATACTACTGTCATTCACGGAAGATCACCGCTCCGCGAATGAATTCAAACCGCCATAACTTCAGTCTGCTTCCAGATCTCGCAAGGGGAGGTTGTGCGCTTTTTATTGAAGGTAAGAAGGTTCTTTTAACGTTTGTAAAAGTCCTATAATATTATATATATATATTAATACGTATGGAGATACGTATGGTAAAATGTACGGTTGAGAAAAATTAATTTATAGTAATGACTAATGAATAAGTATTTTTACACTGCGTTAGTAAATCTCTAAAAAAGTATATATAGTATGTAAAATTTGAATAATAGTTTTTATTCACTGATTGTAATATTGTCGTCGAATTAAATAACAATTGCGTATATTACATAGACAAAATATTTTATAGACAAAATAATTCATGGACAAAGTATTTTATTTTATAGACTAAATAATTCATAGATAAAATATTTTATAGATAAAATAATTACATAGAGAAAAATTACTTCTATTGAAAATTCACAGAAAAAGGTTAAATAAAATAACATTTTATATAACGTAATATTATATATTATAATATTATTATAATTAATATTATTTTGAATTAATTTTGCTATTTTGTTTGAATTAATATTTTATTAGTTTAGTTACATATTTTATACGATGATATTTTACTTTTTTTAGGTTCTTCTGTATTATCGTCAACTAGACAGCGTTCAGTTCTTCTTACCAAGCATTCTCTACAACTTTTAAACTTCAACCATGGAGCACCAAGAAGAAGTTCTCGACATTGAGATCGCCTCTGTCTCAGGCACTTCTGAGTCTCAGTCTGACCAGAAGCCTTTCCAAAACCCGTGGCCCCACCTGGAGCGCTACTTCAAGCTTAGCCGTCAGGACAAGCACAACAACAAAAATACTCTATTTTGAGTGCCAAAAATGCCTCCCGACCAAGAAAATTGTTAAAGGCCATGTCAGCCGCAGTTGAACGGCTCTTCTCTCTCGGCAAGGACATCCTGAGGCCCAAGGGGTCAAGACTGGCAGTTGGGCCTAACTTTGAGAAGTTGTCTTTCTGAAGGGCAACCAGCACAATGTGTCATAGTCTTTAATAAATGTGCCTAAAATTAATTTACCTTTCAGTTCCCGCCATAATAATTCTCTGGTAAATTAAAATTTAGTTAATGGTTAGTGGTTACAAGGGTTTCAAAACATGTAATCAGTACATTTTTATTAAAAATAAAAAAAAAGTTATTAAGCAAAAAAGTTGCAAAACTTGATAAAAATACCTATTTATTGTTGGATTTTGCATAAATAAACATTTCTATGGGTTTTAAAGCTTTTTTCCTTGATTTTTTTAAATGTAGAAAGATATAGTTATCGTTAACGGATTATCGTTAACTTCCGTTAACTTTGTAGTAAAATTATCGGATTATCGTTATCGGAGTTAAAAATTGGGGTAACGGATTATCGTTATCGAAGTTAACTTTTGGTTAACGGTGCCCACCACTGTATATATATATATATATGGTGACGTTAAGACTTGGTAATATTCCAGTTTTGTATAATCTACTGTATGTCAGAGTTACAGAGTTACGGGCTAACAAAGACCCTAAGATCCACTCTAGGTTAGCCCAAGAAGGAAGTGAGATAAAAAATAAAAATGCAAATGAAAATAAAGAATACCGAAAACTTATACCAGCCTTACACTGAAACCGTGTAAGGCTTTTACGCAGGGATATTCGTAGTAGTAAAGTATAAAACAGACAAGACTCTCTCCCTCCTCCGCCAGCCACTGCTGACAGAAAATAATGGTGAAAGAAGATTTATGATAAAGTATGAAAAAGCATAATGAAAAGAATAGCTTCAGAGTTCATTCACACCATGCGTACACTTATCACGTGTGCCCAATTACGCATTAGAGGATTGTAAAAAATAAGAGATAGTATGAAACATTAAATTACTTAATCTGACCTACATCATACATTTTTATTATTTAATCATTTATTATTTATTTATTATATACAAGAAGTCATCATTTCTTCGAAAATGCCAAGGTCATTGTGCTGCTGAAAGATTTTAGAAATTAATTATTTACATTTCCATCTTTCGCTCTGGAATTACTTATACGAGTATAAGGGAACATTGATCCAGAGGCACCTCCACCTCAGCAAGGGGAACATTATGTTTTTGCCCCTTCTTTTAAAGGTTCTCGGTATCTGTCTCGTAATTCTTCTCGCTTGGTTTATCGATATCTTTTTTCTATCGTATTTCGCATCGTCGGTCGTTATAACTGCTAAATCTTTTGCTCGAGTTTTTCTGAATTGCCTGTCCCGTTGGGGTATGGTAGTCCATAAATTTTATTTCCTCATTTCTTCTCTATCTCAAGAGCCGAACATGTTTGGTATTAAATTTCATGTTGTTGTCTTCTGATCATCTATATATTTTGTGGGTGTATTTGTAAGGATTCTATATCATTCGCGTTTCTAGTTTTTCTGCTGCTAATTTCTGTATCATCAGCAAAGAATGTTACTGCGCTGTTATTGGTTATTTACTGTTTATATCGGTTAACGTGAATGGTAGTGGAGCTAATACTGTTCTTTGTGGTACGGAGATACGTACCTTCGACTCCGTGATGATATTCCTTCCACTGTAACCAATTACTGACGTTCTCTGAGAAAGTTATATGTAGATAGATTCCATTTTCCTACTTTGCCCGTTATTCCCATACGTTTCACTTTATGTGCTATTGTACTATGCATGATCACACTCGTCGTCGAATGCTTTAGCAAAATTCACGCATATTACGACATAGTTATCATTGTTTTCAAGTGTATCAATTATATTGTTATGTTCTATTAATTGTGATAGGCATAATCTTCGTGACTGGAATCCATGTTGGTTCTCAATGAATCTTTTTTGTGCCAGAAAGGCGTAGATTTTTTCATCTGACTATTCTTTCAAAAGTTTTGGTGAGATGGGATATCATATCAGTGACACTGGTCTATAGTTCTGTGTTTGAGATTTATCCCCTCCTTTATATATAGGAACAATGTTCGCTCTCTTCAGAGGGTTCGGTATTTCTCCCGCGCTACGAATTACTTTATCATCGTAAAAGGGATCTGTAGCGTTAGGATTGTACGATAAGTTTTTTTGTTGTCGTACTGACGAAAGTAGTTCACTGGGTAACACCGTTTCCCTATAAACGTAATGAAAAAAATTCCAGAAATTGCCACAGCGCTCAGGCCGCTAATGCGGCCCATTGAGCTAACTTCCGAATTATTATTACCAGTACCATCGGGGTTCGAACCCCCGACCTCAGTGTTTTCACTTCGCTTATCGGGAAACTGTGTTACACAGTGAGGTACCGACGCTGGCTGGCGTAGGATCTTACTTCGTTTTCAGATGTTTTACAAACGTTTTGACACGGTTTTTTTTATAGAAATATTTTAAAATACTTAAAATTTATTATTGTTATTTTTAAATTAACTAAATTTAAACCTTTCATCCATGACGTTTTACTGTTTGGGTTTTCGTTAGAGCCAGACGATTTTTTGTTCAGTTTTAGAAGTAACTTCCATGTATTAAATTGATGAGAGGGTTAATATGTATTAATAAAGTTTGAAACCACTGTTCAACAACGGTTTCGATACCCGCATTTTTATACCTCCTTTGTAATGGCAAAAAAAAAAAAAAGGTCATGCGACGGAGGGGGCCTATGGCTTTAAGTAATATCCTAACTATCTAAAGGTCGCTACATCATCTAAATGCGGAGAACGATTACCCATCCAACCACTAAGCAGATCTAACGTCGCTTAACTTCGCTGATCTAACGGGAAGCGGTGTTACAATGGTCACGACGTAGCCTCCTTTAGAGAGGAGAACTGTAACCGGAACTGAACTTGTTGTAACACGTGATCAATAGAAGATTGTATAAAATGCTTAACCTTTGTTACATGAGGTTTCCCCTATACGATGAATAAAATCGTCTGGCATTAGCCAGAATCAAATAAGTAATGTTGGGTCCATGCGACAAAGGGTTTCACTATAAGACGTATCGTTTTAAATGAAATCTTTTTCTAAATTATTTCACGCAATGACCGCCTCCCTGCGGTTAAGAAGGATCTCTCTGCGGCATGTCGGTGCACTGATTTGGTTTGTTACCGAATTCTAGTTTCAGCCAACTGTGGCACTTGAAATTTTGGAGCTATATATATATATATATATATATATATATATTCAAACTTTCTCTAGAATTCAACTGTCAAACCCAATTAAGCGCGCGAATCCCTCCTCGCCACTGCTTTAGGGTATAGACACTCTCTCTCTCCTCAATTACATTATGGGCTTCCTCTTCCATTTGTTAATAGAATCGAAAAATGTAAAAATTAATTGTAGATTTGTAACTGGCACAGAATAAAAATGAAAATAAAATAAAAATTAACCATTTTATTGAATGACAAGTAGTAATAATACAAATAGTAATAATACAAATAATAATAATACAAATAGTAATGACAAATAGTAATAATGCAATTAGTAATAATACAAACAATAATAATACAAATAGTAATGACAAATAGTAATAATACAAATAGTAATAATGCAATTAGTAATGACAAATAATAATAATACAAACTAAAAAACAAAAATAGATTAAAAAAAAATAAGATTATTGAAAAATAGCAACATCATTGTTAAGTGGAGTAATACAAACGACCATTTCCATACAATGAAACACCATAATTTAGATGACATACTGTATGGTAGGTCCGGTAGGACTGAATAGCTTGTATAATCGGGTTAGCTGATTTTTTTTAATTCTTTGTATTAAACTGTATTAAGCGCGGCTTGTTACTTCGGGAGGATCCAGACATTGTAGATACCAAACATTTGCGAAGCTGAACATTTTGGAGGTAATTTATGCAGCAGCGTAAAAGATGTTATAAATAATATTTTAATTAGAAGTTTCCCCAAGTACAGTTGTCGAAAGGCTGCTCCGTGGCTACGCCGTAACACCTTTTCCCGTTAGAACAGCGAGGTTAAGCGACGTTGGGTCTCTTTAATAGTTGGATGGATGACTGCCCTCTCGTCATCAGATGATGCACAGGCCCGTGGTTCGAATCCCACGTAAAGTTGTAAGTCCCCTCTACCATATAACCTTTTCTGTTGGGAAATAAGTTAAACTACCACAACCATCGTGATTAGAGTTGTAGAAAGAAGCTCCAGAAAGAAATAAGAGGTGTGTTAAAAAAATTCCCGAACTGGTTTATGCTGCGCGCGCATCATGTGATGCATGTTGCAGTATGATTCAGTCTGTGTCCAAAGACGGTTACCGCTTGTTGATATCGTATTTTGTTTTCTCGATATTTACTGTTTTGTGAAGTAATTTTGTGTAGTTTGTCGCACTTTGTGCATTTGACTAATGGCTACTGTCGCGCACTTCCATCACGATGACTGCCGTTTTGGTTCAACGTCATACCCATACACCCACGTCTCGTCACCCGTAACGATGTTTCTGAGAAAATTTTCATCAAGATTGGCACGTTGAAGGAGGTGTTTAGATCTAACACAACAACACGTTGCTCTTTCTGCTCGGCAGTCAAGAGTCGTGGCACAAATTTGGTGGACACACGACGCATCCCCAAATTCTTTCTGAGTATCGTGTGGTATAATCCTATGGAAATGTCCATTTCGTCCGCGACTTCCCTGACTGTCAGTCTACGGTTCCCTCGAATCATTTCACGAACACGAGCAACAGTGTCATCAGTTCTTGAAGTGTAAGGTTGTCCCACCCTTGCATCGTCCTCCGTCGACGTTCGGCCTTCCTTAAAGCGCTTGTGCTACTCAAAAGTGGTTGTCCGACTTAAGGCGTCATTGCCAAATGCTGTGTTCAGCATGGCATGGTTTTCAGAAGCAGTCTTGCCCAGCTTAATGTAAAATTTTATGCATACACGTTGTTCTTCAACAGTAGCCATTATATGATTATACCCCACCGAAGATAAGTCAACGATTGTTGACTTATCTTGGTGACTAGCATACCCACCCACACATACCCACATACAAACCGCATGAACGTACTATCTCCATCGTGGACGTCGGTAATTAATAATTTATTTTCTTATTGGTCAGATTAATTATATTTCCACCCAATAATGAATTATTGCTGAATTTTGGAACATTTAGTATTGTTTCCGTAGATTTTATTTCCTCAATGAACTTCTTTTGTTTTCCCCCAAATTTGGCCAATAATTTCATTAAAATATTCTCATCAGAATTAACTTTAATTTAAATATATTAAAAAAAAGATGTTACAATGTAAATTCTTTTTTTTTTTTCGTAAATATTTTTTATCTATTTTTTTTTTAAGTAAAATTAAAAAAGTTTGAGTGAACGACAAATGTTTTTAGATCGACACTCAAGATTACGTTCTATCGCTATTTCATTTATTGGAAACAGCTTTTGTTGTCCTTAATTGAGCACGTTTCGGAAAACGTATTACATTATTATACAGGGTGTCCCATAAATCCCTTTAGTATATATATAATATATATACACACACACACACACACACACACACACACACACACACACACACAGGGTGTGTATAAAGTAACGCGAATGAAGAGACAAATCCGATTTGAACTGATTTAAACTAGTTTGAACTTTTTTTTTTAACTCGTAAAAACTTTTTAAACACCTCTTATAAGCCTTAGTATCGACTATACAGTTGTTATAAAAAGTACGTGTAATAAATATTACTCGTCCATGTTCACTCGCGTTAATATAATCCAAATCGGATTTATCTCTTCACTCGCGTTACTTTATACACACACCCTGTATATAAAACATGCGGGGTAAAAGAATTTATGGTATACCTTGTACTTTCTTCAGCGATAATGTTATTACAGTTACATTACGGTTAAAAGTTAGGATATTAAATACACCAGAATACAGTATTGTAACGCAGAATATCAGTAAATGGATGAATTACTGTTAACAAAAGTGAAATAGAAAACGTGATGCGATACAGATTTGTCTTTTAGCGGTCACTTTTGTAGAAAGGATTGATTTATGGAGTGAGGTAATAGACCTATACCCAATACCCATTTGGTTAACAAGATCTAACAGTTTCCCAGTTCGAGGGTTCCCACTTTCGCACCGAGAATGAGAATGACAGTGAGTGAGATGTAATGGTGTGGATTCCCCTTCCCAAAGAGTATCTCGAAAGAACGTAGCGTGCGATGAATTTTCCCACTTGACTGAAATTCCCACTCTCTGACAGAAAACCACGAAGTTAATTTACTGAAGGATTTCAGTCGGCGGAAAATAAATATTGTTGCGATTCGATTTTATATCGTCTGTTAAATGGCTTCCCTTTCAATACTTAATTCAATGGTTCCTAACCTTTTTTGCGCCATTTTGCACCTTTTTCACGAGACTGTCTTCATAATGACCTCGACCCCTACTGATTCCAAAAGAACTGCCATTTACTGCGACTACAAAAACGATGGGAGGGGAAGAATACACCTTTATTTAAAGTCGTCTTTCACGGGGGTTGCGCAAAGAAATGTAAGTTTTTATAAATTCAACGAGATGACTGATGCTGCACAGCATCGACAAGTTTCTTGATTTTGGGTTTTGTTACACTGAGGGCTCATTGGAGGTCATATTCCACCCGCAGCCTGTTTCGAAATTTTGTCTTCATGCGGAGGAGATTGGAGAACGCAGCCTCGCAAAGGTAGATTGAAGCGAATGGTAGGAGGTGACGGAAGGCCAGCTCGCGCAAGTTTGGGTAGCTAACTGCCATTAATGACCACTGTGAAGAACACTGTGAGAGTTTCAAATTCGAACTTGATCTTGGCACTTGAATCTTCCTGGAGTCCCAAAAGTTCTGTCTAAGCAGCAGCATTGTCATCAGGTATAGATGTCACTGGGTCGGTGAATGGGTCTCTTAGTAGCTGAGATATCTGCCTCGATATCTCCGGGAAGTACTTCTTGAACTCCTATTCTGAGGCCTTCAGGTGCGCAACTATTAGAGACTGTGTTGCGCCATTGCATTCCTCGGCAATTTCTGATACTGTTTCCAACACGGCAAAGTTACTGAAGCCAATTTTGCGCCCCCATTTTCCAATCTTACGAACGAAGGCTTTGATTTTTTCAACAAAATCGATGATCAAGCTTTCTTTCCCTCGTTGTTCAAAGTTCAAAGAGTTGAGTTGTCCGAAAATGTCCACGAGGTTGGCTAGTCACAATTCCCAATCATCCGTCCAAGCTAAGAGCAGATCTCTTTTATTTTGAATACCGAGAAAGAACTTTATCCCTTCTCTAAGTGGGAACTTAGGTTGGGAACCCCCGCTTTAATTCATTTCTTGACGAGGTCTACGTATATACACGCGAAAGTACTCGGAATATTTTCTTGTATTGTTTCTTACTTCTTAAATAATTCATGCGTTTAATAATTCATTTCTTCCCATATATATATATATATATATATATATATATATATATATATATAAAATACTGTATTTAAGCTTATGTACAAAATACGGTTTAAAACGTAGAGAAAAATATATTTGTGAAAGGTAGAAATTTTGAATGTCGTTTTTCTTAAATACAAAACTATACTTTCTTAACCCATTAGTGCCCATTGGTAGAATTTCCTACCGCCAAAATTGTTTGTCATTATTGCATCACTTTTTCTCAGTATTCTTTTAGATTGCGTTATATCAATGACTCGTACCGAAGATCACGTGACTCCAAGAAAAAGTGATATAATAATGACAAACAATTTTGGCGGTAGAAAATTCTACCAATGGGTACTAATGAGTGAAGATTCTCTTCTTAATAAAATTATTTTGATGCTTTTATACTTCTTTTGACATTATATTTTACAAATCCATTAAATGAAGCAGTTTATGGACGAAAATTTAAAGTTCAGTTAAAAATTATTGAAAGCGATGCCGCCTTCTCCGACTCTTTATTTTTCGATCTAATTTCAATACGTCGTGTAAAAATAATGGAAATTAATGGATTTTTTTAAGAAAGCTTCCATATTATTCAATAACGATATAAATTAAATCGTAAATTCTATTCATTTTTACAATATTTTAAGGGTATTATGTATATATATATATATATATATATACACAGGGCGTCCCAAAAAAATGTATACACACTTTAACAGCTGATAGCTCAATTGATGTTTCTTTCTTTCCAAGTTAAACCCATTAGAATTAATAATGGCAGTCAGACTAAGCTTTGAACAAAGGAAATTCATTCTAAAATGCTACTGGAAGTGTGAAAACGCAGTTGAAGTGCAAAGACAGTTTAGGAGGGAGTTTCAAACAGATCCACCAACGCGACTTACCATCACTCGAATTAGAGATAAGTTTGAAGCCGATGGAACTGTTCAGAATGTCCACAAGAAGCGTTCCGGAAGACCACGGACATCGACAAGCCCCACAAAGCAAGAAAGAGTACTGGAAACGTATCACCAAAGTCCAAGAAAATCTGTGCGGCAAGCGAGTCGTGAGGTAGGAATTTCAGAATCGTCTGTCCAACGCATTTTGAAGCGCTGTCAATGGAAAAGTTACATTCCAAGATTAGTCCATGCTATTAATGAAGATGATGATGATCCGGACCGAAGAGTGGAGTATTGCGAGTGGTACTTGGCACGATGTGGATGTGGATTGGACGAAGGGGTTTCGTAGAATACCCTCCGCGTTCACCAGACCTCACACCACTAGACTTTTTTTTATGGGGATACTTAAAAGACAAAGTCTACGCTATAAAAACCTGCAACAGTCGCTGAATTGAGAGCAGCCATTGAACGAGAATGCACACAAATACCAAACGAAATGTTTCGTGATGTTTGCGATTCCATTGCTTCGCGTTATCAGCAGTGCCTGGACCAGAACGGACGTCAGT